>OY292401.1:28292943-28892943 GCA_958496205.1 Idaea biselata
GATCTATGTCAATGTAGGAATTTGATTTTGATATTGTTTTTTTTTAATGTTAAAGTGTATTTTGACATAAAATCAATGTTTAATGAATTTGGAGTTGTTATTAATAATTTAATTCTGATATTGTTTCAGTATCAAAACTTTGAACTTGACATAAATTAATGTAAAAGTATAAAAATAAATTTGATGAATAAATTTGATTTACTTTTTATGTTTTATCGTCTTGACTTCGTTTAATATCAATAATTTGACCCCGACGTTGTTCCAATGCGAATATCAAAATTAGATTTAAAAAAAAATTAATAGATTTTTTAATAGAAATAATAAGCGCCATCTATCGAGCAATTAGAAAGACAAATAAGAGATGATTTTCCCTCTTAATTTTTAAATTAACCCGAGGAACGAAAAGTTCCCTCGAATAACTCTCTTCGCGATTTATTCGACGAATAAAATGCGCGGACGAGTGCTTTCAAGTGTTGCCATATCAATACATATCAATTCTACTAACATTCCCGTAGCGAAGTGCATTTGTTCACAGAAATATCCCGAACTATTTGGTTTTAGAATCTGTCTCTGCTAATTTTATGGACTGAACGACAGCATAGAACTTAACTGACAGTTTTAGAATTTTGACGGTCACTCCTGTCTGTTCGGTCCATTGAATTGACAGACGCATTTTAGCAAATATCTCGAATCGCGTATCGAAATCTCGAATCGCGTAACGAAATCTCGAATCGCGTAATGAAATCTCGACCAAACGATATTCTCGAAAATCACGCTTGTACATTTTCTATAAGCAATCTTTAGATGTAATTTAGACTGTAAAGAATTTAAAAGACTTATTTTTTAGTTATTAATTTTAGTTTGTACTAGTTAAGTCCTTTTGTTTTACCCGTGTAAATCAAGAATTTTCATGAATAATCGGTTCCAGTGACTAAATGATGTAGTGACAGACGGTATCACTTTTATGTTATTATTGGTTTAACTAGCTGCGCCCCGTGGTTTTACTCGCGTAAGTCCCGATACTGCGGGAATATCAGCTAGCCTACGTCTTAATCTAGATCTTCAGCTTCACATACCAAGTTTCATCGCAATCGGTTCAGTTGTTTTTGCGTATAGACAAACATAACAATTTTACTTGCACATTTATAATATTAGTATAATAAATAGACCAGTGTTCGAATATGTTGTTAAGAAACTTAGGAATTGTTTTTTTTAAGTCAATTTTTAATTAAGTTAAAATTCCCCATTTTTTGTATTTATTTACCAGTCTAAAAGTTAGATTTATATTTTAAATCGATTGACAGTAAAATTAATTGTAAATTATATTGAGAACTAAGCATTTACGTAATTTTAACATTTAGTTACGTATTAGGTTAAGTAGGTACGTTTAGCTCTGAAAGATAAAATGTTTTAAAAGACTACAAGAATCTTTACAATTACCGACTGACGAATATTTTCATTTCTTGCCAAATGTATTGGACATTATACTGATTTCTTACGTTTATTTTGTTTTTTAACCGACCACGAAAAAGGAGGAGATTCTTAATTAGGTTGTTGGTATTCATTTTAAATAATCACTACTCGAAGATTTTATTTTTTAGTTTTGACTTCAGGGAAAAATCGAAATTTTAAAACAAGTTGTCAGTTTAAAACTCGGAGCTCGCTTAACGGTTCTCGTGAACAAGCCAGTTGAAATTACTGGCGAAATATTGAGCTCCATTAAAAAACAAATTTAAACACGGTAAATACCCCGTTTATTTAATAATATTTGTAGTGAAAACAACCATGTAAGTTTAAGAATCTACTCCTTTTGAGTCGACCAAAAAGATTTTTATATGTATGAAATCAGTATAAGTCATTTTCCTTGAATAAAAATGTACAAAAATAAATCAATTCACTCTAGCGCATCTTTGCTAAAACTTTACATAGGAGATTCGCCTCTATCTCTACTTTAAAGTCCATAGTTGAAGCACAATTCGCGCGAACACGCTGCCAACTAAGCTTTGTAGAGATAAGTGTTAACTTACTTTTAACATTTAGATGTCGCCCTCATGCGCTAGTGTCAATTGATATTTAGAAGAAAAAAAACATTTATTAATTAGATTTTTCTTCGGTTTTTACGATGTTGAAATGAAATCAAATTCATTTTTCGGTTTTAATCGCATTGCTTTTATTTTATAATGCCGGACCCACCTTGATATTTTAGTTTGTCATACTTATTTTTCTAAAATGTTACTGATAACTATCGTCTTAATTTAATATTAATCGTACCAAAGCGTTCCTGAATACGTAGACTTTAGAAATAAGCTAAACGTAGACAAACTTACATACATACATCGTGGTCAAAAACAACCCTCCTTTTCCCCTAGTTGGGTAAAAACCGAAAAATGGGTATAATTTCAATAGTAAACTGATTTCTTAAAGTAATTTCTCTATGATTGTTTAATTGGTATATTTGTTTTTACAACGCTGCCTTTGAAGGGACGTCTCAGGACACTTTACTGTATCCTTGTGAGTATTGTAGCACTTCATAAGTTTACTAAGACCCATTTTCTACAAAAAATCATTTTTTTAAAGGCGATAACGGAATACATATTTTTCTATCGCTCGATACTTTAATTTATTATAATTGATTCGTAAAAAAACACAGGTTAGATTCAAGAATTCACTCGGTAAGCCGTGTGAAGTATTCGTTAAGTCCCTTGCCCGTCACGTAAGAGCACGGGTTCGAATCTCGTCACGGTTATAATTGTTGAAGATGCATTTATCGTTCAAAATATGTTTGATTAAAATAAGAAAGTAGATACAATCAAAGTCATTAACGTAGTCGCTTCGAAACGTCTTAATATTTACAATTTAGCACGTGACCTCCAATGAGGAGAAGACACAAGAAACCCATGGGGTTTCTGTTTTGTAGTCATCATGTGATTCGTTATATTTATGTTACTAATTTGAACTTTTTATTTAATTTTATAAAGATAGATAGATAAATGCTTAATTGTACCGAAACTTAACTTCAAACAAATATTACACAGAAACACTTAAATCTAGTGTGGCGCAATGGGCGGCATTATCGCCTTAGGGCGATTTCTTCCAGGCAACCGCTGAACTACGATTCTCAATAAAAAAATGTATTCGATCGACGAAATATCGCGCGATAGAAAATCTTGGCATCTGATTTAACCCTTATTGTTTGAATTATACTTTTTAAATGAATTTATTTGCAATTTGATATTATAAATAGTAGAAAAAAAAAATTTTAAGATACCGTTACAAAGTCCGTTTTCCTTTACCTAGTTTCCATTTGTACATTTTATTTAGCTCTAGATTTGTGTATGGAATAGAAATGTCTAGAAAATATCAAAAAAATGTTTTGTTTTTATGTTTGTTTTGTGTGTGATATGTAGTATGTACTTTGATATGTGTGTTAGAACGTAAACCTGTATTTTTAGTGAAATAAGTAGACTTTATTGAGTTTTTTTTTTATAAATAATATTATTATTTTGTGAAATTGTAAGCATTTGTTTGCTTCCAGCCAAATTTTACGTGTTAAAAGTAGGAGCTATGCATGCTTAGCAGTTCATAAATGCTATATATTATACCTCTTTTTATTATAATTTTTATTAAATTAATTTGTCATTATTATCGTATTTATATTACTATTATTATATTTGTTGTACTTACTTATTTGTTAGTTATTATCTCGCTTGACTTTTACACCTTGTCATTTTTTATGGCACGCTTGCAAATGTTTACAATGGAATAGCAGAGATTGGAAGGCTATATGACTCGAGAATTCAATAAGAACCTCCTTTTTTGAAGTCGGTTAAATAATGCAATGTTTTGTACGTATCCTAGTACTAAAAGACTTATATAAAATTGCTTTACATGGACTTGCGTTTATCAAACTATTTGGAATCTTACCAATCAGTGCAAACTGTACTTTTCACATTACTTTGCCTGCATTGGAGGTCTTTAAAATAACCTCCTCTATTTTTGGAAGTCTGTTATAATAAACACGCAGAAAGAACGATTTCGATCTTACCAAATTGAATTACAGGCGAAAATTACGCTTTGGATTTTTGTTAAATTTCCATCTACTTGCTAAATTCCTGTCCTTACGGAATAACTTATAGATCTCTGGTCTAAAAATCTGATTTTTATTTCATATAGTCTTCCAATATAGTAGAAAATTTGTACAGTACAAGTAACATGCAATAGAAAACCCCTAAGGTGGTGGAAAATTAGAGGCTCAAACGAAACTTTACAAGCAAACATACAGACAATGTTCTAGACAGCAAAACGTAAAGGTGATCTGGTCCTCTTATAGATTATTTTTTTTATATAAATTAAAATAAAAAACCTTTCCCTGAAATCGATTTTGGTGTATTTTTTTAACATGGGCGTACTAATATACTAACATCAATCCCATAACAGAGAAGGCGATAGATTGTTGATTTTTACGGTGTCGTCCGATTAAAAATCGGTAGTCCGCCTCTGTCCAAATGTAGGGACTTTGACGAAATCGGTGAAGGTAGAAAATCGCTTTCGCTTTGTCATTTACTTTCTAACGCATAGCTTGGGTCTTTACAATTGATCGCATACAAAAATGATCCTAAGAGACATTAGCATTCAGTAGTAGGCTTAGCATAAGAGAACGACCCTCATTTTGTCCAATCGACAAAAAATTGCAAGTAATTTCTTGCAAAATGTCTAACAATTTATTAGAAATGTCATTTACTTTCACTCCTCCGTGCTCCGGCAGGCACGTTAAGCAGTAGGTCCCGGTTGTTATCTTTGATAGCAGTCGTTAGGTCAAGTTAGGGGTGACCTGACAACTCTAACACTAGGTGAGACACACTACTACACGGAAAGATGAAGACCAACAAATTACTGAACCGTTTCCGAGAAAAATCTATCGATGCTGCAGCAATGTTGGTGCGATTTAGTTATAGAATACATACCCTTTTTTTTGTATGGATCTTTTGTAACCGCCAGCTGATTATGTAACTCTGTTTTGAAATTGTTTGAAATTGCTTTCGCGTTATTTTTATTACCATTAAGGATAGAAATACAATTTCACCGTCGCGTCGTCGCCGTTTCAATTCGGTTTCAAATTAAGACTTCCATCAACGTCTTCGAAAAGCGTCGGACAAAAGTCCTCAAGGCGTCTCGAAGAGAAATCGTCGTTTCATTTGGAATGGCAATTTGTTAGCGTCAGAATTGTATATCCGTAATCGCAAAGATTACGTGAAAGCAACGATCTAAACGTTATTTCTTAGTGTTTACCACACTAGGTAATAATTTTTTTTTTAAATGTCTTCATGATATTATTGATTTCAAACGAGATTTGTTAGCAACACAGTTACATAATCAGCTACAGACTCAAAGTTATGCTTGACTAGCCTATTTAAATCTAATTCGGGAAACGGTGAAAAATTACAAGTTAAAACCAAAATTAATAACTGAAGTCTCTTGGATTAAACAATTATGTAAGTATACAATTGTTTATTATCATATTTTTGTTGGCTTTTTGTATTAGTAGTGTTTTTTTTCTAGTATGAACTGTTTGGCATGTGTAGTTTTTGTCATGTGTGAAATGAATTTTGGAGTATTTCATTATATGTACACGTTTGAAAATTCAGAAAATGGATTTCGGTTTTTTTATAAAAATGTAGGTAGGTTGAAGTTAGGTTATAAATAAATAAATAAATAGTTTTTTTTTCTTGTGTAGTTCCGGATCCCGTCGATAGATGGCGTTAATAAGTCGGGAATCATTTATTGTGAACTACCCACACTTTTTTCGCTTCCCGGGCATATATTGTACAATTTATAAAGTCTAACCATGCCTCAGCCCTGTTCATTTTTTATTTGAAAACGGTTCTACATTTTTGGGATCTTTTGCCTAAAGCTTTTGAAGTTGAAGTGATTTTTTTGCAAAATTGTCAACAATTCCTGAATCGTTTTCCGTATGAGCCGTATTATTTTTGTCGTGTTTTAAAATGGAAGAACTTCTATTTTGTAAATATTATTAAAATTCTAGTTTCTTCTCTTTCTTGCTCGTAAATAAATTTACTAAACTCCATATATCGGCGAAGAACGGAACTCTAGTTACACAGAAACTCTCATTATTGTCATATTCAATAAGTAGGTATTTCATTGGTTTATTTGTGTTTCGATGTTGTAACATAATTCCAACATTATTTCATATCATTGGACAGTTTTGATTTTATGACTTTACTTGCTGTTTCGTGTTAATGCGGCAGCTTGTTAATTCCTTCCCAGAAAAATACATATTTAGCTCTATCAGCTTTCTTAAAAAATTTGGTCTCAAATTACTTATTTTATTTACTTTTATTTGCATCTTAACTTTTACTTTGATCAGACTATACCAACTAAGACCACTAAAGTTAAAAAACTGAAAACTGTCCAGTGTCCAAAGGCCACCATAAGACCACATGTACCGCACAACGCACTAACCCCCTTGTTTTCCATTCACATAGGTTGTTTTCTTCCTTACACAGACTTCAGCCCCGAGGAGTGGGGCCCCGAGTACCCGCTCAGTTCCGCCTCGAGATACGTTCCGATGCCGACGTTATATAGCACTGAAGGTGAGTTACTGATGATAATGATAGTGTGATCTGAGTTGTACTATCATCTCAGCTCTTATCTGTCCACTGCTGAACATAGGCTTTCCCGATAAGACGCCACAAATAGCGATCACGAGCCACCTCTATCTTTTAGTAGCTTCATCTCTTCCGGAGATTCCTAGCACTCCGTGCTCCGGCGTTACATGGCTGCTGCCGTGACCAGGAATAGCGGAGCTGCCAGGGACAAGGGGTCGTTTTGTATTTGTGCCTGACATGTAGAGGGATTTCGCCATAATCACAACACCTGGCAATTGGTGATCGCAGGTTGTTAGAATACACAGTAGAAAGCTGCTGCTCTTCCTCTGGTAAGTTCCCTTTGTCGCCTTTTACGACATACAAGGGAGGATATAATAGGATATATTAATTTTTACTTTAATTTTCTTACCCCGACGTTTCGACTATGTTACCTACATTAGTCAGACTAAGGTAAGAAAATAAAATCCCACGATTATGACCCCGGTAAATAGTATGTGTCTCAATCGTGTTAGTTAAAAAACATAGAAAATACTTACTAGGGACCCACACAAGTCAGACCGTTATCACGCATTTCAAATATAATGTATTTTCTTTAAGAAAATGTTATATGCGTTATTAACATCACTCTTACGGTGAAGGAAAACATCGTGAGTAAACCCACGGCCTAGTTAGCTCCAGACGTATTGATCTTTCCTCTGGGCATGGCTGACTAGGCTGGGAGGGTGGTATAGGTGCTGGGCAAGCCTATTCCACCCAAAAATGTCCCGTGCTTGTAGTCAGCGCCACAAATTAAAAAGTTGCTTGCGCGGTATAAATCATCTAAAAATAGATGAAAAGGCCAATTATTATTATTATAATGTCCAGGGTACAAGTTCAAGAAGCCGAGTATAATCGAGATGGTGCTGTACAACATGGCGGCGCTGCTCGGCGGCGTGGCGGCGGGCTATGACGTCAGAGTGTCCAACGTCAGTCCGCTGCATCCCACGCTGCAGCCGCACAGGTACGCGATCGAGCGGTCGATACTTGATAGATGGCGTTACTATCTAACACGTACATTTTATCTCATAGATCTTGTTAACACATTGTCCCCCACTGTGCAAAATTCCAGCTCTCCTTAAGAGAACCGAATCTAGCATTTGGGGAGACGATCTGTCTATAACTGATCCCTGACTGTTGCCCCTAGGGGTGGCCTGACGATACAGCGGACCCCTCTCTATATACCCTTGCTGGTCAGAGCTGGGGACTCTATAACATATAATGCGTAAGTTTTAGAGGACTGGGTTTGCTTGTACAAAAATCCACAAATTCCAAATTCAATTCTAGTGTCACTTTGGCACGTAAACAAATTTCATGTCTCTGAGTTCCTGGTATGTGGTAGGTACCTTACGGTCCCGCGTCAGGGGACGCGGGAATGTGTCACAGAAGTTGATGGTAACCGACCCGTGCTTATAGTATCTGACGTTCCCGCGTCCCCCGACGCGGGACCGTAAGGTACCTACCACATACCAGGTACTCAGAGACATGAAATTGGTTTTCGGCTTATTATTTTTGCCTTTTTAAAGTTTAGTTTTGTTTTGACTTGGAACATTTTTTAAGTCGGGGGTTTTTTAAATTTTTAATTTAATTTTTTTATTTCACCCTTTTCATAACAGCGATTTTGATTAAACATGCATATTGTTGTCACAAAAGTTAAGTCCTTTCATTTTCCTTACACGATCTGTCTAAATCAGATCCTTGACAGTTGCTCCTAGGAGTGGCCTGACGGTACAGCGGACCTCTCCATCTATACCCAAAGTGGCTATAGTTGGGGACGGTATAACACAAATAAATAGGTTTTAGTATTCGTGGTCCCGTTGTGCAAAATTCCACACTTAAGCGGTGACCCATTAAAGTGCTGACCGTGCATAAACAGGATGCATCTTATTGAAAATGTTTTGTTTTTAGTTTCTTATCTCTCTAATGAACCTGTCTCGTGTATTCCAGAGCGGAGCTCGAACCGGAGCCCCTGAGTAGCGCGGTGCACGAAGGTTTCGGCTACATCCACAACACGTACCACGGGCCCACGCGGCACCTGCGGGCGCCGCTCAACGCCATCACCGGCTCGCCGGTACGTAGGATACATAGACCGGGGCAGCCGGACTAACTACACACACAATTACTTTAGATTTTTAACTATCCTAGCATGAAGCATAGCTATGAAGCTGAAAGTTTATGAGTATGTATGTGTGTGTGTTATATACTTAATTACGTAAAAACCGCTAAGCCGATTGCGATGAAACTCGGTAGGTATATATGTATATATATATAATATATAGAATGCTGGGAGGAGACCTAGAATAACACATAGGCTACTTTTTATCCCGATATTCCCGCGGGATCGGGACTTACGCGGGTGTAACCACGGGGCCCAGCAAGTCTTCTTCTTTTCGTATAGTGGTTGTGGCTCACCTGGTGTTAGAGTTGTCAGGTCGCCCTAAGCCTCTCACTTGACCTAACAAACCTAACAAAAAACGTTAAGCAGTTGGTCCCGGTTGCTATCAGAGATAACAACCGGGACCAACTGCTTAACGTACCTTCCGAAACACGGAGGAGCTCGCGAAAATGATTTTTTGCCACACAAATTATCAGTCACCCATCCGAGTGATGACTGCGCCAGGCGTTGCTTAACCTGCACGACCGTTCAAGATCGGCTGGTGCAGCTAGACCAATCTCGATCACTGCTAAAGAATGAAGTACTTTGAATTAAGATCTTTTTATTTTAATTCCAGATAACAAGCCTACAAGCCTCAGACCCGCGCCCGCTCCGCTTCACGGACTCCCCCTCCCACTACACGGCCGGCGGCGCCAGCGCGGGCGGCGGCGGGGGCGGGGCCTCCACCTCGTCGGGCTACGGCCCCTCCGCGCCGCCCGACACCTCCCACAACACGTACACCTCCTCGTCGCAGCCCTCCGCCTCGCCGCGACGCACCTCCTCTACCACTTCCGACCATTTGGCTGATCTCTACCATAACTACAGGTAATCAGCAAACTACTATGATTGAATTTATGGAAATATTTGTCACAACAATTGTTTAACAGTAGTTTCTATACGTATCACGGAAGATACTGTCTCCTTACACACAGGATACCCTAGTTTAGGAGACAGGGTAGCAAATTGTAAAAAAAACTGTATTACTGTCAATATAGCATTCTCCATTTCATTTCACTCATCGTCATTACTCATTATCACGTTTAAAACTGAATTATTGTAATAAGGTTTACATGTCACTTCTTTTATTATTTAGATTGCTTGAGAGCAATCCTTGAAAGAAGTGACATGTAAAAATAAACCTTATTACAATAACTCAAAACTCAGTTTCAAACATGATAAAAAATCTGCTCTCCTCTCCAAGCCGATCTGTGTGAACGGACCCTAAAACCGGACCCTATATTACTGAGACTTTGCTGTTTGTCCGTCTCCGTATGTATTTCTGGTGCCGCTATAACAATAAATAAAGACTAAACTAAAAACAAAATAAAACAAATATTTAAGGCCCATACAACAAACTGTCTTAATGAATGACGTTGAGCGAAACGGAGATAACTTTTCCGACATCGGTATCAGATCGAAACTTTTAAATTTCTTTTTACCATTATATTTCCTTACAATTACCATTTTTATTTTCTAGGGAAAACTTCCAACCCTCACCCTCAAACGACTTATACTACTACAGAAATGAACCTTACGGGCTTGAGAATAGAGGTGAATTCGTCAAACACGGCATTTACGGATACGACGAATGCTCATTCGACTACAGAGAACCTACCCCAGACTACAGGCCTTCACCACAATTTCTGACCCACAGACGAACCCCATCAAACTCCTCAGCATCAAACTCTCATGCCGAAGACTTTTCCCCCTCAAAACAGTACAGAAAAGACAAAGATTTCAGGACCAAAGCGGAATACAGTCGGAAAAGCAACGACTACTCCTTACCCAGAGATTTTTACCGACAGGAATCCCAGGAGAAAGAGCTGGAAAGACCAGCCAACTTAGGACTGGAGCTGGCTCCGACCAAGCTCCGCTCAAGCCTGAAGAAATACAACAAGAAGACCAGCGTTTCCGGGGGCAGTTCTGGTGGGGGAACTCCTACCAACCCGACACCTCCAGACAGCCTGACCAGTGAGACCGATAGCTCGTATGTGTCAGCCAGGGATGCCTCCAGCGGCTCCCAATCCAGGGTCAGGTTCAGTCCGGACACCATGGAGGGGAATCTGGAGAGGAGGCCTTCAAGACACACGTAGCGAAGGCTTAAGAAGTTTGACGACTACCTCGTCTGATGCGAGACTGCTTCTACTGCGGTTCAGACAGTTTGTTTATAGGATTGACGGGGCTTTTGGGGTCTTGGGATATCTGCAATGGTACAGTTTTTCACTCGCTGCTGATATGCCAAGAGCATATTATTATAATGCAACTCATTATAATAATATGCTCTTGGCATATCTGCTACACAGTTTTTCACTCGATGCGCACAGGGTTGTATAATACCGGTGCGGTGCATAGAGTATAATAGTCATATGCTCTTGGCATAACTCGGTTTGTCACTCGCTGCGCACAGAATTTTAAAACGTAAGAGCGGTGCAGAGAGTATTTCTCTCGCTGTTGTTATCATGGGTACTATGGGGTGCAGTGCTGCGCATTTTTGCTATCGATAAGCGGTATGATATTGCGACATGCTCACCGTTCTGACCCTTTATTTATGACATGGTTTGCAGCGAGTTAAAAATTCCACTATAGAAATATTTACAAAGACAAATACATCTTCAAATGTTGCGACCGCGATAAGACTCGGAATCGCGTCTCCGTCGCTTTTCGGGCGAGCGTCCCAACCACTGGACCACGCGATTTACCTAAACTATCTGACGGTGCGCCGTAAATCGATTCGCACAAGTTAATTACTCGAAAGCAATTCCTGTAAATGCGATCGTAGAACGAATAATTCTAATAAAAAAAAGCAGAAAACATATAAATATTCATAAATAAAAAAATATCTGAGAACATCCCACAGAGCCATCTAGCCCTGTGGTAAGCTACTAAGCTTGTGTTGATTCACAGCGGAAAAGTAGAGATTGCGTGGTCCAATTGTCAAGGACAACCAAACCACTCTTTTTTCTCCAGCAAAAAGTCAATTCTATAAACAAATTAACTGAACAATTTCGCTTGCGGGTAGCGTTCGGCTTTTATCATTTACTGACTTAGTGCGGTGTTGTGTTCAAGCGGCAGTTCACACACGGACACACGCCCGTGTGTGAAGTTATCGGCTTTACGCTGTTTTATACATTAATCAGCAGTGGGATCAGCCTAGTGCCAAATTGTGACGGACTGATGGGTGTTTCGCGTTTTAAAATTGACCAAGTTTTATTTCAATATTATTCGTTTTTGAAACAATGCTAATAGTAATAAACACCACGCGATTAAAACAGAAAATGAGTTTAATTTCAATCAGACATCGCGAAAACAGACTAAAATTTTAATTGTTGCGTTCGGAGGGTTTGTGAATGTTTATTTGCATATTTGACGTTTGTCAAAATAATATATAACTATTTTCTTTAGCTTTTCTTGGGAGAATACCATTTCCATAATTTTTTTAGTCACTAAGGTTTTAATTGCATTTTATTTAAAGTGTATTGTTTGCAATAATTGTAATGATGTTGAAATTAAATTTTGGACAATTCTAATACAGGAATTACCCTCAAAAACAACTTATGACGAACTGTATGCAGATTTATAAAAGTAAAGTATAATTTATTAAATATTTTCACTTTGTTTGATACCCATATTACAAGTCTAAGTCCTTAGTAACATACGCTACTAAGCAACTCGCTCTAAATCAGGCTAAATTTGAAGACACAAAATGGCGCTAGGCCGATATAACTTTACCCAAATTAACTTGAGACCTGATTGCATTCTAATAGTTTGATCTCAGGTCTCAAGTTACTTTGGGTATGTTGTTACTACTGCTGTTTTTTTTTCAATGGCATTGTGCGGTGTGACATTGATGTTAATAAACAGTAAAGCCAATTTACTGACGTCGTATTGAGCTGAAAGTCGGTACTATAGATTTTTAAAGTTAAGTCACTGGGTTGGCCTATAAAGGCCCAGATTATCTAGACTAATGTTATAAAGAGGAAAGATTTTTATTTTTGTATGTGTGTTTGTAATGAATAAACTCAAAAACTACTGTGCCGATTTCAAAAATGCTATAGAGAGCTACATTCACCCTGAGTAACATAGGCTACGTTTAATTCCGATATTCCCACGGGATCGGGACTTACGCGGGTGAAACCGCGGGACGCAGCTAATACATAATAAATAACAAACTCATATAATTTCAGCGGTTTCTTGTCTGTATGTTTTCTATGTATTATATGTATGTATTTACAAAAAACTGTACACTATGTGTCGTCTTGCAATATTTATTATTATATATTGGCCAACCCAGTGACTCGACTTCGCCGTAGTCTAAAGTCTAAGCCCACGTTAATTGACATCATCAGCACACCATTTGTCCTATTGTGTTCATTTTACCATATATAATTCGTAAATTGTACATTAAGTACGATTCTGTACAGTTGTAACATACGATTCGGTTTAGTATTTAGGCTATTTGACGTTTGATTGCACGTTTTCAGTGCTTGTATTATGCTATAGCAGCTGGAATTTAGACCAATAGGTGCAAGCGATTATAATGCTGATGGGAAATAGTTACATGATAATAATAATTATGCAAAGGCTGTATGTAATCTGTTGTTTTTGGCAGAAATTGAATCATTGGTATGGCAACCCTAACGTCTAACAAAGATGGCTGACGTCTGTGTTCTTAGTTTTTTTTTATTGAGTTGTATTATACAATTTTACTGACTAAAATAAGTCCACAGTGTGGTTTTGTCAAATAGCTGAAGGTAACAAGAAGGTTGTAATAAATAGACTATAAAACTTTCCTGTATTAGCATTCTAATCGCATTGTCATAGTAATATTTGTATTTTTCTAATGGCAACATTTAAAAATTCATAAAAAGATGTACAAATTGTAAATAATCGATCAATATCGAAAACGCAGCCGGCGGCATTTGTGTTTGTTGTTACGCGTTTTTTTCAGTTTAAATTTATAAATAGTACAAATGTAATGTTTAAG
This sequence comes from Idaea biselata, assembly GCA_958496205.1. Classification (NCBI taxonomy): domain Eukaryota; kingdom Metazoa; phylum Arthropoda; class Insecta; order Lepidoptera; family Geometridae; genus Idaea; species Idaea biselata. The sequence goes on from OY292401.1 coordinate 28,306,745, forward strand.
ATTAATAATTTTAAATCGTTACTTGTATATTTTGAACTAACATTTATGAATAAGGCAATAAGGGATGTTTGGCGGGAAATTAAGAGGCCCAAAAACGGGCCAATTTGTAGAAAGTTTAAACTTCATAAAATTTAATACACTGATTTTGGGTTTACAATATTTTTTCATTCTAGACTTCACAATAAGCGTGGCTAATTCGTTACGTCAGCATACTCCAATAAATAATCGATTTCTACCAAACGCGATATTATTTTTTATACTGGCAACATTCCTTTTAAGTGCCATCTCAATCAACTCCCCACTTTGACTGTCAGACCATAAAATATGTTCGTATTTTGGTAGAAATTAGTTATTTATTGCAATATTCTGATTTTTATCTGTTCCCACTAATACATTTAGCATTTAGACAACTTGGAATATTTTAATGAAATTCCAGTAAGTTTTTTTTTTCTTATTTATTTCCCGCCATACTGGTTTAAAACATGTTTGTAATTCGATCAAGTCAGAATATTGAAATCAATTTCTACCAAAAGTGACAAATAACATTATCAGATTAGAATGGCAATAAAATAAAAGTTTCTAGAGTAGAAAAATATCCCGCATTTGGTAGAAATTATTTTTTAAAACCAGACTTTCTGAATTACCAGACATGAATATAGCAACATAGAATTGACTGTACTTATATCAATGTTAAATATTAAATGCATATTGTACAAATGAATCAAATATTAGATATTTTTTACTTAAAAAAATATCAGTAAGTGTAATTGTATATTAGATTTATTTATTAGAGTGAGCAGCTTTTATATTCCACGATTACGAGCAATGATGTTGAATTGACAATAGAATTAGACTCGCGCCATTTTACCACGAAATTGAACTGGAATTTGATTTTGTTTTAGTAATGGCATCGTAGGATTCGTGTATTATAGCCAAGTTGACAATTACTCAAAAAGCTTAGGATTGCTTCTGAATGTTTTTTTTTGTAAAAATCAGTTAAGTTTTATGTTAATGTTAACACCTTAAATTTTCACTACTCAAACTCTTTGATGGTCTTCAAATTTAATTAAAGATGGCGTCTGTCCGGTCTTACTGTCAATTTAACATTATTGTAAATTAGATATATTTAACTAGTCGATGAATTGCGTATGAAATATAAAAATAAATTATTGCATATCCAATATAAAATGATATTTGAAAAAAAAAAGATATTACGCTTTATACTGGGATATTGAACGTATCGTACATATACCTACGGAATTCGATAATGGCCTATAATATGTAAAAGCTTCAAAATTGAAATTAGACCTTTCTTCCACGGAGAAACACTGAAAGAACTTGAGTAATTAAATTATAAGCCGCAAACCACAGCCACATTAAGGTGATATGATAGTTTTTCAAACGCATTATATCATAGTTTAGGCTAGAGATCAGAGAAATGTAACCATAGAAGCGCCTTGTTCCGACAAAATGCTATTGGTCACCAAATTTGAATTTTAAATTCGACAACTGTCTTTTTTATGTGACACATCACTGCTAGAAATACACTTTTGGACCATATAAATTGATTTATTCCCAAAAATAAGATATTATTTATTATTCCCCATAAACTATATTTCGAAGGAAAAAAAACTGTAGGTACCTAATTAGTTGAAATTCAACCTTCGTAGGTCTCTTAAAATATGAATAAGAATATAAAATTAACATATTAATTGGCAATAAACAAATATTAAAATTAATATTATCCTTATAATAGGTAGGTACTTACAAATTTAAATAGTATATTAATTTATTACTTAAATAAATATACCTACCGTAATAAAATAATATAATAATCGTGGTTGCTGGACAGTTGAAATTTTCACAGAATAAGTTATCTCTGTTGCCGCTTAACGGCAAATACTAAAAACAGAATAAAATATTTACAATTTACATTACAATAGGCTCATACACAACAAACTTCGTTGTTTTGTGTATGGAACCCTTCTTGCGCAAGTCCAACTCACACTTGGCCATCTCTCGAGTATCACCGTGGGAGATCGGTCAATATTGTAAATTAAGATGTATATCTGAATTAGCTTTGATATTGTTAGCTGAAACCAGTGCCTAACGTTCGCGAGGTATGAGATTATGTCACGGGAAGAGAAAGACACTTGAAACATATATACATATATTATTGAACTAGTTTTCTTCTTTAAAAAGAAAGCACACCTACTTTTTCTCCATATAAACGTAGTCGACTGTTTCCTCCCTGGACAAAGACATTAGAGCAAATGTGTTTATGCCATAAAATATATATCTACCATGACCATGCCCCTACGTTTTAGTTTTTTTTGTTTTCTAATAGAAATTAAATTTAGAAAATGAAAAATATCTAAACGTAGAGGCATGAGGCATGGTTATGGCAGATAATAGGTTTTATGGCATAAACATATTTTCTCTAATATCTTTATCCAGGGAGGAAACAGTCGACTACGTTTGTAAAGCTTGTATGGAGAAAAGAGGAGGTATCCTTTCCCCTTAAGGGACTATTTTTTCATTAATTAAAGATATTTGTCTAATAAAATTTAACACCACCAAATTAAAACGTCACAATCTTTTGAAAATAAATCAAACTTTGAAAGGTTTTTTTAATTTGGTAGTGTTATGTTTTGTTCCACAGATATCTTTCATCTGTAGATTGAAAAATCAACCCTAAATTATTTATTTTTATATATTTTTTACTTACTTTGTGATGGTAATAGGGGTTAGGGCTTATTTGTGACGTCACTCCAAGGAATTAACGGTTTTCATACTAAATTACCTGTTTTATTTTTTTTATTAACAAGTAGCAGAATTTTTTTTAAATGTTTTTGTAACCCAAAGTTTAGGGAAGATTTGTATTTAGAAAAAAAAATGTTCTTTAGCCACCACGAGCCTAACTCGAAAAATGAGTTAATTCGTTTTTTTTATTTATTTGACACAACCTAAATGAGAACATCCTCTCTATTTGAAGTCGGTTAATAACCATTGCGTTTTTGCCGTTAAATTAGATTTCTAGTTGTTACGTCACAAAAATCACGCCTTTCCAGCTTGTACAGTCTGGCAACTGAAGTGAATCTCCACCGTACAGTTTTCAACTAAAGCTGGACTTTATTTTTTAACACGAAGACATAACATTATAAAAAAACGCAATTTTATAACTACGGTGGGCATCTACTTCCATTGCCGACTGTACGTAGAAATGTTTATTATTTTTCTTATCATGTGCAATAAATATGAAATTATTTTGCGTCCATTTTTTTTTTCGTTTTTTGAAGATATAATTTTGATATTATTCTGTCGAGATATTGATTGTATTGTATTGTATCAGTATTTGTATACAGTATTTAGGAATTTCGAATGATATTGTACGGTTGTATGTAAAATTGTGTCGTAGTTTTATTTATTGACTAGGTATGTCTCGGGGCTTTACTCGCGTTTCTCTATTCGGAGCAGCATATTTTGTATTAAAAAGGGGTTCACAATATTTTGAAGAAAATATTAGTATTTTTTTTTATTCTTAAAGAATACATCCGACCGAATTGATAACCTAATTATCCTTTTTTTGGATGTTGGTTAAAAGTAGGATTATTGTTTTCTTAAAATGCAATTTCTTTTATGTCATTAAATCATTGAAAAAAGAAAGGAATATAAAAATAAAAAATAATTATTGATATAAATTGATTTTTATTGATATTATTTAAGTAATTTTATTTCATGAAAAATATCTCCAAAAATAGTGTATTTTTTACTTTTTTCTTTGAAGTATAAAACCCATGAAAATTGAATGATGTAATTGCAATTTTGAGGCAACAATAATTCTACTTATTTGAAAATAAAACCTTCGGTTTTTATTTTCATTTGTGAATCCAAAGCAGCTATCTTTATTTTAATCTCAAGTAACAAACAGACAGTCTTTCACGTTATAATGTTATTAGTAAGAGTTATTAGTTAGAACAGTGCCAAGCCAATATAGACAGCCTTACTTTTCACTCTGTTATGATGAATGAGGGCTTTTCAGATAATAGTTCAATATCGATCACTATGTGGCGCTGGCTATTAAATAAATTATAAAAATTTACTAGTATATTTTGACCCGATTTTCGTTAGATATATTATTATCAAAGATACGAAAAATTCAGCAGCGGTAGCATACGAGCACGAATATTTTTTTGTCGATCAAGAAAAATGTTCTTTTCTTCTTTTATCGTCGCGTGAGAAAATGAAACGGAATATTTTCGCGATGCAGGTTGCTAATAGAGAACCTGAATCGCAATGCCCCCAGCAATGGAACAGCTCCTTTATTTGGAAGTTTAATAACGAAAAACCGTTTAATATAAAAATGTATCCTTTTACCCATCGTTTCTTTACTAATTATTTCAAGAACTTTGTTTCAACAATAAAAATTGTCAATTTAAAGTAACAGCGCCATCTATGTCCATACAAAACCATGACTTTGAAAATCCCTCATTCATATAACGTTAATTTTTCACACAAATTATATGTATTTATTGTTCCAGCGAAGGTCACAAATTTCCAGTCAAATAACTTGTAAATAACGAGAAATCAAGGCGCGATACTTAAAAAAACTCTAGTCTATGCCAGTTTGCACCAACTTTTCTTAAAGTCTTTCAAAAAATCAAACCGATAGGTAATAATCGGTAGATATTAAAAGACTAATCTCAACTTAATTTAGGGCTAATTTTTCAATCTCTAAATAAAACATATATGTCAAATAAAATGTAACACAACCAAATGAAAACGTCACTAACTTTAAAAAAGAAATATAACTTTAGAACGCTTTTAAATTTAGTTGTCGATTTTGTTTAACAGATATGTTTTGTCTGTAGATTAAAAAAAAATGCCTAATTAAAATAAATAAATGTATTTTGTATTAAATATTTTAAATACAATTTTAAGAGACGTTCAGAATGACTTAAATATTTATTCATTATTTATATGTGTGTGTATTTTACTTCATTCTATTTTCTGACATATAAATATTTTTAACAAAAGAAATATTATACGAACATACACGTTTGCTGAATACATTAGCTAGATATTTTGAGAAAACCTTTTCGTTTTTTAGTTCACATTAGCTGTATTTTAAATCTAGTACTTAACTTAAATGTTAGGTACCTCTTCTATATTGTCTAATTAATATGAAAGAATGGTACACACATTTAGTCCGGCTGACAATGCTATATAATAATTCTTCAGTATCTTTATAAAAATCTAAGATGGCCGCTGCTACAAAATGGCGGATGTAAACTTATTTATTAAAAGAATCGTTGGTGCAAATGACGGTTAATATTGTATATGAATATATAAATGTTTGGCTAGTTTACGAACGAAAGTAACTCGATTGTTTAACATTTTACTATTGTACGAAGAGTTTTAACAATATAGTGGTGAAGAGAGAGCATCTGAATATTTTTCTTAACAGATCATATTTTAGTTTTTATCGAATTTAATTCTACTGCTATGACGCGGTCAGTAAGTGCTTACTTATATTTATTTACATTTTCCCCGGCGTTATTTTTAAATTCTCTTGGTTCGACGTTTCGACTATATTTCACTGGTCTTGGTCGCGAGGAGACTTACCTACTTGTACTTAAATGTGAAATAGATCCCAATACAGGGTCCCAAGTCTGCTTTCAAAATCGTGTCTCAATAGAGTGTCTAAAGAAGAGTAATTCTGATAATTTATGTGTATTTGACATATTTGATGATCAAATATGACAATTATTACACTGTTGAGACACGAATGTGAGAGCAGACTTGGGACCCTGGTCTTCTGTTGGAAAAGGTAAACCTAGATGTTCTCTTTCCGACTTTATTGTTAGATATCTTTTGTTTTAGCAAATAATTTGGGCATTCCATTGTGTTATGAAACATTCCAAGTTGATTGAAGTGATATTACGTCGGGAAGGTATTGTGTGCCAATTGTTGTAGGTGGGAGATGCCTTACGTCTATGTTAAATCGACAAATAAAAATATAGATTATAAGCTTTTTATATCTTGTTTTATTGACCCTTAATTCGGTATGAGAGTCAGCACAGGTAGTATAGAAGATGAGCTGTTAAAGCTAAGACTTTGTAGGTAAAGGAAGCAATTTCGCCGGTAGGAATCGCCCTGTCCCGTCACACATCGAATGATTATGCAAGATTATGCAATGTGTCGACAAGCTTTTACCAAAGTTTACCTAGTAGATGGCGCTTCCCGGCGCTCATATCGATTATAGTTTTACCTGCTGGAAAACTGTTGACCTAATTTGTAACCAAATAGATTACCCACCACCGCGCGAGGAGAACTCCAGGCTTGTCTTCCTTTACATAATAATTGAACAGGGTAGAAGCTAATTATCTAATTGACAGTTTGGTCAAAACGATAAGATAAACACAAAAAGATAAATAAATAAGAGGGCTTGAAAATACACGACGAAAAGCTTTGAGAATTGAGTAGGTAAGTAGTGCCTTATAATAAAATTCGTCTTGCGAATTGCGAATTTCTAAGAAAACAAGCGTTTAGTTAGATATTCTAAAACAAAATCTACAGGTACAAGTATTTATTTCATTCATTTAGGATTTTTAATATCTAATAGGTATTGAATTCAAAAGCTAACCTTATTGATGAAATATACGGGATAGGTAGGTATACATGTATAACGACGAAAGTCAACGAATTTACCTAACCCTATGTCAGATCCATACATACCTATATTATAGGTATGTGTTTAGAGGGTGTTAATTTTCCTTATTAGCCGCCTGTGAAGTATCAATCTAGTAAAGTCGGAGATGTGACGTCGGTAGGTTGGTATACCTACCTAAGTATACCTGCTTGTCTCGTCTACCCTGGGCAATGAACTCCGGTCGCTGCAACTCTCATTGCCAGCCAGTCACGGGCATACGTCGCAAGATATATTTAGGTACCTACCTACTATGTACATTGTACGTAGTTATTTATAATTAATTGGCGTAGAAGTTGTATGTAGGTACAGACTTTTTGTCCTCTCTTCCTTAAATTATAAGTAGGTAGGAATGCAAAATATCAAAAAAATATTATAATTTAATGTCCTTATGGCGCAGACAGAAATAAGAGCAATAAAAACTAACAATTGACAATAAGTAGGTAACGATAAATGTATAGAATTAAATTTAAACAATGCCGGTTTCCACGGACATTTTCTGAATTAAAATTTAAAAGATAAAGTAGTTGATTTGTTTTGTAAGGTTCTGTACTTAAATTATAAAAACGAGCCCTTTTACTTAGACTCCACTGTCGGTCTATCTGTCTGTCTGTGACCAGGATGTAACTTATGAACCGTGATAGCTAGACAGTTGAAAAAAAAAAAGACAGTTGACATTATCACAGATGGTGTATTTCTGTTGTCGCTATTACAACAAATGCCTACTAAAAACAACAATAACCGATACAACAAACGTGATATTCTCATGAAAATGGTACGGAACACTTCGTGCGCGAGTCCGACTCGCACTTCGCCGGTTTTTTTTTATCTCAGTTGAAGGTTGATTGTCTTTTTGTTTTCTTAATGGTTTAAATATCTACCTATTTAATTCTTTAGATTAGGTAGAATATAGTCAGGTAAGAGCGGATACGGGGGAAGACCGTATGACTTAAATATCTCCTAAAATACGTGATATTTTTTAGTATTACCCACGGCGTTCAAAAGAGCAATTCAGGCCGCACCGATCTGTGGCACCCGGCAGTTGCAATGTCACTTATTTTAGGAGATATTTGAGTCATACGGGCTTCCTCCGTATCCGATTTTACCTGACTGCACTCTACCTACTTATACTTACCTACCTACTTCAGTTCTACGTAGAGCCAAGCGGACTCTTCCGTATTCCAATCGTAGGCCGGCGCAGCCACTAAGAACGGCGAGTAAAAAGTTGTTCCACTGTCTTCCTATCTTCTGGGTGAGAGTGCTACGTCTGAGACCACATCGCAACTTACTATCTGGAGGGTTTAAATTATGTTAGAATAAATAGTCTAATATATGTTAATTTTATTTTTAAGTTGACGATGTAATACTGATTTGATAATATGAGTTGTAATAATAATGAGAGTTGTTGCTTGAAATACTAAATGATTTTTATATTTTATTTTTTAAAAGGTAGTTCACAAGATCCTGCTTGTAATTCTTCTTTTTGACACCTGACCTTTTTCACAATAACTGTGCACCTGGCCCACTGGCCCGTACAGGGGTCTAAATGTAGATTCCGATGCCGCCGCCATTGCGCGCAGAACTAGACAGGTGCAAAGTTATTGTGGTTCTGTCAACAAACAGAATTTTGCTTACAAATCTCCTAAACTATATTTTTACCCGACTGCCGAAAGAGGGTTATTATTATTACCTATTAAAATATAGTATAGATAGGTAATAGGTACATACTCGTCTCGTAGTTAAATGCTCACGTCATCTAAGTATGTTTGTCACTCCATCACGCAAAAATTGCGTTTAAACTTGGTATGCAGATAGCTGGTAACCTGGATGAACACATAAGCTACTTTCTATCCCGATATTCCCGCAGGATTGGGACTTTCGCGCGAAACCTCAGGGCACTGCTAGTAGATCTATATTTTTTAATTTGTTTACTTTTTCGTGACTGAAGCCTTTAACTTTATTGACAAACAAGTCACGATTTCAAATTATAATTTTAAACAATTTGGAAGTTCCGTTGTTAGTGAAGGCAACCTAGTATTAAAATTTGTCAAACAGCTCTTGACATGGCCGCCATTTTGATTCCATGACCGACTGGATTTCACTCCGACCAATCAGAGAGCCCTGTACGTACCCCGAAAACATTTACAAAATCCTTTTGAATCAATTCCCATAGAAACTTTCATCCCCAATTAAACACTCTAAGGGGTTGAATTTTGGAAAAAAAAACTTTCAGAGATTCACTTACTACCCCATATTTATATCTATGTCAAATTTCAAGTTTCTAGGTCAAGCCGTTACGAAGTTGCATGCAAACGTTTTTCCCCCGTACCAAGTTTTATCGTATTCGGTTAAGCGGTTTTTGAGTAAAAGAGCAACAAACCAAATACACACACTCACAAACTTCTTCATCTTTATAATATTGGTAGGATTTATGAGTGCGATAGTGTGTGGCCCACACAGCTCAGAAGCAGCAGAATTATTATCATCATCATCATCATCATACTTAATAAAACGCAAGTGTAACTAACTCACTGACTGACTGACTGATGGTCAGCTTCTAGGCTAAACGGCTAGGTGTAGAGACTTGAAACTTTGAGGTTCTTTAGGGGTTGAATGAAAGTGAGCACTAAGAACGAATTTCTAAAAATTAAGTATGATGATGATGATGATGATAATAATTCTGCTGCTTCTGAGCTGTGTGAGCCACACACCATCGCACTTCATAAATCCTACCAATATTATAAAGATGAAGAAGTTTGTGAGTGTTTGTATTTGGTTTGTTTCTCTTTTACTCAAAAACCGCTTAACCGAATACGATGAAACTCAGTACGTAGATAGTTGGAAACCTGAAATAACATATAGGCTACTTTTACCGACGGGATTGAGATTTACACTGGTGAAACCGCATGGCGCAGCTGGTAAATCCTACTATTCTTTACTACAAATGTGAAATCTAAACGAGTATGTTTGTTACTCCTTCACGCTAAAACTACTAAACCGATTACGATAAAACTCGGCACATAGATAGCTGGAAACCTGGAAAAATACATAGGCTATTTTTATCCCGACACTCCCACAGGATCGGTACCTACTTACACGGAGCGGAGCTGTAATTCATAAAATAACAACCTCAGCAACCACTTGCAGGGAATATTAATTAACGCGCACTAAGGTCGTATTAGCTGGATCATGTTCAGTCACGAGAGCAAGCACAACCTCAGTCCGCATATAATAATAGCCCCGTTTTGGTATTATTACTGCAGACAGTAGCTGTTGTTAGACTTGTTAGATACTCAACTAGCCGACGCGTGTGAAACTACCGTTATCCCAACCAACCTGCTAAGATATTCGCAAGCTGATTATGCACGCTTTTCTAGGTGACACTGTTATTTACTTAAGTGTAATACCTAAACTTTAGGCTTGCCTATCTACTATCTAGTGTCATGGACAAACCTAGGTTAGTTAATACACAGTTTATCTAGTAGTTGGCGCCTCGACTTCTTCTCTCGATTACCTAATTTAAGTAGCTTTCCGAGGCGTTTTTTTCTGTAATTTTCGAGTTTCTAAGCACGACGCGCACCCGTTAGGTATGTGTAGTAAGTACCTACCCCTAGTGAGAGTTTATTCGTCTAGCTCAGTTACTATCAGGTTTGAACCTAACTTTTATTTTAACCCTGTAGCCCGCACAAGTGACATGACCCGCTACAAGAATATTACTATGCTCATAATTTTATATTTCCCGAGTCTTAATCGCGTAATTTTAACCTTTTTAATTTTCTTACCTCGACATTTCGACCATGTTACAAAGTTCTTGGTCGCGAGTGGACTGGGGGAGAGTCCCCTCGCGGCCAAGACCGTTTTAACATGGCATGGTGTTTAAAAAAACCGCAAATAAACTTGCCAACAAGAAAATGAAAAATTGCTTTTGAAAGTAAAAGATAAAAGAAACAGCGTTTAATTTGATAATTGGACATAGATAGACATTAGACAAGCTATCTAGTTAGGTATTATACCTAGCTAGACGCAAGATTTCCACCGCGATAGAGTTGTTATTTTCAACTCTACTTTTTTAATGACTTTTTTTCTGTGGAGATATAATGTACCTACCTACTAGTACATAGTACTAGTGTGTGGTTGAGGTGATGCCTCAAACAAATTAAATGTAATGTTCCTTTACGTGAAATAAATATAAAAAGCGGCTGCAGCGCTGACAAGACAATATTGTTACGTCTATCCAGTCTATCGTAAAAATCAAAAAAGAGTATCAATACGGGCGCTAAAATCAAGACGATCAATGACAATAAAGACGTCATAAGCATATTTGAGTTGCGGTAGGGTTACCGCAGCGGCTGTTTACAACTGTCTTTCTTCTGTAAACAACGTTACTATAAACTCAATGATGGTTTAGATTTTTCTTCTGTTTTCGCGATGTTGTATTGAAATTAAAAAGCCACGCGATTCAAACCGAAAAATGTCTTTAATTTCAATGATGGTTTTGAAGTTTTAATCGTCATTTATCGACTTCATCTTAGTGCCCCCAGCGATAGGTGTGTTACTCATTTGATTTTTATGATAGAATCCGACTTAAAAAAAAGCATAAAATAACCTCGCCTACATACAGTGCCACTGACTTATCTGTTAAGTAATCTGAAGTCGGGCAGCCAAACTACAATCCCACTCCACCCACTCAGTAAAACTGCCCGTGAATTGAGAACCTCCTCCTTTTTTCGAAGTCGGTTAAAAATGTCAAGACAAAGATCCAAAATGTCAGATCGTAGTATGAAATTAAAAAAAACGGGGCAAGTGCGACACTCGCGCATAAAGGGTTCCGTACCACTATCACAATTGGATACGGAACCCTAAAATGGTTTACAACAACCAATTTTTAAATTTTATAGGAATATATGAAATATTTATCTTCGATTCTTACTCCCATCAAACGACCGAATCACTCAAAAAAAAAAAAAACCTTGGCACAAAGAAAATCTGAAACATAAAAGAAACTCTTTGGTAAGTGAAGGCAGACTGGTATATTTGACAGATAGAGCAGCCATTTTGAATTCCATGACCAACTCGATTTGTCCTCCTGTCCCTCTTCCTGTCCTGACTCCTTGTTATGTTTGAAACACGTTTGTTGTATGGGAGCCCCTTTTAAATAATTGTTTTATTTTGTTTTTAGTATTTGTTGTTGTAGCGGCAACCGAAATACATCTTCTGTGAAAATTTCAACCGTCTAGCTATTACGGTTCATAAGATACAGCCTGGTGACAGACGGACGGACGGACGGACGGACAGACAGACAGACAGACAGACAGACAGACAGACAGACAGACAGACAGACAGACAGACAGACAGACAGCGAAGTCTCAGTAATAGGGTCCCGTTTTTACCTTTAGGTACGGAACCCTAAAAACGAAGTATACGATACATTTTAAACGGTTGCCTCGTTACTTTTCATTTATTTCTCTGCACATACCTACATCAGAGGATTTATTTTTAGCGTCCTATTGTGGACATAGAGGTCATTGTTTGAATCACTCTCTCTCGTCTAAGGGGAATGAAATGAGTTAGTACTCAGTTCTACTCGTCATACGCTCTTCCAACTGAGCTACGAGGGCTCAAGCCACCGGTTTTTTTTAATACAGCTATTGAAACCGCCTTCAATTAATCCTTACCTCATCTTAAGCTTAGAACGCACTGCGATTAAACACAAGCGGTTTACGAATAGCTGAAAACGCAGAACCGCGTATCAACACGTAAAATCAGTCGCTTAAAAAAACGCTAATGCGTGGGCTTGTATAGAAAGCTCTATGTTGCATTTGCGGTTTCAGACCTACGAGAAAACGCAGGCGTTTAATCGCAGTGCGTTTTTTTAAAGAAAAAATGAACACACTTATATTACTACGAGGCCTTACTCTGAAGATCACGAGAAAACGCTTTCTTAATTTCTTAATAAACAATGGCTTACCCGTAGCGTGGCGTAGCGGCTATCGCCCTGGTACGGAATACAAGTAGTCGCGGGTTCGAGTTCCGCCGGGTACCTACTAAAGTTTTTAAAAGCGTTTTTTCAAAAAGCATACTCATATTGTACCTATTAAACATCAGACATCTGTGTGGTTTGTGACCAACTAAGGCTCCGGGTTGAATTTCTGACCTGAAAATAAACTCATTTTGATCTGAAAAAGAATAGGTACCTATTTCATTTTGCTTAGTTACCTAAGTACATAATTGCAAGTCTTTTCGTCTGTCAGTTTGTTGTTGGTCGGTTAGGTCGTATTTCTCAACCGATCTTTACGAAACTATATCCTCCTGCGATTTCACCCTTGTAAGTCCCGATCTCGTGCTCATTTCGAAAAACCCTTTTTTATCGGAGGCCTATTACATAATTATAAAGAACACACTCTTCAAATTTCAGCTCACTAGTTATTATCAGCGGTTTAGGCTGTGCGTTGATCCATCAGTCAGTCAGGTCAAAGCATTTTATAGAATTGTTATTTTTTTTTAAATTAATAAGCAAAAATACTGCGTTTTAAATTTTTAAAATACTAATTATATGTATAATACAATAGAATATTATTTAGCTAAGAAATGACCTCGGCCTTTCTGTGCTGTTTTATATTCAGTTTTATTACAAACAACTTTATATTTTCTTGTCTTTACAATATATTGTATTTTACCTACTAGTTTTTTTAATTTCATTAATGAACTCAAACCAATTGATTATTTATCTATAATTTAACATATTCTGCTGCTATTTCTGTGCTAAAACGTTTCAAGACACCTATCTATTCCAAATTATGTCGTAATTTATTACGTTTTGCATTTATAAAACTTGAAAATTGAACTATATGCGGCACAAAATATAACGCAGGTTACTACAGTCTAAAAATTAGACTCTTCGTATATAAAAAAGAAAAAAAAACCCGGCCAAGTTTGCGATTCTTGCTCACGAAGGGTTCCGTATCATTATCACAAAAAAAACACATTTCTTGTGTGGGAGCCCACCTTTCTATTTATTCAATTTGTTTATGTATTTGTTGTTATGGAGTAAAAACCTCTGTCACCTACGGGTGACACTGGGAATTGATGAGTATCCAGAAGACCACAAAGGGGTCAGTGGCCTGGCCACAACCAGGTCATCTGTCCTAGGTAGCCAAAGTATTTCAATTCATAAGTTACAAGTAGGTAGGTAATCGATAAGTAGTCTGAGACGAGTCCTTTCAGTGTATTTTTAGAAAACTGCGTTGAGGGGTGCTTGGCAGGTAGACGACCCTACCATGGGTTGTGTGTAGTCTGTACAACTTGTGGTAGGTATGTTGAAAGTATCGATACGAAAACTTGTGGTGGCCTACCTACTAATTGTGCGGTATCGTGGCGTAAACAACACAACATATTATAAAAATGCATTTTTGAACATAGGTACCTAAGTTATTCTTTGCGATATATAGTCGCAACATTTTGTTTTTTGAGAATATCGTTTAATAATAAGGCAGATACTTAATAAAGTACCCTACACACGTTTAGATTTATCCAGATAAATCGCATGCGAGAAATCTTTACGATAAATCGTACGTGTGTAGGCAAATCTGAGAACTGTACAGTTTAACTGACGATCACATCGAAATCGCATAGATAAAACTGAAGAGCTATCAGTTTTTGCCACAGTTTACCTAGTAGTTGATCTTCTGGATTGCTTTACGCCGTACTCCGGCATATGAAGTCCGATTTCGATAATTCTTTTTTTATTTGGAAGCTGAGAGTCCCGAGTAAAATCTCGGTGAAAATCTTAGGAGAACCTTCGAAATGATGAGCAGAATAGCATCCCAGAATGTAGTAAATTACTCATTTTTGGGCTTCTATCAATAAAATCGGCTCCTAAGAACAGCTTGTGTAAAAATATTATCAATATTAATATTATTCATTCGATCAAGTCATAATACGTGTTACTTCAAGCGAAAAGAAATCGCAACTGATAAAACTGAACGTGTGTAGGCACTACGTTAGATTTCTCGCATGCGATTTATCGCAACGATAAATCGTTAGAGAAATCTAAACGTGTGTAGCGTCCTTAAGCCAACAACAAATTTCATGTCTCTGAGTAGGTATGTGGTACTTTACGTTCCCGCGTCGGTCGTCGATTAGGTTAAGCACGGTTAGGTTACCATCAACTTCTGTGACGCATTCCCGCGGCCCCCGACGCGGGAACGTGCGTGAGGTACCACATACCTACTCAGAGACATGAAATTTGTTTTTGGCTTTAGAAGGTGGGCACTGTTACCATTTTCATACAAACATAATACCAAAACAGAATTATGAAAAATTTAGTTTACTACCCTAATATCGGTATTATTCGGATTAAGATTTTACTTTTACAGGCCCCCCACCACAAGGTTTTCCAAAATATTCATTCGAAATGAAATGAAACGGAGATACATTTCGTTCATTTTTACAGCGTAAATTACTTTTTATTGGGAATAATATAAAACAAATGAGATGTGAACTAGTTAATTTACGCTGGAAAAATGAACGAAATGTAGCTCAGTTTTATTTCATTTCGAATGAATATTTTGGAAAACCTTGTGGTGGGGGCTTTAGAAATATAAAATCTTAATCCGAATAATACCGATATTAAGGTAGAAAACTATTTTTTTCATAATTCTATTTTGGTATTATGTTTGTATGGAAATGGTAACAGTACCCACCCTCTTAAGTACCTGCCTTATTATTTTTACCTTTTTAAAGTTTTTGTTTTAACTTGGTTAAATTTTTAAGTCAGGGGTTTTTTAAATTTTTAATTTATTTTTCTGTAATGTAACGATGAAATGAAATTTTGTTTAACTTTAATATGTGAATAGCCAGGTAAAAAAACGTTATATCGGGATCTGTGTGTACCTACCTACACACCATTATGAATTTAGGTATCGATTTTAAAATATGTTTTCGTGTTTCGGAATAAGTCTAAGAGCATTGTCCGATAGATAGGTCACTCTGTAGGACACGCCGGGCGTCCTTCCCAAGGGCAAGGTTATAAATATTGTGTAGCCTTTTAAGTTTCAATGAACCTATAGTATAATGCCTTACGTCTGTTCAAATAATTAGTTCTAGGCGAGTTTTAACACAATATTTACTTATAAAGTATAGGTGTAATATAAAGGTGTAAGTCAATATGTTACCTAATATTATAAAGAGGTAATGTTTTTAAGGTTAATGTATGTATGTATGGTTTTTGGGGGTAATCTCCGAAACTACTGGACCGATTTAAATAATTCTTTCACCAATAGAAAGCTACATTATCCAGGAGTAACATAGGATTACTATTAATCCCGATATTCTTACGGGATCGGGACTTATGCGGGTGAAACCGCGGGATGCAGCTATACTCTATATCGTAACTAACCCCCGTATTTAAAGACGAATCGAGTTGTTACTCTGGCTAAGTAAAATCTCTGTCACATTTTCGCAGACGTTGAAAACCACTGACAAGTGCGAGACAAATGCGTTACTTAGCCAAAGTAATCACTCGAATTGTCTATTAATACGGGTATAACACTAGAGTAGGTAAAGGCCAAATATATCTTTAGTATTTTTTATAACGAATAACTTTTATTTTTAAGTTTTAAAAACAATAATCGAACTAAATGCATAGTCAAATTATTTATATATTCGACGACCTCAGTGGCGTGTCGTGCGAAAGCACGGCTGCAATGCGGAAGGTTGCGGGTTCGATTCCCGCCGGGTGCAAGTATTTATGCTTTAAAAATAAATATTTGTGTCTGGTCTGGGTGTCCCTCTTTGTATAATATGTATGTATTTACAAAAGAAAAATAAGTATATGTAGTATATCCGTTGTCTAGTCACCGTAACACAAGCTTAGCCGCTTAACACGGGGCTAGATGGCTCTGTGTGTTGTTGACAGAATTTAAATTAAATTATGGGACCATCTCGGAACTCCCACCTTTCAATTAAACAAGAATCATCTCAATCGGTCAAACCGTCTTCGAGTAATCGTTGAATATCCCTAAAAAAACATACGCGACGAATTGAGAACCACCTTTTTTTTTGGAAGTCGGTTAAAAACCTTGGTTTAAAAACAACCCTTTTTTTACATCTCCATTTTTCTAATCGCTTCTGTGTTCGCGATAATATTGCATTGATAAAGATAAATTAAAAATATGAGTGTGTAATACATTGTTTTTACCCGACTGCGCGATTATCAATATAAAAACCGGTCAAGTGCAAGTCGGACTCGCGTACGAAGGGTTCCGCCGCCGTATCATTTGACACAAAAAAAGGGTTTATTGTATGGAGCCCCATTTGAATAGTAATTTTATTGTTTTTAGTATTTGTTGTTAGCGGCAACAGAAATACATCATCTGTGAACATTTTAACTGTCTAGCTATCAGGGTTCTTCAGATACAGCCTGGTGACAGACAGACAGAGCGGAGTCTTAGTAATTGATCCCTTTTTTACCCTATGGGTACGGAACCCTAAAAAGGATAGGTCTTCTACAAATTGAAATCGTTTTAATGCAATTTCGATTAGCAACTAGGTAGGTACCTGACTACCTGTACTAATTTAACGATCTCCTATATGCATTTAAACAGCATATACCTCACTGACAAGAATCGTCTTTCTCATCAATAAAAACGACAAAATTAAAAAACAATATGTTTTTTAATTACCTACCTTCCTATAGGTAATAGGTTAATTAAAAAAGCTATAAATGCGATTCGACAAATAAAAATTACCAGTACCTACACTAGCACAATTTAAGGCATATTTGTGACTAGCCGCGTCCCGCGGTTTTACCCGCGTAAGTCCTGATCCCGTGGGAATATCGGGATCAAAAGTAGCCTATGTTACTGCTCAATAATGTACCTTTATATTGATGAAAGAATTTTTGAAATCGGTCCAATAGTTTTTGAGTTTATTCATTACAAACACACATACAAAAATACAAATCTTTCCTTTTTATAATATTAGTGTAGATGTAGATATATTATTTGGTAACAGAAATACCTACATCAAAATGTGAACATTTCAACTGTCAAGCTATCACGGTTCATGAGATACAGCCTGGTGACAGACAGACGGACAGTGGAGTCTTAGTAAAAGGATCTCGTTTTTACCCTTTTGGTACGGATTTCTGAAAAATGATCTGAGACTTTGAATTTTTCGTGATTCAGGTCACTCAAGGACAAGTAAATTGTGTAATCTATAAAAGGCTTTGTCCTGACTAACTAATTAACGCACAGCCTAAACCGCTGATGGTAGAAAGCTGAAATTTGGAAAGTGTGTTCTTTATGTGATGTAGGCATCCGATAAGAAAGGGTTTTTAAAAATTCCCACGTCATCGGGACCTATGCGGGTAAAACCGCGGGACACAGCTAGTAATAACTATAACGTTTAGTTTAGATTTATCTTCGGTTTCCGCGATGTTGGATAGAACGTTGAGCGTTGAAACAATGCTAAAAGTAATAAACACCACGCGATTCAAACCGAAAAATTAATTTAAATTCTAACGCTTAGTTTGTCTTAACTATCAACGCACAGCTTAAACCAATGAGCTGTAGTATACAAATAGCTATGTAATATAAGGTCCGCAAAGTAATGTTTTTGGAAATTTTCCCGAGATTGGTTACTTTTTGGAATAGTTCCTTATTAAAAGGAGGAATGATTTGGTAGAAATCGTCAAAGTAACAGGTGTATAGATAGATAGATTAACACTTTATTTGTTCAACGTATTTTTAGTTATAGAAGAGCGAGGCCACCCGTCACAGGACTATTATATAGCCTACTGGGTTGGCCTCAACTCAACCTTTGTTATTGTTTAGTAATAAGTTTTTAAAGAAATAAAATATTTTGTATTTGTATTATTTGTGTTTGCGTGCTATTACATATTTCGATCTAAGTATAATAAAGTAATACCCAATGACGTGTATGTGGCATGTCCATTACGAGATTCGAAAAATATTGGCGTAGTTCGTCGTCATCTACACTAATATTATAAAGCGAAAAGATTTGTATAGATTTCGTGTGTGTGTATGTTTGTAATGAATAAACTCAAAAACTACTATGCCGATTTCAAAAAATATTTCACCATTGACATAGGCTATTTTGATCCCGATATTCCCACGGGATCGGGACTTACGCGGGTGAAACCGCGAGACGCAGCTAGTAGTTAAATGAAAAGAATTCATGTTAACTGCTCCTGTTCAAATTATTATAGATCCTATCTGTATAATGAAATTAATTAATGAATGACGATTGTAATTTAACACATGATCACAAAAAATAATAACCCAATGAGTTTCTTGTGGTTTCTTCTTATTGAAGGGCGCGTTCCGAAACCACACTAAAATCATTGTCATTAGTCGACTTTTCAAAATGATCATGCATTTTATAGGTGCATTGACGATCTCTGTGGCGGGTCGTGCGAATGCCCGACTGTAATGCGGTTGCGGGTTTGATTTGCGCCGGGTGCAAGTATTTAACATTAAAAATAAATATATGTATTATATCTGGTGTCTAGTTACCGTAACACAAGCTTAGTAGCTTACCAACGGGGCTAGATGGCGCTATGTGATGTTCACAGATTTTTTATTGCTTTCAGTGAATAAATTAAAGAAGTCAGACGAAGACCATTTCGGGTTAGTTTGCAATTCGTAGGGAACTTCGCACCAGTTCTCTAAGCTCCTTTATGCATGTTCATTCAGATCCTATACAGGTATATATGCGATAGTTATCAGCGTACAAGCTAATCAGGTTAATTGCATGTTATCTGTTGCCTCTAGTACTACATAACGCTACGTCGGAACACACAAAAGAAAACTAAAAACAATATTTAACCGCTTTTGTATTTCTTATCACTTATCCAATTAGTATTTTCATGATTACTTTAACCTTGGTAAATTGATTAAATTCTGCTTTCGCGGGTATTTCGCGTACACTCTCTTTGACTAGATTTTTCTTTGCTATTTCATGTGCAAAATTATGTCTAAATAATTACTTAATTATTGCTTACACTGTAGTATAATATAAGTGTGGTTGTATTACTTTCTACTTTCACTCCTAATAATAAGACTGCTTTGGTACAGTGCAGTGGGTAATATACCTAAGGCAAGTCATGGAAGTAACTCTCTGTTTATCTCTCATGGACCAAACACAGCCAAAACCTATCTTATCTGTTTTACGTCCTATGGACTTTTGATAATTTATTCAGTCCCTACATTGCCTCGAGCGTTTTGCACGAAAACATTTTGTACATTTACCTTTTTGTGTCTCTGTCGCTCCTGCGTAAATATATTTACGTCACGGTCGCACGGTTGTACTGTGCGGGAGTGATAGCGAAACATTTACCTAGGAACGATACAGGTTAATGTACAAAAATCTTCATAAAAAGCGACTGGCGTTTTCCTAAAAAACTAACAACTGAACATGAAACCTTATAACAGTCAGATTAAAGCTTTAGCACGTCCACGACGGCATCCAGTTTAGTTTACTAAACTTGATATTTAATTAGCAGGCCTGAACTGCCAAAAATAATAATGTAACTATGTAACCGAATGACGGGAAGAAACAATAATAAGAATCGTAAATTCCGAGGTAACATAAACAAATAAAAAATTATTTCTGGTCCCAACTACACAAACATGCAATATTGAAGCGTATTATAGTAGATTTCGACCTGCCGCACGACTATACAGTAAATATACGTTAGCACTACATACTGCCACAAACAAAATAATATATTATGTAAGTATAATAGTATATAGGGACGTTCATGGGGCTAGGATACGTAAATAGAAAATAATAGAGAAATATACAATAAATTCTATTTAAACATGAATTTATTAAAGATAAAAAACATACACAGGTTTGTTTTGCACAAAATAAAATATAATTTGGAGGGTGAAAGTGGAGGGGAGGTTTCCCCCCCGGACGATACATACGGCGACAGGTCATACATAGTCCAATAATATAATACAATATCATACGATAAAATTGGGTACACATATACGATACTGTCAAGCCAACTCAACTCACAATTATAGTCATGTCGCGCTCTCGCCATTATAAAACTATGTTAAATCTTACAAAAATACTTATGTGACTAAATCTGAAATGCACAAACAAGGATCTCTCCCTCGACTATAAAAATATTGAGATTGGAATGAAATCTTTAAGCTTTCGGCCCGGGAACGATCACAAACGAGACGGCGTTTTCAACGTCCGTGCAACACTCTAAGCGCTTCTCTTCTGAGTCTTAAAGCTAACAGATAGAACCTGTCCATTGAGCGTGTACCCGTTTAGGGCCTGGATGGCCATCGCGGCCTCGTCGTATTCACGCATGTTCACAAACGCAAAACCTTTATTTTTCTTAGTCTCCGGATCTTTGATCACTTTGATAGAGTCGATGGCACCGTACGGACCGAAAAGTTGCCAGAGGGCGAGCTCCTCCGTGTCCTCTCCGATGTTGTATACATACACTGTGGTCTGGTGCTGCGCGGGCGGGGCCCCGAGCAGCGGCACCGGCGACGCGGGCGCACCCAGCATCGGCAGCGGGGAGTGGTTCGCTGCAGCCATCGGGTTGAACCGTTGCTGGCCCTTGTTGATGAAAGGTAGCGCTTTGCCCGGCGAGGGCAGCAGCGGCGGTGGCGATAGGCCTGGCGCGAAGGCCGCGGCCGCGCGCGCGCCGAACGCCGCCGTCAGTCCGCCGTTGAAGGCAGCCGGCGTGGCGCCGTTCAGCACCGCCGCCCCGTTGTAAGCCAGCGGCGCTGCGCCGACTGCACCGACCACCCCGCGCGTCAGCGGCCGCGGCGCGTTCTTGTTCGCGTTTGGTTTATTAGCAAACTTGACTACGATCGGCCCCGCGCCCGGTATAGCTGTCTGTCCGTTCATGTGCTTGATGGCGTCCTCGGCCTGCGGCCGGGTCTCGAAGCAGACGAACCCGATGCCTTGGGAGACGCGGCTGTTTGTGATGTTACCGAACGGGCCGAACAGCACGTTGAGCCGTTCGAGCGTCATATCCGGAGGTAAATTGCTGATGTATAGGTTGGATTCCGTGTCGGGCTTGTGGCTCACCTTGTTCTCGGGGTTGAGCAGAGCGAACGATACCTTGAGCGTTTTACCCTGCATGAGGAGACCGTTGAAGGCTACTCGCGCCTTCTCAGCGTCCTCGTGTTTCTCGTACTCTACGAAGCCGTACCCGCGGTTCGCGATCAACTTGCAGCTCTCTATCTTGCCCATGGCGGAGAACAGCGCGTACATCATGTCGCGCGTCATCAACTCCGGTATGTAATTGACCATGAGTTTGGTCGGTGACACATTGGTGGCGTCGCCGCCGCCATTCTCCATTTCGTTTTCTATCATTCTCAGTTCGTCGGAAACTACACTACGTTAAAACGGTCCCTAATAAAACTTGCACTAATGAATTCTGTTACTTCGTCTGCGCCATTAAAAAGAACAAAGAAAAAACACAAAAGTGGTCACACGAAAACGCCACAACGACGCCGGTTCACAGGTTCATCATCACTTGAACGAGTTTGTTTTTCAAATGTTACCAGGATATGTCCTTGCGTTTGTCAGATCACAGATAAGATCCACGTTTACGTAAAAGTTTTAATTCCCTGCTTTTATTTGCCGTAACTTTAATACAACATTATTTTGCACGTGTTTCATTAATTTATGACTGTCAAATTGACTGAAAATAATAATTTTGAATTTTTGTTCGCGTGGCAGATTTGCTTCTCGATTGTCTATGGAAAAAAATCGGTAAAAAAAAAATAACGAAATAAAATGAATAGGAACGCAGAAACATTTAACGAAGTACAAAAGCGTTTAAGTTTTTATAATAGCGTAATAATTTCAACTTAAAACGGAGCAAAAAATAAATATTATAATATTTTTTTCTGTCTTTGGTTTGGAACTTCATAATTTTTGAGTTTTATTTTTACGGCTAGCAACATTAATTCCCTCAGAATGAAACAGCTGACTGATTTGACACAAAGAGACGTACGTCATATCATGCTATCTCTGTCATATTACAAGATGTCCATATCCTTGTCTCATTTTGTCTCGTTTTTTTTCATTCATATAAGTTTGGCTGTCTCTGTCGTTTGATTAAAAAATATGATTCCTTTCTCGTTCATTTACCTCGCCCAACTTCACTTTGATTCCGAAAATTTCAATGTTTTGACTGGCTGGAGTCTGGAAGTTAAATAATTTTAATTCTTGGAGGAATTCCTTCAGGTTTTATCACATAAATATGTTTCTTACCAATGTGCTCTTAAAAAAAGCCAAGAGCAAGTGCGTTTTCCAACAAAAATCAGTGAAATAACTCAAATAAATGTACAACAATAAAATCAAATTTTCGTTTAATTTCAGGCAAATAATGGTGTTAATGGAGAGTGTAGTATCAGGACACCAGGTTAATATGATCAGGGAACGTCTGGCAGAAAAACTAGAGATTATTCGGTTTGATCCATACAGTAAGTAGAACGTAAATAACTACATAACCTTAAACTAGAAATTCTGCTATCAGTAGACCTCGCGAGCACTTTATTGTATGGACCTATATCTAACTACCTAGGTATCGTACTACCTTCAAAAAGCAGGAGAATTTCAAGTGAAGAGATTGTGATATCAATGTAGTATTTTGTAGATAAAGGTCATGTTCTAAATGTAGAAGTTGAACCAGATCTTACTCTAGGTAGGTCCGACTATAAGCTTGATTTTTCGTATAGTGGAGCGTCTCATCTAGTGGTAGAGTTTTCACGTCACATTAAGGCATCTTACTTGACCTAATGACCACCGAAAGCTTAACGTCCCTTCCGACGGAGGTGCTAGAGAAAATTAATTTATGGCACACACACACACACATTATCGGGCTTTGTGCTAGCTCGACTCCGTTGCGCCTCCAACAGTCTTCTGAATGTAAAGGACCAGTGGGACTTATTCCTACTATGCAGTGGGTAGAGCTCCATACTGGACATTAATATGCAATATTTTTTTATATTCTAATCCTAGTTATTAAGTTAAATTGTTACTAACATTATGGACTTTGTCTGATAAGAAATTTTTTCAATTTCAATTATCGGTCACCCATGCAAGTACTTTCCGCGGCACCCCAATGCATTGGCATGCTAAATCAGTAATAGCTTCATTATAGGTTTCGGCAGAAGATTGTTAATGGTTACTCACTAAGAAATTATATAGGTCAATCTGCTACATTTTACATTTAGATTACATTGACACTTAACATTTGGTGAGTAAGTAATGTGATAATAACATCATCCCAGGGTGTGTTTGATTCAATTTATTAAAAAATAACAGTAAAAAATTATTTGGATAGGATTAGGTGAAATTAGGGTACCTAGTACCTACCTACATAAAATGTTTTTTTAATAGTATTTTTACTCTGTCTTTCAGTCCAACAAGAAAGTCTGTACAAAGAGAGAAAAAAGATAAGAAGTATGAAATCAAAGTAGGAGTATAATTTAGAATAAAAGATAGTGTAATGTTTATTTGTTATAATTTAGTTATTGTATTTAAAACAATAAAGAAATCTTTGGATACATTGCGTTTTATTATTTCTATGGAGGACAATGGCCTTAACTACAACATACTTAGTAATTAACTAATTATATATAATATAAGGCCGTATACAGAAAGAAAGCTGGAAACTTATAAGCGCTGACAAGCGCTTGTCAGCGCTGGTGACCCGCGCAGGAAAATGTATGAACCCGCGCCGATAAGCACTGATCGGTGCCGACAAGCTTCAACACGCGCTGGTCAGCGCTGGGCTGCTGACGTCATAACATCGTCCGATGAGTCTGATATTCTGCCTCAACCTGCTTCCTTTGTGTACAACGGACCAGCGCTGACAAGCGCTGGTAAGCGCTTATAAGTTTCCAGCTTTCTTTCTGTATACGCACTAACATAGTATAAGTATAATTTATAAGTTTTTTTAAAAAGTAAAGTAGGTTTAATGACATTATACCATTTTATAGTTATAAAAAAAAGCGAAAAATGATTTTACTTTCCGCATCCCGAAAATCGGAGAAAAATCTATAAAGTATAATATTATTATTATTTAATACATGTAGGTAGACATTTAACCTTTAAAGAATAGTATAATATCACTTGATAATAAAAGATCAACAATTTATACAAGTCACAAATAGATGATTAATTATAATTTTTCCCACTTATTAATTACCATTTATTTTAAACCTTTGGCAGTTAAAATATGCTATGCTGCATTCATACATGTGTAATTTGCAAAAAATGCAAAAAACAATATGTTTAAATGAGACTTTTTTTAACTATAATGATATTTAATAAATGATTATTAATATAGAGGCAACAGAATTGGGAATCCACACTGACCATTGTCCCTGTATATAAGTAAGTACTGTAACATTTTTTATTTGTATTATAAATATACAGAGTACTGTGGCTAAATTATAACTTTACACTGAGTTTAGAATATATGCTTCACGTTACCATCCCATATCTTAAACTAACTGTTGATAGATGTATGCAACAATAAAGATTTTAAAACTTTGACAATACATAGCCAATGTGCCATTAATATTCAGAAATAATGTGCTGAAGTGCCGTAGAAATCAAATATTTAATACATTAACTATTGTAATCGATTTTTATATCAACAATGTATAACGTTATAAATTGTATAATGTATTTAATAATTGTTCATTGTTGGTATATAAAGTCATTACACTTTATACAATATATTTTTATACAATAATATTTTAAAAAGACCATCTACATAGGCCAAATTCAGATCAACAATCACTTTTCTATCACAATCCCAAAACAGTAATTTATTTCGTTAAACTTTCAACATAGTTCTATTTTATATTATTTTAATAAACATCAAAATATAGGTATTATAATAATTGAATAATTTGATTATTCTATATATTCGTAGTATAATGTGCCATACCAATTTTAAAGAAACAATACAGGTAGATACTACAATAACATAATATAATTTTAAATATAACATGTATCTACTGACAAAAACAGTTTTTTTAATATTATCTCACTAATGTATGTACTTATATTTAAGTTTAGCTAGGGCTAGGGCACAGTTTTAGGAAAAAATCAGGAAAATTGTTACAAAAGTTGGAAGGTAGGTAATCTAAACATTTTGAAATAATTGTAAGTTATAACCTAGGTCTAAATAAATTGTCCTTAAAACGATTTAGAATTTATTTCTACATTTTTTAATTAACCTCGAATATTTTTTTTCGCAATTTGGTTTTTATTAATATATAATTAATTACTTAGTACCTACTACCTACTATACATTATAATAATAATTATACAACAGTTGTATAATTTTATTTTTGCTACATATTCGAAATAGGGATATTAATATACACACTAATACTGTAATACAATTAAAATAGGGCTTTATAACATTTAAATAGGTAAGTAATAAAATAATTTGAATTGAAATTGACTAGAATAAAGTACTTATCCTATTTTATTTAATTCTTAATTTAAACTACATTAATTAATGTAATTAGTCATTTTTATCAAGTGGTAAATTTTATGATTCAGTTAAATTTACCACAATGACGATTTACTACAAAGATGATCCTCGTTCAAAATATTTGATCATATTTAAATTAAGTATTGATCTGTATATTATAATTAATTTGTTATTTTAATAATAACCAGTGGTAACTAAATTGATAATAATTGTAAAGTTTTAAAAGATCAAAGGGAGCTATAATAAAAATATTCATTAAAAGTTGTTTAAATCACATTATAATGATGCTTGTACCTAATTGAAGAGGAAGAACTAAAGAAAAGTGCGTGTAGTGGTATCATTAAAATCGTTGTAAAAGATCCAGGGGAATCTTATCGACACCAAAACTCCAAGAAAGGAAACCACAGTGGATATACTCCCAGAACAAGGTATTTGCATGAATAAAACAATGAATTCCTATTGAAATTAAAGACAATGTTATGAATAAAATGGCTGTTAAAATTACACGCACACACGTAAATTACGAGTTTGAATTCAAAGTTTGAGTTTACCCAATAAAAAGTACACTAATTATTATTTAATTTAATATTTATCGTTAATTTAACACAATAATAATGTGGCTCATTATTTTAACCTTGTATTACCTAAACTCTAGTAAATGTATATCTAGCAGTTTAATTGGTAATGGTAATTAAGAAATCAAATTGTAAATTGAAACAAATAACTCTTACTTATGTAGGTAATTCAAAATCGAAACCATTTCGGTATTTTAATACCAGTATTTTAATCAATATTAAGACTTCTAAGTACTACTAGTTCAAAAAACTGGTTTTGTAATTATAAAAATGTCAGTAGTTTTGCCAGCATTAATAAATGTGTCTCTGCAACTATTAAATGCAAAATAATGTTGTTCAGGACACTAGGTTTTATATTTTGTTATTTGTCTGATAATTTTATTCATGACAATTGATTATTATTTTAGCTTAATAAAACTTTGATACCTAAGTACCTACTCATTAATTATTATACACTCCGACGAGTTTTTTTTTAAATTTTGATCCCTGTTTGTGAGTAGAATTCTTTTATATGTACATCTTAGAATTATATTATAAATTACAGTAATCATATTGATTACATAATTATAAATTTAGCATAACGACTAAAATAAACATAGAATTGATTACAGTAGAGATAAAAACCATCGAATAAATTAAAAAAAAAACTTATAATAATAATTGATTAATTAATAACCTACTGTTAATTAAAGAATTAGTAAAATTACATAGTTTACCTAATTATACCTAACTAATATATTTTTAGTGATTACTAATTATAAGTTATTTTAGTTAGTAGGTAATTCACTTTTTGACACATTTAAGTATTCAAGAACGAAGACACTTTGGTTTAAGATTTCACTAAAATAATCTTGTATAGAAATAATAAAGGATCTTTTTTCCTTTTAAATTACGGCGGAACCCTAAAAATCTAGCAGATTGAAATTTATTTAAATAAACACATAATTTAGGTCTTACGACATCGTTGGCATTCATTTAATTTAAACAATTCATAACAAAATGCCACAAATACATATTATAATAGTTTATTATAATTATAGGTATTGCAGTTTTTGGCTGTTAAGATTACACGAACATACGTAGGTAGGTATTTGAAAGTGATTATTCGAGAAAAACTCGGTAATTAGTAATTACAAATAACTATAATAATGGTAAATGTCTGATAATATAATTGTCATTATAAATCTCTATTTAAATCTACTGTTATCAATAAAATGACATTTGTTTACTATTTCAATCAAGGACTTTTTCACACATGGATAAGTGTTACTGTCAAAAATAACTTACATAATTTATACATTTATAGTATGTCTACGTACTAAGAAAATTAGTACCTAACACAGATAATATAATTTAACCCACTTCATAAAATATAATAACTAACTACCCGAACATAAAAATAGTAAGTTTATAAGAAACATTTTACAAGGAAAAATGCATCATCCAAAATTCTCCCGTGGCAGGTTTCGAACCCATGCGCCTCGCTTGCCGGGCGAGTGCGTTAACCATTACGCCACACGGAAATCTACGTGATACGGTGAATTAATAATTATGCATAATCTCCTTGTAATTTAGTAAGTAAGTGTTTTAAGTTTATGTCAGAAGCAACTACTTTTTATTACTTTTTTAATCTTTTCGGCTTTGAGATTACCTAAAGTATTTATCTTATTGAATCGGACGATGAAAATAAAATTGTTCATACATCCAATCAGTACCTAGCCACGTATAACGTTGCTTAACCCATTCTATCATAAAACATCTCTCATTACTAAGTAAAACATATCATTTATGTAGGTAGGTAGGTACTGACCGAAATAATTCTACTACCATAACTAAATATGTAAAGTAAATGAACATGGTAGGTACTAAATACATAATGGAAATATATTTCAAAATACATAAGCTTCGTATATATTAACATGAACATGGTAGGTACTAAATACATAATGGAAATAATATATTTCAAAATACATAAGCTTCGTATATATTAACTAATTTCGACGATTTTTCATCATTCGCGTGTTCTACTATTCTTTGGTCCATTGCACTTTCTCCATTCAAGTATTTATTTTGGTAATGCTAATAATTTTTTACCTAGTAATTTACCATATTATTTAATATAATTAGGTAACAGTGATGTACTAAATGATCTAGCAAAAAATATACTAACGACAAATGATTTCTAAACTACCTAGGTCATTTTTTAATAAAAATACGATAAATACATGTATAACCCCTATCTATGACTTATAATAAATACACAGAATAGAAAATGAAATTTGATTTAAGATAGGTACATATATATAATCATATTACTTATATATGAATAAATATAATATAAGTAACAAGAAATCAGAATACGATTTTAACATGGTTGTTATCAATACAAATATTATTGAATTAACAGGATATTTACCATGTTTTAATTTGTTTTAACGGAGCTCGATATTTCGCCAGTAATTGCAACTGGCTTGTTCACGAGACTAGAGATTGCGGGTAGGGGTGAGTGATGGATGACAGTTAGTGACAATTACTTCCTTCTGCGTGCGTCGACTATTGTCACTAAGCTCACTATTTTCTCGAGCACTCTGAATATCGAGCTCCATAAAATTAAATTAAAATATGGTAAACACCCACTTTTTAAATAATATTTGTAAGAAAGCAAAGTTAATTTTAATAACGTACAATGTATTGAAAATTCTAACTGTAATTGGGTAAGTTCTTACCAAATACATGTAATAATAATATAGTAATTAAATCTTACTAATTGCAATTGTTTATCATTTACCAAATGAATTTAAATAACCTCTTAACCAATTAATTACCCTTTACCAAATATAATTATTTTTCCATTTGCAATTATTATTTAGTTATTTTTACCATTGCATTAATTTTACCAAACAATTTACTCAATATCAATTTCTTTTCTCTAGTAATCCAATTAAAATTAAAAATAATGTTACAACAACATTTAAGGTAAGAAATATTTTAGAAACAAAAGGGTTTTAAATAAAAAAGTATTAACTAAAAAAGTTAGGTACCAATAGTACCTAACTTAACCTACCTCATTAATTATCCTTTACCAAAATATAATTACTTCTTACTAATTACCCAATTACTTTTACTAATTATTAATTACTATTACCAATTACACCTCCAAGTAGGTGCCTACTAATATAATTCTTACAACAAGTCTTAATTTTAAAAGTACTTATCATTTACCTTTTGTTTTACCGTGGTTACTAAGACAAGTTTAAAACCCATAATAAAATCTAGATTCAAAATAATAACTGGGTTTTAATTCTTGCCATGCAGGCTCAATTTTGATCAAACTTTAATATAGTAGCTAGGACTGTCATATCATAGTCCAATAAGCCTGGCCGCACACGTACCTACGTGTTCCGAATTCGTTTTCCGTATTCGAAATTCCTGAATTCTTCTAATCCATATAAAATGTCTTGATTACAGCACACGGTCATTTATCGGTAAACATACCGAATGAAAAAAAAACGTATTCGGAATACGTATACGGAACACGTACGTGTGCGGCTAATTCAGAAACGATTGTGATTAAAAAAAATAGAGCATCGGCAACACATTATAATAACTACTTAATATTAAATAAATAAATAAGTCAGAAGCCAAATAGCCTTATTTAATAAACGTGGAGTAAAGTCGGAGTAATTTTACCACTTTTTGTTTCTGTCCGTCAACTTTGAAAGTTCTTGTCACAGAAAAAGACAAAGCATGTTCTCACTACTCCGACCTTACTCCACGTATATAAATATGATGAAGTATGTTTAGTTTGTTTAGGTATATTTTTCCTAGTACCTATTTCCACGCAATCAGAACTTACGCGAGTGAATCTGCGAGGCACTGCTAGTTATCCCACTAGTATTATAAAATAATGCGAAAGTTAAAATGTTTGTTTTAACGGCTGAAGGAATTTGGTTATTTGACACACAGATAGTTTATATAATAACCTGGAATAACATTTAGGGTACTTTATAAACTTTTAAAATTCACACGATTTGTTAACATAGTTACATTCTACTGGGTCAAAAACGGGTAATTATTTATTTTCTTACCTCGACGTTTCGATATTGTCACAATAGCCTTGGTCGTGAGAAGAATGAAAGAATGCTTCATTTGTACAACAAACAATTACAAATTAGTATACCTACATCAAAAATAAGATAAATACACTGGAAGCTTAAAAGTAGGTAAAATGTTGCAACCTTATCCCTAAACGCCATTACTTCCAGGCAGGCGGGGAATAGCCTCCTGCCTTGGTCTCCTCGCGACCAAGCTATTGTAAAACATTTTATTTTCTTACCTACCTTATAGCCTTATTAATAAACATGGAGTAAAGTCGGGGTAGTGAGTCTTTTACCTTGACAAGAACTATCAAAGTTTATTATTCCGACCACCCACGGTTTGTTTCCGTCTGTCAACTTTGAAAATTCTTGTCACAGAATAAGACGAAGCATGTTCTCATTACTCCAAGCTTACTCCACTTTTATTATAAGAGTATAAGGTAATGACCTACCTACCTACCTAAGAAATAAATAATAATACGCGATTAAGACCCCGTAAAACGTAACTAGAATACTACGCAGGTAAACCCGCGGGGCACTAGTAGTTGAAATATATAAGTAAGTATCTAATAATAAAATGAGATCACTCCACTCACACGCCGAGTCATTGCTCCAACAGGGGAGCAATGTCGGGGTATTTTCATGCAAAGAACTCTGTTTTACTTGTCATGTCGAACTCGGTCTCCTCCATTTTGTACATCTCGATAAGCTGGAACAAAGAAGATAAATAAATAGATAAATATGCGATAATTAATCATAAATTTAAACAATAAAATGTAAAAAGTGTACGAAGGGTAACCACTTTCCCCTACCAATATTATAGAGTAGAAGAGTTTGTTTGTTTGAATGCGCTAATCTCAACCGCTGCGCGCTGGTCCAATTTGAAAAAATATTTCAGTGTTGGATAGTCCATTTATTGAGGAAGGCTATAGGCTACTTTTGATCCCGATATTCCCACGAGATCGGGACTTACGCGGGACGCAGCTAGTAGTAAATAAATAGCGGTCTCCGTGGCGCATCGTGCGAACCTGACCGCAAAGCAGAAGGTTGCGGGTTCGTTTCCCGCCGGGTGCAGGTGTTTATGCTTAAAAACTAATATTTGTCATTGGTCTGGGTGGTTTCTATGTAATATGACTAGCTGCGCCCTGCGGTTTTACCCGCGTAAGTTCCGATCCCACGGGAATATCGGGCTAAAAAGTAGTCTAGGTGTTATTCTAGGTCTCCAACTATCTATATTCCAAGTTTCAGCGCAATCGGTTCAGTAGTTTTTGCGTGAAAAAGTAACAAAGCCACATACATACAGTCATACATACATACAAACTTTCACATTTATAATACCTATTAGTACGAAGTAGGATAGGATAGTAGGATAGGATATGTACCTAATGAAGGCATGTATTAACAGAAAAAAGTATAATAATGTTACCTATAGTATGTCCGTTGTCTAATACCCATAGTACAAGCCTTGCTGCATAGTTTGGGGCTAAATGGGCTAATTATGCAACGTCCTATAATATTTGTTTATAAGTAGATATTTTATCAAATATTACGTGCCTCATTTTCAGGCCAAATATAATGGTATTGAAAGTTTAATAGTAAAGTTGTAGTTGTCTTCATTCACTAGATGGCGCTACTGGAAAAGTTAAAACGCGCTATCGTTGCGTTTTATCTTTTGTATGGGGTTTTTTCTCTTTTCGTTTTAAGACAAATGAAAATCAGTCTGCCTTACTTTACTGATATTATTTTTGAAACTCTGACTAGAAATAGAAGAGTTAAACTATTATTGTACGGTATGTAGGACGGTGCAGCCACAACGGAAGAGAAGAAAATCTTACCACACCACACACAACCGTCTGTGTTCTGTGATGTATTTCACATAGAAGGTTGTTTGTGGTGTGGTACGATTTTCTTCTCTTCTGTTGTGGCTGCACCGTCCTACATATCGTAAATTCAAAGTTAACCTCATCGATTTAACCCTTAATTTGGTCACCCAAGGAACAAACAGAAAAAAATCTGTAGCAAAAACGCGTTACATTTTTTATTATTTTTAACCCCCGACGGAAAAAGAGGGATGTTATAAGTTTGACGTGTCTGTCTGTCTGTGGCATCGTAGCTCACGAACGGATGAACCGATTTCAATGTAGTTTTTTTAAATTGATAGGTGACTTTTGCGCCAGTGTTCTTAGCTATCTTTTTATTAATTTTTCACTACTAAAAACATTGGATTTTTTGTAAAAAAAATATATTATTACGAAAGCGACCAGTTGGTGCCATTTTGAACCCACACTGATTGATTCAATGAATCAATCAGTGTGGGTTCAAAATGGCACCAACCCGCAAGAAGCCGATTCTGTGCATTGCATTTGCATTTAATTGATTTTAATGCTAATTTCGTGTGTGTGTGTGTGTGTGTTTAAATTTACTAACAGATATATACAGGGTGTTCCGAGGAGGGAATATTAAGCCGAAAGGGGTTTGTTCTAAAGGTCTAGGCGAACAACTTTTGTTCAGACATTTGGAAATTCGAACTTTTTTTTTCGAAAATTTGAAGTTGAAAAAAAAAGCTGTTTTTTGTAAATAAAGGCAATTAATGTTAAGATTGTAGTGGTCCAAACTAAATAATAGAGCACCTTAAGGCCAATGACCTCAAACTCTTTAAAACAGCTGACTTTCATGCAAACTTAAAAATCAAAATTTTCGAAATCTACTTCGAATTTCCAAAATTTTTAATCATTTGTAGAACAAAAGTAGTTCGCCTAGACGTCTAGAACAACCCACTTTCGGCATGTTGGCACTAATTTGACTTAATATCGAAAAAGCACTCTATGCAACCAAAAATTCTGACGTCAAAATATCTGATGGGCTTTTTATTCTTTGAAATCTCTACCTACAATTTTGCCATTCAATTTTTTTCTATAGGACTTGTAGTTTTGCTGGTAATCCAGAAAAACAGTTTTTAACCCTTAACAACTAACTTAGAGCGGTGTTGGTCTAGTGGTAGATACCGCGACTTTCATTCCGAAGGTCGTGGTTTCGAATCCAGGCCGACCGCGCACCAATGTCTTTTTCTTTAAGAAAAATTTAAGTGCGCTATTAACATCGCTCTTACGGTGAAGGAAAACATCGTGAGGAAACCGACATGTCCTAGGATAAACCACGGTCCGAAGGCATGGGATATTCGCCAATGCGGGGTAGGCTCCCGTGGCGTCTTAAGCCCTGTAAGAAATCACGTACAATGGCCCAATTGTGAGGCTAAGTGCGGAAAAGGCTCAGTGAAACTAACTAACTAACCCTTAACAACCCACCGGGTTCCCGACCTCAGATCGCCCATAAATTATTTTTCCTGTCATTTTTGTTATACTGTCTACCTTTTCCAATGGGTTTCATTCTTCTATAATTTAGTCCCACTTTTTTACCATTTTTAAGGGTTTCGTTCCTGGCCTACTACCACATTTCTTATTGTTCAAAGTATTTTGTCATGTAATTTTTTTAAACTACTCGGGATCCCGCGGGATTGATATTTCTAATTCCGCGAGATCTCGAATTTGCGATCTCGAGTCGGGATTGCATTCCCTACTCGTAGTATGTATTTGGCATTGGTTTCCGCTTGTCAACATCGTGAAATTCTTAATCAGACGCAAATCAACATCGCTCTTACGGTGAAGGAAAAACATCGTGAGGAAACCAACATGTCCTAGGACTCACCACGGTCCGAAGACATGGGATATTCAGTGTTTTCTATGTATCATATGTATGTATTTACAAAAAAAAAAGTATAATATGTAGTATATCCGTTGTCTAGTACCCATAGTACAAGCCTAGTGCTTAGTTTGGGGCTAGATTGCGCTGTGTGTAACGTCGTGCAATATTTATTTTATAATAATATTAGGTCTTGTAACAAGTCCGCATGTGCCTTTAGTCTAATTATAAGATAACCTATGTTTTGCTTTTTGAAAAAAATACTTTCAAAAACTTTAGTACCCGGCGGGATTCGAACCCGCGACTATTGGTAATCCGAACCAAGGCGTTTGACCGCTGCGCCACGGGTAAAGAACACACAAAGAGGTGTTTGCAAGAACACACGAAGAGGTGCTTTCTTAAATTCGACTGGCTGGAGGGCTACCCGTGGCGAAACGGTCAAACGCGTTGGTTCGGATTACCAATAAAGAAACATTAAGAATTTTAATAATGTTTAACCTATGTTTTGTTACAGGGAAAAATACCCGTAATTGTTTTTTTTACTTGTTTATTTTTAATGGTAAGGTAACTTACATAGGTATTCAGTTTTATAATTTTTGGCAATGGCTATTCGGAGGACAATCATTCTACAATTTTTTTTTTTACCAAATATACCTAGTATGTCCGTTGTCTAGTACCCATAGTAGTACATGCCTAGTTGCATGGGCTAAATGGCATATTATGCAACGTTCTTTAATATTGTGTTTATAAGTAGGTAGGTACATACCTACATCAAATATTGCGTGCCTCATTTTCAGGCCGAATATTATAGTATTAAAAGTTCAATAGTAAAGTTGTCCTTCATTCACTAGATGGCGCTACTGGGAAAGTTAAATCGCGCTATCGTTGCGTTTTACCTTCTGTATGGGGTTTTTTCTTATTTCGTGTTAAGACTGAAATGAAAATCAGTCTGCCTAAACTTACTGATATTGTTTTTGAAACTCTGACCAGAAATAGAAGAGTTAAACTATGATTGTACGGTATGTAGGACGGTGCAGCCACAACGGAAGAGAAGAAAATCGTACCACACCACGCAACCGTCTGTGTTCTGTGCTATATTGCACAAAAATACTATTTATAAGTTTGCAAGATGGTTTCTACTATTTAGAAGTTTTATTTTCTTTACCTTAATTTGGCAATGGCTATTCGGAGGAACATTCTTTTTTTCTAATTCTATAAATATTAGAATTCTTTTCCAAATATAGTATGTCCGTTCTCTAGTAGCCATAGTACCCATAGTAGTACATGCCTAGATATATGGCCTTATCCGTTGTCTAGTCACCGTAACACAAGCTTAGTCGCTTACCACGGGGCTAGATGGCGCTGTGTGTTGTTTAGAGAATTTATTTATTTATTAATTTATTATGCAACGTCCTTTTAGATTTGTTTATAAGTAGGTAATTCATAATTTATATATATTTATTTATTCATTTAGAACGATGTATACCTATACATACGTGCGTTTTGAAACGTCGAGATTTTACTGTGGTTTCGGAACGCGCCCTCCGATGTGAAGAAACCACAAGAAACTCACATACTTTATCAGGTACACACTTTATATACCTCATATATTGCGTGCCTCATTTTCAGGCCGAATATTATAGTATTAAAATTTGAATAGTAAAGTTGTCCTTAATTCACTAGATAGCGCTACTGGGAAAGTTAAACTGCGCGATCGTTGCCTTTTACCTTGGGAATGGGTTTTTTTCTCATTTCGTCTTAAGTTGATGAAAGAGCATATTTAAACTTATATTTTTGAAACTCTGAGCGGAAATAAAGAAGTATAAACTTTAGTGTTACAATATGCAGGCCGGTGCAGCCAGAACGGAAGAGAAGAAACACGCGCAAGACGGGTTTCATACTAATCTATATCTACGACACTAATATTATAAACGGAATGATTTGTATTTTTGTGTGTGTGTGTTCGTATGTTTGTAATGAATAAACTTAAAAACTACTGAGCCGATTTCAAAAATTCTTTCAGCGTTAGAAAGCTACATTCACTTTACTTGCAATACCGATATTGTTACAGGATCGGGACTTACGCGAGTGAAACCGCGGGACGCAGCTATATCTAATATCTTCTTCTTCTTATATATAAAATTTCCATGTCACAGTGTTAGTTACCGT
Organism: Idaea biselata; assembly: GCA_958496205.1. Classification (NCBI taxonomy): domain Eukaryota; kingdom Metazoa; phylum Arthropoda; class Insecta; order Lepidoptera; family Geometridae; genus Idaea; species Idaea biselata. The sequence goes on from OY292401.1 coordinate 28,343,519, forward strand.
ACTCCTCCGAAACGGCGCGACCGATTTTTATGAAATTTTATATGCGTATTCAGTAGGTCTGAGAATCGGCTACTATCCTTATGCCTTATAAATTATAATTTATAAGGCAAAACAACGTTTGCCGGGTCAGCTAGTATATATATAAAAGAAAGTCGTGTTAGTTACACCAATTAATATACATAACTCAAGAACGGCTGAACCGATTTGGCTTTGTTTTCCTCTAAGGTGGTACAAAGTTGGCCGGGTCAGCTTGTAGGTATGTACGTATATCTAAATGAGGTCTACTTACATTATCAATGTCCTTTGATAGCTCGTCCATCTGCTTATCATGTGATACTTTCAGCTTTTCCTTCTCACGATTCTGTTTGATAGTCTGAGTCTGAAATTGTAAATCAATGTAAATATTTTGATTTTGACATTGTTATATGTACTTAATTAGCTACCTAATTATTTAAAAAAATTACGCTCTAAACATTATTTCTTAGAGTTACCACACTTAGGAAATACTGCTTCATGAACAAATGTTTTCTCAAACTTTAGTAGGTACCCGGCGGGACTTGAACCCGCGACTATTGGTATTTCATCTCAGCGCGGTAGCCGCTACGCCACGCCGAAGCCGAAATTAAGAAAGCACCTCCACGAGCTCTTGCGGGCAAAAAGCAGACATTTTACGGTTTTCATCACGTTGTGTTTATTATTTTTAGCATGGTATCAATGGCCAACGTTTCGAGATATTTACAGGTCTCTTCCTTAGGGTAGGTACCAGGGTATTTCAATGTTCTCTATTCTAACCTTCTTTCCCTATTCATTTTTTATCTGACTAACTGTGTCTTGCAGTTTCACCTGCGTAATTCCCGATCCATAAGCTACTTTAAATTTTTAATAATTAACCACTAGAAATAAAAATGCTAGAAGGCAACTTATTCCGCAATAGACTAAGAAAATGGTTGATCTCGAAGGCTTTCTACAGTGTCAAAGAATATTTAGTTTAGATGTTTACTTTACATAAGATTAATTTGTTGACTCTAATTATGTTAAAAATTAATAATTGTTAATTTTTATTTAGAAGTAGGTAATGCTTAGATTAAGTTACTATAATATTGTATGTCCGGGATGGACAAACTGTTGATACTTATAACACATTTCCATGTCACCTTAATGTACACAGTAATTCAATAAATATTCTTGATTCTTGATACGTAAAAAGTAGCTTAGGTGTTATTCCAGATCCAGTGTTTTTAGGGTTCCGTACCCAAAGGGTAAAAACGGGACCCTATTACTGAGACTTCGCTGTCTGTCTGTCTGTCTGTCTGTCTGTCCGTCCGTCCGTCCGTCTGTCACCAGGCTGTATCTCATGAATCGTAATAGCTAGACGGTTAAAATTTTCACAGAAGATGTATTTCGGTTGCAAAAAACAAAATAAAACACATATTTAAGAGGGGCTCCCATATAACAAACGTGTTTCAAAAACTACAAGGTAATCGAGTAGGTCATGGAATTCAAAATGGCCGCCCTGTCTGTCAAATATACCAGTCTGCCTTCACTTACCAAAGAGTTTCTTATAAGTTTCAGATTTTCTTTGTGCCAAAGTTTTTTTTTTTTTTTTTTATAATTTACCTTTCTCTCATCCATGAATTTCTTAGTGTTGTTCTGTTTCTTCTCCCGCAGCCGGCGGTCCTTCTCCTGCTTGGTCTTCAGTGTCTTGTCGTTGGCGACCTCCTTGCTGGTCTCCATGCTGATCTTGGCTTGCCGCCCGTTCATCTCCTTCAGTTCCCTGCACAATGACATAGTCATGGACAAGTCTTTTATTACTGGTTCACACGAAAACTACCGAACCAATTGCAGTTTAACTGCAAACTTAGACAGCGGCTTGCCCCTTCAGCTCTAATATTTGAAAGTGGACTGATCAGATGTCCATGAAACTGCCAAATACCCTTGCAGCACAGAACATATTGATCGAATAACTCTATTTAATCAGTATCTGTGCATTTAATACGAAAAAGAAGTTGAATGTTCAGACGCCAGCTTGGAAGGCATGCACCAAAAGTAGGCTGGGGACGTTACCCGCTTACCTCTGGTCCATGACAAAATAAAATAGGGTGCTCTTGATAACGTAATCAAGACCACCCATTGTTAATAATTAATTACACATAATAATTACTAGCTTTTCCATCATGTTAATAAATTATTGACAATACAGATGTGCCATAATGATGTGCTGGTCAAATCTTAAGAAGCTGTAATGGATTAGATCAACACTTGTTCCGACTACCTAACACGCGTACCTCTCGTGCTTGGCTTCAAGCTTACCTCTCGTGCTTGGCTTCAAGCTTACCTCTCGTGCTTGGCTTCAAGCTTACCTCTCGTGCTTGGCTTCAGGCTTACCTTTCGTGCTTGCCTTCCAGCTGCTTGCACTGCGCTTGCTGTGTGGTCTCCATCATCTTCTTCAGCAGTTCCCGCTGCTCGTTGAGGCGGCTCCTGGCGCTGCTCCACTCTTCCACGCGGTGCTTGGCCACCAGCTCGCTCCAAGCTGCCGACTGTTCGGATACCAGCTTGCGGAATGTTGGGTCGTTGCTGAGCTGGTCTTTGCTGGAAGATTATTTAGAAAAATAGATGCGTGAGCTGTTCTGACATGGAATTTTCTAATCATGTTGCTGTTCCCCCCAAAAATTTAAGTTTGGAGTTTTCAAGTCCAGAGAATAGGTTTCTCTGGACTTCAAGGCAGGCACGATTCATAGAAATCGTGTAAATGACGGTCGGATCCATGTTTACTATGAATATACCTGTTTATTGGCGACTTAAAAACCTTCAAAGTGTTCGTAGGTATATGCTAAGAAATACAGGCCCTAAGGAAAACCTCCATCAAGAACCGAAGTCGCTTATAATTTTATTAAAGTATTTTTTGTATTACTATTCTCATTTTTTCCAGAGTTTCCACCACAAACAATTATTTTTACATATTAAATTCAAAGTCCTGCCTGATTGATTAATTGACTGACTGACTGAACTATACTATATCAACAACGTACAGCCTAAATCGCTGGTCCTAAGAGAAAAATAGAATTTGCAGAGTGTGCCCTTTGTTGTATGTAGGTAATCTAATCCACATAAAGATGTTCCCACGGGATCGGGATTTTGCGGGTGATACAGAAAGCAGGTAGTTTTGGTATATTCACTTACTTCTTCCCCTTAATCATTTTCTCCAACGCTGAACATTGTTGCTTCTGCAGCGTCATCTTCTCTTTGGAGTGTCGTTTCCTCATCGCGTCGAGGTCTTTCTGCTGCTTGCGGCCTGTCTTCACGAACCCTTTCTCTTGGCGGAGAGACTCGACTGTTATTGGCTCAAAAACTAGAGGCTCTGTGGGTGTTAGGAGAAGTATCGAGATTAGCAAAGGTCACACCTTGTATTTTCATTTAATTTATAAAATATGTTTGTCCTTTTTCGCCTAAAATACAGGATTAACAGGCATAATAATATGTCGAGCATATGTATTCTTTTTTTTTAATTGATTTGTTTGTTTTATGCTTAGATTACTTTGTAAAAAGATTTATTGAACAAATTTTATTTTATTTTTTGTGTAGTTAAAAGTAAATGCCTATTTCGCTTGGTGACGGCATCTCGAGTGAACGGCTGAACAGGTTTGGCTGAAAATTAGTAGGGAGTAGGTAGGTAGTTACCTGTTACAGGTAGTAAATAATTTATGTTATTTAGTATGTTACTTATCTCTTATCTGTCATATCAAAGGAATAACAGCCATTCTGCTACATGTTCCTAAATATCACAACCTTAACAGTAGATTATGACATCAGAAGGAATACAGTTGTAAACGGCCACTGCAGTAACGCTACAGCAAACTCAATGCTACTTTTGACCTTTTAATCGGCATTCATCGACTTCATCTTAGCGATAGTAATATTGTCAGCGCCGCAGCGGCTTTTTTGCGTTAGAGGAACATGGAATATGTCTGACCCTACCTCTAGTAGTACCTACTAGTACATGAAATTTGAATGGTAAATATCGACTTACGCGTGCAGTCCATATCGGCACGTGGAAACGTAACGGAAACTCATGTAATACTGAGATATATTATTATAAAGTCGAAATCTGTTGCATTTCAATCTCGGATTCCGTAGTTATGGACCAATTAGATGCTGTACGGTGTGGTACAAGTTACGAGCGGATTGTATTCAGTTTGCAAGTTAAATAATATGGAAGTTTGGATGGAGGAAGTTTGGATTTGCAGTTACAAAACTCCTTTTTATCTATCTATCTATCTACCTATCTATATCTATAAAATGCTTTGTCCTGACTGACTGACTGATCAACACACAGCGTAAATTGCTAATAGAAGCTCTGAAATTTGGAGAATAATATGTTCTTTGTGTGATTTAAAATAGGAATCCGATGGGAAAGGATTTTTGAAAATTATCACGGGATCGTAATTTATGCAGGTGATACCGTGGGACACTCCTAGTACATAATAATTAAAATTCAAAGTCCGAAATGATTGATTAACTAATGTCCCCAAACTTGGAGAGTGTATTCTTTATGATATTTAGGTATCTACTAAGAAAGGCTTTTAGGAAACTCTTATAGGATCGAGACTTGCGCTGGTGAAACCGCGAGAAAAATTAATAAATCAGCTGTTTTTCTGTCAGCTGTCGAATTTAGCTTCAACTAAATTCTATAACTTACCTCCTCTTAATAAATGCTAAGTAAGGTAGGTAAAAACATTATATAAATAGATAGATGCTTTATTAGGTACCTAAGTATACCAAAAAAAATACTCAAATAATTCAAAGAAAAACTGAATTGTCGTGTGGCTCAATGGGCGGTCTTATCGACTACGAGCGATCTCTTCCAGGCAACCAACCAACATTATCCAAGTCCCACAGATCAACCCGCCGCAGATCATAACTTACACCACTCGACCGCAGGATGTTCCTAAAATATCTGTATCTGGTAGCGCGGTAAACACAAGAACGTTACAGACGATGTTTAGTTCAACGCAATTTCTAAACAATGCCAGGTGTAAATTATTATATCATACGTCTAAATATAACCGTAGTAGAAACTTAGATGAAAACAAAAAACAGCAGATACGTTACATAGTCTCGGAAAATGAGACGATAAATATAAATAATAAATAAATTCTGTGAACAACGTGCTGTCACACAGCGATTATCTTTTTGAAATCCATCATTTTTGCTTATTTATAAAAGCCTGAATTATTCTTAAAGACAAATGTTTTTAAATACAATAATTTTATGAAAATGCATGTAGGTTTTTCTAGCTTATTTTTCGAATACGCAATGTTAGAATATACCGTATCTACTTTTTTTGTTTTCATCTAAGAGTAGAAAGAAGAAATAGTATGTAAGCATGCCTGTTTTCTGAAAACGGGATTTGACAAGTCATTGTGTCAAATTTCCTACAATTTCCTACTACTTATGTGACATTTCCTACTACTTATGTGACATTTCCTACAACTTATGTGACATTTCCTACAACTTATGTGATCGGTCCCGAGAAACAAATTCGTATGAAACCTTCCGCTGTGAACAGCCTCATCCATTACATATTGTCTATTCAAAGGTGGCCTGGATGAGATCACCCTTAGGCGATAAGGCCGCCCAATGTGCCACACTAGATCTAACTTTTTCTGTGTAATATCTGTTTAATTTAAGTTTCAGTACAATAAAGCATTTATCTATCTCTCTTTACTAACCTTCTTTCTTCTCTTCTATCTGAACCTTCTTCTCGGGACCGCTCTCTTCTATTCCCATCTGCTTCATGTTATCAGTTCTTTCTTTTGCCGCGCCCATGAAAGCTCGTGGGTCGGATAAAGCTGCCATGAAATCTATAAGAGAATAAATCAAGTTAATTTTCTCGTTATAATATTATCAATTCAATATTTATTATGCTTATTATGGCATTCTACTAGGAATATTTTACGAGGAGAAATATTTGTATATTCAAATACTAAAATGATATTAGTGAAATATTTTAACTAGCTGCGTCCCGCGGTTTTATCCGCGTAAGTCCCGATCAAAATAGACTATGTCGATTTTTTTTGAAATCGGCCTAGTAGTTTTCAAGTTTATTTATTACAAACATACGACACACAAATACTAATCTTTTCTCTTTATAATATTAGTGTAGATATTTTTTTAATATCATTTTAATTCAGTCATGTCATCACTTGGATCGGTGACCGCAGTTGATCTCGGTTGTTACTTCTGCTAACAGTCGTTAGGTCAAGTTAGAGGCTTTAGAGGGCATGACAAGAACATAGAATAAAATCTTCAGTTCCTCAGCATCCTACCTTCAAAGCCATCAGGCACGTAGATCTTGAGCTCGATGTTGCAGAACAGCATCGGCAGCGACATGGGGAAGTTGGCCTCGGTCCGCAGCGAGATGTGGCGGTAGCCGGCCTGCAGCCCGTCCAGCGGCAGGATGCGCTGGCCCAGCAGCTTGCCGCTCTCGTCGTACACGCCGAACCGCAGCACGGCCAGGTCAGGCAGCACCACCTGGGGGGGGGGGGGGGCAGGTACTTAGGTTAGGACTGCCTTTTTTGGGGAACAGATTGTAAAAGACGTTAGTCGTTTAAGTTCAGCGACATGGCAACGTCTCCGTCGGCTTTTTAAAGTTAGGAGTACATTTTGGGGGAACAGATAATAAAAGTCGCTAGTCGTTAAAATGATGCTATTTTTTACGAATTGGAACTCACTGGTCACGTCGAAATTGCCCCCTTAACTACAACCTTGGAGTTTTGAAGAGAAAACTATGACTACTTCTGCTACTGTAGCTTCTGCTTCATCTTCTGTTTCTAGAGTAGTTTTCTTCTAGGAAAGCTGTTCACTCACCATCGACCTCATCGTTGCTTCCCGTTAGGTCAAATGTAAACCTATTTTATGTAAAAATGTTTTCAGTGTGATTCAAATTCACAAGCTCTGGAATACCTGCTCAGCGCACTGCCGAATTGTACCATATGAGCTCGAATCTTCTTTCAGAACTCCTTGCGGATGGTGTCTGTGGGGAGTCCGTACATGTTGGAGTTACCTTTCTGAACAAGAAGGGTTCCTCATTGTAGACGGGGTTGAGGCCGTTGGCGGGCACCATGCGTGTACGGAACTCCTTGCGGATGGTGTCTGTGGGGAGCCCGTACATGTTGGAGTTACCTTTCTGAACAAGAAGGGTTCCTCATTGTAGACGGGGTTGAGGCCGTTGGCGGGCACCATGCGTGTACGGAACTCCTTGCGGATGGTGTCTGTGGGGAGCCCGTACATGTTGGAGTTACCTTTCTGAACAAGAAGGGTTCCTCATTGTAGACGGGGTTGAGGCCGTTGGCGGGCACCATGCGTGTACGGAACTCCTTGCGGATGGTCTCTGTGGGGAGCCCGTACATGTTGGAGTTACCTTTCTGAACAGGAAGGGTTCCTCATTGTAGACGGGGTTGAGGCCGTTGGCGGGCACCATGCGTGTACGGAACTCCTTGCGGATGGTCTCTGTGGGGAGCCCGTACATGTTGGAGTTACCTTTCTGAACAGGAAGGGTTCCTCATTGTAGACGGGGTTGAGGCCGTTGGCGGGCACCATGCGTGTACGGAACTCCTTGCGGATGGTCTCTGTGGGGAGCCCGTACATGTTGGAGTTACCTTTCTGAACAGGAAGGGTTCCTCATTGTAGACGGGGTTGAGGCCGTTGGCGGGCACCATGCGTGTACGGAACTCCTTGCGGATGGTCTCTGTGGGGAGCCCGTACATGTTGGAGTTACCTTTCTGAACAGGAAGGGTTCCTCATTGTAGACGGGGTTGAGGCCGTTGGCGGGCACCATGCGTGTACGGAACTCCTTGCGGATGGTCTCTGTGGGGAGCCCGTACATGTTGGAGTTACCTTTCTGAACAGGAAGGGTTCCTCATTGTAGACGGGGTTGAGGCCGTTGGCGGGCACCATGCGTGTACGGAACTCCTTGCGGATGGTGTCTGTGGGGAGCCCGTACATGTCCACTTCCACGTATGTCCCGACTTTCTTGTCCGATAAGAACTGCCCGGCTATCACCTGAGGAATAACGAAGTTTTTGGATAATTATTTTTTTTATAAGTATCAAGGAAAAGCTGTGTATTTTCCACTGCACCTGGGATTAACACTTAAGGCAATGGAACATTTAAAAAAGACAAGACGAATTTTTAATCTTAAAACTGAATGCTGCATACTGAAAGACACCAATCTAAGGGACCATCAGACTTTTGCCTGGTCAATAGTTCAAAACTGATAATGTGGTATTTAGAAAAGCCGAGAGGCAGACGTGGTTTGAAGACCTTAAAAGACTGGACTGGCCCGAACTACCAACCACTCAAAGCTGCAGCTAAAGATCGGAAATACGTTCAACAATTGACCGCCAACCTGCCTTAGAAGATGGCACTAGATGATGATGAAATAAGCAAGTAGACTGACTTGGACAGAGCACTGTGCTGCAATGACGCCGTCCACCGGCGCATCGGCGAAGGGGTCGAAGGACCTGTCGGCGCGGCGCATGAAGTCGGGCTTCAGCAGGTACCCGCAGTTCCCGTTGTACTCGAACTTGCCCTGGTTCAGCTGCATCGGCAGGTCCGACGTCTGGAAGTTCAGGGACACCATCTGACAGCCTGCGTTCCAGAACACCTGCAGAAAAGGATATGATAATTTAGTTGCAGTTAGATTAAAAAATATGAGAAGATGTTCTTGGAAATTCGTCTTCAACTTGGAGTCTTTAAGTCTAGGTTTCTTCTAGGCAAGCATGTTACACCGTCGACATTAGGTGAGATGAGGTTAAATGCTAGCATATCTAGTGTAAAAAATACTTTTTCGCCTTTTAAGTTTTTAGTAGTAGGAACCCGCAACCTGATTATCATCGCAATCGCTCATCGCTACGCCACGAGAACTCAAGCAGTCAGGTTCAAATTAAGGATAGGAATCTTCATAATTACTTGCGATTTGAAGACCCCTCAATTGAACACCCCATAGTAAATACAGACTTAGGCAACTGATTCTATTCCCTCGCAGTGTGAATAAATAAGTGCATTCAAAAATGTAAAGTAGAATGACAGTAGATTGACTCACGTAAATGGAAGATCTTTTGAAGAACTAACCACCAAACCTAGCATCCCTACTTCCTACTAATATTTTAAAAGCGAAAGTAACTGTCCGGTTTTGATGAATTTTGGTTCCTGAGACCTTGGAGAGACACATTGGCTACTTTTGATCCCGATATTCGGCGCAGCTAAGTATACTATTAAACTCAAAAGACAAATGGCAGATTTCTGCAAACTCCAACTCACCTGTGGCATGTAATTGGAGGAATCAGCTCTCGTGCCCTTCGGATAGATGCGCGACATCTGCCGCTTGTTGTAGTTGACGAAGTCGATGGCCTGCGTCTTGAGGTAGTTCATGCCGGTCGTCTCCGCGAACGACGACATGTTGTGGTAGATGTTGCGCTCTGGAATGTTTCATTATACACATTTATATAGCCAGAAGTTGGCAGAACAATACAAAAAGTCCCAACGCTAAAACAAGCTGTCCATGTTTTGACACGTAGGCTGGTACAGCCACTAAGGAAGACTGGTTTAGATAGATCTTAGACTGCTGCTGCTGCTGCTTCTACTACTGCTGCTCACGGTTACCAAACACTAGCTTTGGAGACACGATGTGTCAATAACTGATCCTAGACGGCGCTCTTCTGAACACCTTCTGAACCACAGCGGCCCCTGTCTCTGATACTGGAAGGTGGGTAAGCATATCATAAACATTATAGATTAGTTTTCAACGAAGGGTTGTGCTGCTTACAGTATAACTGCAGGCAAGTAAGTGGAGATACAGTATCATAAGCATTCGTTTGACGAAGAGTTGCTGTTCCTAGTGTGGGGTACCTCACGGCGTTCCAGGGTATGGCCGCCATTGATGGAGAATACATTTGGTCGGTTATGACGCTATACCATGAATATAGTTGTGTATTAAGGAGTAATATGCTTCTGTTTCCGTTACTTTTGCTGCTGTACTCACTGTCAGCCTCCTCGAACCCCTGGAACTTGATCGGCAGCGCGTAGTTGACCATGGAGGAGAGCCACGGGTGCACGTTGGTGGTGGAGCCGGTGTAGGCTACTGGCGGCTACTTGCTACTACTGCTGTACTCACTGTCAGCCTCCTCGAACCCCTGGAACTTGATCGGCTGCGCGTAGTTGACCATGGAGGAGAGCCACGGGTGCACGTTGGTGGTGGAGCCGGTGTAGGCTACTGGCGGCTACTTGCTACTACTGCTGTACTCACTGTCAGCCTCCTCGAACCCCTGGAACTTGATCGGCTGCGCGTAGTTGACCATGGAGGAGAGCCACAGGTGCACGTTGGTGGTGGAGCCGGTGTAGGCTACTGGCGGCTACTTGCTACTACTGCTGTACTCACTGTCAGCCTCCTCGAACCCCTGGAACTTGATCGGCTGCGCGTAGTTGACCATGGAGGAGAGCCACAGGTGCACGTTGGTGGTGGAGCCGGTGTAGGCTACTGGCGGCTACTTGCTACTACTGCTGTACTCACTGTCAGCCTCCTCGAACCCCTGGAACTTGATCGGCTGCGCGTAGTTGACCATGGAGGAGAGCCACGGGTGCACGTTGGTGGTGGAGCCGGTGTAGGCTACTGGCGGCGGCGCGTCGTCGCCAGCTACTGCTGCTTCTGCTACTATCTCTTCGGGCTGGAATATAGGGTAGAAGATTACAGCTGTTGTTCATAGTGTAAAGCAACAGAAGGTGTCTTGCAGAAAAAGAAAACGTATATAGTATACTTATTAAAAGAAGATGCAGATAGTGCTATTTATTGAGGTAGAGTTTGCAATTGTAGGCAATTAATATATGCACTGGACGCAGCAGTCATCTCAATGATTATGGTTAAAGACTGCATTTCTTTGTATAGAAAAACTTGCATTTGACGTCACCTCACTTGATTGGAAGCGACGATAAGCAATGACCTGTCAAATAAGGATAATGAATTAGACCTTCTTATCCGTAATAGCGACAGCGGAAGCGTCTTCTTTCTCCTCGTCCTCGATGACGAACTGTCCTTGCCGGAACAGCTCCAGCTCCTGCTTCTCCACTTCAGGCTTCAGCCGTTTGTTCTTTATCATGATCTTGCGTTTCAGGGCCGAGGGTGGGGGCAGGGGCATGCCTGGCTCCAGCTGGAAGGAGGATTAGTTGGAACTATATGGTGCCAATTTTCCAAGAAGACTTGCAGCCAATAGGAATTGGCTGCAAGTCTGCCAGGCTAGGCTAATCCAGTAGAATGTCTTCATTTACACGAAGCTTTTTATAACAGGCTTTATTAGATTCTTATATATAAAATTTCCATGTCACAGTGTTAGTTACCGTACTCCTCCGAAACGGCTTGACCGATTTTTATGAGATTTTGTATACGTATTCAGTAGGTCTGAGAATCGGCTACTATCTATAATTTATAAGGCAAAACAACGTTTGTCGGGTCAGCTATGTTAATATATGATTCACAATGCAGAAAATTAAGCTGGTTAGAGAGTTGTTGCTTATTTTACTTTGTAGGCTGTAGTGCCTGGGGCATAAATACTGGACGGAGTAGGCATAGTCAGCACATAATAATATACCACCCTCTTAGCAAAGTAGACCGAAAATAACTGGTCAATAAAACTTTGATAGACCTTTTTTTTTGTCACCCCGTTAATCGGTCCCACTGCAAAGCAAGGGTTTCCTTTTACAGGAGTTATGCAGCAAAACGCCACCAGAGCCTATTCCGCGTTGGCGAATATGCAATTTTATTGGACTTTTGTTTAATAATTTTACAAATACTTTTTACTTCGTGTAAAACTTACAGGGTAATCAGCCAGCGGTTCCTTGAGCAGCAGATCCCCTAAGATCTCGTCGCAGTACTTGGCCAGCTTGTACTGCTGCGCCTTGCAGCAGTGGTTCTCGAACGACAGGATCACGGGGTAGTCCGATGTTACGAACGCCGTGTCTCTGAAGGTAGACAGAACACGGTCTTCGTCTAATTTGTAATAATTTTTGGGTTCTTTCTGCGTGAAGATTCCTTCCATGCTATTATAAAATGAGTTTTAAGTGCCAGACCTGGTTTATACCATGATTTACTATGCCTAAATCATGGTTTAAACCAGGTCTAGCCTTAAAACTCATTTTATAATAGCAAGGCTTAAGTCTATGATAGATGAGCGTTTGATCACTGTATTACTTGATGGTAAGTGATGAAGTGGTGAACTGGTGGTGGTGATGAGTGACTTGTATTTAATGATAAGGTCTAAGATGTACCATGCATATCTAGAAGAAGGAAGACAGCATAGAACAGTCCGACCCATTTTCATTAGTAGATTTCATAAATTTTGCCACAAGAGATGGTTTTTTTAAATCGTCATTTAATCACAGACTTCATCAAGCGCATTTTTACGAAAGATGTACCATTATTGCACGCTTGGAATAATGGTACATCTATCGTAAAAATAGCAGCGGCATTTTATATTCATTTTGCGTAAAAGGTACAATTATAACGTAAAAGCAACATGGGTCATAATATCTGAATGTTTCTAACAAAAACTGGAAGTGAATCTGCGACTGACCTCAGAGCATAGATGACGTCCTTGAACAGTATATCGGTGCACATCGCCATCCCGTGCGTGATGATAGGCTCCTCGTCCTCGCCCTTGCCGTCCCAGCAGTCCAGCTCCACGCATCTGGAAACGTACACAAGTAAAAGCAAGCAAGCAAGGAAAGTAGGCAGTTATTCTTTCCTAATAACCGTGCTATAGACATTCCAACACGAGTGACCTCCCCTTCTTCGGCTCATTTCATAATTAAATCACCAATTAATGCCAATTATGAACAAATGAGACAAGACAATTGAAAGTCAACAAAATAATAAAAAAATCTTTACGTATTTCACGCAAGCGTAGGTACGTGGTTGGTTTTCCAAGATGCCCGAAATTATAAAAAAATATTATATTGCTTCATCTAGCGACCCTGACCATATGACGAGGGTATGTGGGGCTCCCGGACGACTAAACTATGCATATACCTAATGTAGTAGCGTCCCCAACTATGACCACTTTAGGTATAAATAGAGGGTCCGCTTTACTGTCAGGCCACTCCCAGGGGCTACCGTCCGGTATCAGTTGACGAGGGTATGTGGGGCTTCCTCTGGTTTAGGGATGGTGGACAGTAGACAGCTGGAGATTTATTATGTAAAATATAGATATCGGTGTTTCGCCAATAGTCAGGGTTCATATTGTTGAATTTGTCTTTTCGCATTTTTAAAGTACCCAATAATACGCATTGTTAAAGTTATTTTTTTTCTTTAAGTGTAGTTATATCTAACCTGCACCCAGCAAGCAGAACCTGGCGCGGTACATCTCCACCGAGGAGTTCCCCCCGAACTGCCACCCGGACAGGTAGGTGTTGTGTGAGGAGTTAATGTAGTAGTGCGCTATCTACCATAAGTGTAGCTTCTCTAACCTGCACCCAGCAAGCAGAACCTGGCGGTACATCTTCACCGAGGACTTCCCCCCGAACTGCCGCCCGGACAGGTAGTTGTTGTGTGAGTAGTTGATGTAGTAGTGCGCTATCTACCATAAGTGTAGCTTCTCTAACCTGCACCCAGCAAGCAGAACCTGGCGGTACATCTTCACCGAGGACTTCCCCCCGAACTGCCGCCCGGACAGGTAGTTGTTGTGTGAGTAGTTGATGTAGTAGTGCGCTATCTACCATAAGTGTAGCTTCTCTAACCTGCACCCAGCAAGCAGAACCTGGCGGTACATCTTCACCGAGGACTTCCCCCCGAACTGCCGCCCGGACAGGTAGTTGATGTGTGAGTAGTTGATGTAGTAGTGCGCTATCTACCATAAGTGTAGCTTCTCTAACCTGCACCCAGCAAGCAGAACCTGGCGGTACATCTCCACCGAGGACTTCCCCCCGAACTGCCGCCCGGACAGGTAGGTGTTGTGTGAGGAGTTGATGTAGTAGTGCGCCAGCGGCTGTTCCATGTCCATGTAGTTGTCGAGGCGGTCGAGGAATACCGGCGCGTTCTCGTCCGACATCAGGTAGCGGATCAGACCGTCTTTTGTTAGGCATTCTGGGGAAGAATACCAGGTTATTGCAGAAAGTAAACCTATTATACTTGGATTTTTATTTTTTTCAGAGATAACAACCGGGACCGGAACTAACTCCTTAGTGAGTAATAAGATGAAATATGATTGGATCTATAGACAGATTGATTGAATATTTGCCAATCGGTAGAATTAAAACGAATAGGAAAAACAAGGGAAACAGATATTTAGCTCAAAGTATCTACATTTAGGTCCTATACATCTGTGAATGTAGCTAACAATACCCAATAATAAGCACTGAAAATTTGCTATTTTCATATAAATCCTAATCGGTATATGTATAAATACGTTAATATCACACTTCCTGGCGTTGAATCCGGTAATTTTGAGTTTCAAGCGATAATTGACACTCATTTTATGGTTTATAGCGATTTTATCAAAAAGTCTACATCATTACGTCACACAAAATCACCCGAATAGAGGATATAATCGTTTAGGCACCATTATTTTAATCGCTGGAGTAAGCTTATTTCACTCTCTCGAGTGGTGTTGGCCTAGTGGTAAATACCTGAACATCATTCTAAAGGTCATGGGTTCGAAATTGGCGGAGTTTATATTATGTGCTGTATCATTGCTTTTATGGTTAGGAAAACAAGTGATAAAACCTGCAGCTTAGTTGACTCCAGACGTATTACCAGTTATTTTTCTGGTTGCTTCAGTTAAAAGGAACTAGCGAGTTACTTTTATTTCACATTTCGGGGGCACAGCCAGCACATAAACAGCACTGAAAAATATGAATAGAGGGACGAAAATGAGAGATCTATTTATCTATACCGTTATAAATAAGTATAAGTATACCAGGAGACCCCACTGTCGTGAATTGTTCTGTTCAGGGCATATGAGTTGCCTTATTCGGCACTGATGAGAGGCACTTACTTTTACTTTTACTGTGTGTTTCCGCAACTAGCCCTATAACTGGGCCTTTTTGCGTGACTTTAAGCCGTAAGTTTCCTAACGATCTTTACCTTCACCGTAAGAGCGATGTTAATAGCGCACTTCAATTTATCTTAAAGAAAAAGACATTGGTGCGCGGTCGGCCAGGATTCGAAACCACGACCTTCGGAATAGATCAACACCGCTTTCTGCTGAGAGGTAATACTAAGTCGAAGGATATACCTACTAATTCTATCCTGTGATGCTGATGATGATACTTACTGGCAGTCTTAGCTTCATCGCACTGTTCGTAAGTGGTGATGATCTCCGCAGCTCGCTTTTCATCGTAGAGTGGGTAGAGGATCTCGTTGAGGCGAGGGTCGCGCTGCTTCTCATTCAGGAAGTTTACGAACTGCTCCAGGTTTATGCGGTCGGATTTGCCTTGTGTGCTGGAAAGGCAATAGTCTTGGATTAGATTTAGGTAAGCTAGTTCAGCTATAATGTTTGCCGCCATTTGAAGTCATCATGCTCACAGTTTGCACCCTTACTCCTTACTTAATTATTATAGATGCTATAGTTACTTTTTCTGTCTGGTACCTTTTCACACCTAAACCGCTGAACCGATTGTCATCCACAATTGTTTGATCTAAAATGATGTATGATGTCGATGTATGATTAGTAGGTCATTCTAAATTTAATATGGCGGATCGCCCAATATGGCGTCACTGGCATCACAGTGTATTTACAACCCTAAGATACAAGAAATAATATCTAAGGAGCCTAAGCCATGATATGATAATCGCAGAGCAGAGTGCGTCTGCAGCGAGGTTTCTCTTATTTCCTAAGTCCTGGATGAACTAAACTTACATAGATCTAAAAAGCTCTTCGATATCGTTCCTCGGGCAGATCTTGTGGTACAGCGCGTAGAATTTGTCGAAAGTGAAGGCCTCCTTCTCCATGGCTTCATTCTTCCCTGATGGTAGACCCAGTTCGGACAGGCACTGGGAGTGAATTAAAATATTTTTGTGTTTTTAGGGAAATTGATGCAGAAATTAAAAAATAATTCCTAAAAGTCATTCTCCAAGTAATAACTTACGTGTACATTGTGTCCGTTTCAAAACATGTCCGTTTCATTGCGGATTCCCCCTATATGCACAAGTGTGCGAAGCCGTAATCATAAGTAATAAATGATATAAATTAACTGACCTGGTATACCAGCTTTTCAGTCTTCCCGGAGGCGAAGGTTCTGGCGACAACCTTCACAGGGACCTTCCCCCGAGGATCCGTTAAGAAGCAGAGCCGCATCCAACTGGAATAAGTGAGGTTATTAATGAATTGGCCTATAGTCTGATGGACTTTCCCATTCAAGCTCCATAGGAACTACCATCATCACCGTTTTACCCTTTTTACTGAATTAAAAACCCCTCCTAAGGCTGGATTCGATCAAACTAGAATAGGTAATTATTAACAATTCAATCGTTATTTTAACATATGTATACAGCTCTAGAGTATTTTGAACAATAGACGATTTATGCGTAGAAATGCTAATCGTTGCTTATTCTAGTTTGGTCGAATCGAGCTAGAAGAATCGGTACTTCGATTTTTGAATAATCGAGCAGCTTTTAAATACAAAATTTTCGAAACCTTTTTTGTACTTATTTAGAAAAAAAGGCGCTTAATTAGTGGCGTTTCTAACTTTTAACGATATAAAGAGCTGTCATTATAACTTACAGCGTATGCACTTGCTTCTGATATCGTTTAAAACGCTTAGTAAGCGATAAAAATGTAGCCAATTTGGAGATACCTATAGCATACAGAGTTAGAGCACACTATAGCTCCTATTTACAGCTCTTGTAATTCATAGCTAAGCGCTCAAATGTAAGTTGGGACTCGCTGCTGCAAATGAGCTTTTTTCATGATAAACAGTTTCATTATGCGTCGATAGATGTCAGCATGTAAGCGGGGTTTACATTACGAAACTAGAGAGGCATGAATTTTAGAGTCATTTTCACAAAAGAGTTGCGAAGACACAGCAGTAGGTATACTATCTACGTCTACACTAATGTTATAAAGAGGAAATATTTATATTTATGTGTGTGTGTGTGTGTGTGTGTGCGTCTGTATGTTTGTTCTTCTTTCATATTTGATAAAGTAGCTTCCAGTAACTGCTGCGAGGCTGCCTTTGTGAAATTGTCTCTATATGCATGCCACTATTTTTGTAATGAAAATTTCGCAAAGAACTAGTAAAAAGAAAAATGATGAAAACGGTCCATTTTCTGACCTTAATTTGAACTTTTCGAAGAATTTCTTCGGTAAATTTAAACGCTCTTCAAATACACGGGCTCTCGAGCGCACCATAATTACGTACCTACCTACCTACGAGCTACGGCCTATGAAGATTGAACTTTCTCTATACAGAGAGGAAAACAAGAACACTTTTATGGAACGGTTTTGATTTTATTTTCGATTAAAGAGGATGACAGGATATTCGGGGTTTTTTTTATTTTTCATATTTTTTTGTTTGTATTTTTCATGTATTCTTTTTTAGGATGTTCTTAATCTAAATTTTTTGTGTGAGAACGAATCTCCTTAATCTTTTAACTACTCTTAACTACATTTTATACAAATAAAATATTCTGATTCTGATTCTCCCTATTGCTTTATAGGTAAGTGGCGACTTCGCAAAAATCGCAAAGTAACAGTAAGCTGTGTGTGTCACAGTCCAAACCGAACCGGAAGCCTATAACTTATTTCTTTCTTTAATTAAAAAAAACCTTTTTTTCAGTGCATAGTGAGGAGTGACCGTGCTATATATTAGACTGCATCGTCACTACAACTCAGCTCCGACTTGATCACAGCGCCCAAGGCTCATCAATTAAAAAAATGTGATCGATGTAAGTCTTTGTGACACAAAATTTGTTGTAGTACCTACCTTATTTCCCTCTCTGTTAAGTTAAAAGTTTAATATTTTCTAAGCTAAAGTCGCGCTTATTACGTACCACTGAATTTCGGTAACATAACACAATAAAGTTTACGTCGACGAATGTACGTCTGTACAAAGAGAATTTTATTTCGTGTTTTTTGTTCAATTAAACAACGGAGATGTTAAAGATACGGGAAATTGTCGCTTACGGGAGGAAAACGTTCCTTTTATGTAAAACACAGAACGTTTGTTACGTTAAATTAGGGAGTTTGAATCAAGTTTTCTTTTGTTGAAAATTTAACCTGAATTGGTGTTGTTTTGAAGTACGGTAAGGTTTTGATGTAAGTATGGTGAGAACTATGGTGGAACAGGAGAAATAGTTGACGACCTCTATGCCGCGTCGAGAGAAGGCCCGACTGCAATACGCGGGTGAAACCGCGGGACGCAGCTAGTTATATATAGGTGGAGTCAGAGCCTTATTAAGGGTTTACCATTTGTGGTACAGAACTTTAAAAAGAAGATGGCTCAACAGTAGCTGAATATCTGGTAGAAACTCAGGGGTTTTGTTTTTTACGACCATGATGAAAAAAATAAGTTACACGACTTTTTTACCTACGTCTACATTATTCACGATATTTTATAGTGAGCGTCGACATTTATTTCCAGTTTTACGCCTACATATCAGAAGTAACCTTTAAACTTTCAGGGGCTGAATAAGATATTACTCGTGAAACTTTCTCCATATTTGAGAATACATTTCTGCTTCAAAAACACTGTGGACGAACTCTAGTTTTGCTTCGCCTTCTGTTTACAATCTTTAGTTGAACACACACTTTGATAAACTGAAGTATTTTATATTATGCTTTTAAAATTCTGGACCCGACAGTATTTGTACCTGCACCCCTACAAATCGATTGTCGTACTTTTACCGCCTGCGCTAAGGGTGCCCATTTTATTTTCATACCTATTTGTCCCGTTAAAAAAAATCCAACGAGACAAATGAGAAGTAAAATATTTTACAATAATTTTCCCGTTTGTCCCGTGAATGCAACAAAAATTAAGGGGATAAAATAGAGGAAGTACCTAAACTACTCATTATTTTTTCATATTAATTAAATAAGTTAATTAGGTTAGGAAATTAATTAGAAAAATACCTATAAACGTCATTGACGCGTCTACTATAGCGCCTTATAATTGAAAAATAAATTT
Source organism: Idaea biselata (assembly GCA_958496205.1). Lineage (NCBI taxonomy): Eukaryota > Metazoa > Arthropoda > Insecta > Lepidoptera > Geometridae > Idaea > Idaea biselata. Next base: position 28,362,688 of record OY292401.1, read on the forward strand.
GTTTATTAGCATAAAAATAAACAACTCGATTAAAAATGAGAATCCAACATCGAGAAAACAGATGAAGAATCAAGCATAATATACATTTTTAAGGTTCTTTAAAAATAAGCTGTAACTAAAGCTAATATAATTATTCAGCTTTGACAGCAAAAGCACTTTTTCAAGTTGTCCCTAGGATATGTATAGGCTATAGATATCAAACACGCTCTAAATCCTCCTTTAGTATTCAGACACGAGGCGCGATTTAAATATTATTTGCTGTAGCTTTGTAGTAACTAGGTTACCTAGATAGAATATGTACAGTAGGTGATTTATTGCTATATACCACCTATGTATACATAATAGAAACAAATTGAACTTTTTTGTTCTTTGAATACGAAAACGAAGCTGAATTAAGAGACAATTTCAATTCATAATTGGAGCAGAGTCGAAGCGCAACGAAGAGTCGATACTTTTTTTTAATGAGGGGTTATCGCCAGTCCCCTCTTGTGTTCCCTCTAGCCTATGACGGTGAGCGTATTTGATGGTACAGCGGGCCCCTATTGGCATACCCAAAGTGGTCATAGCCGGGGACGCTATAACATATATAAATTGGTTTAGTCTTCCCATGGCCTATGACGGTGGGCGGCTACTAGAGGTAATATACCCACTAAACCCCTTAGTGCCTGTCTCGCCGGAGCTCACCGGAACCTTTCGGAGTAGGTACCTACCTACATACGAAGCGTCGATCCTAAAGTAAGTTACTTTATCGACTACGAATGCACGTATTTTTTTCTGAGATAGTCAGCGAACGACTAGCGCAAACATTTTTTCAATTATTTTTACTGTTCATAGGGTTTATTTTTGCATTTTTTTTTTGTTGGTAAATCATGCTAACGTGATAAATCGAGGCATAATGAAACTATTGCGGGCGATTTTGGTCAAAATCAAGTAATCTTGTTCTAAAAATAAATTCCTAAAATAACATTTCAAACCCCTTAAGAAACGATTTTATTAGCGAGTCTTGTATGCCACTTACATGCAAATATGACATCATCCTCAAATTCAACCATATTACCTCAAAGTATGACGTAATATAATAACGTCACATGTTATACGTGCTTCGACGCGGCACGTTAAGCAGTCGGTCCCGGTTGTTATCTCTGATAGCAGTCGTTAGGTCAAGTTAGAGGCCTTAGGCCATATCAACTTGTTTGTCACATTTGCGAACAAGACTTGCCTTTTCCCTCTTAAAACAGACGTTAATCTGCCGATTGAAAAGTGTGTAATCTACGTATATCTCCAGTGCTATAACAACAACGTTAATATTATAGTATATCAATTACTAGAATACCACAAACTATCTAAAAAAATAACATTAGAAAAATAGCGAAAAGCAAAATAAAACTCTACGTACTGTTTCATAAGGTTCGTTCTCACACAGACATTGTTGATTTTGCTGTTGTGAGTGATTTCCCGGAGAGCTTCTTTCCACACCTTTTGGCAAAAAGCAAAGGAACGAACGAATAAACAATCATGCGAAACATGCACAAAACACTTGTGGATTCACGTATACACACAAAAGTGTTCATAATATTAAGACCCGATTAATATTTAGGCGGCAATGAGAGCTTATTTAGAACTAAATGCGACTAAAAGGCGCTGCATAATAGTTGCAGTAGGGACTACAGGACTGACACCAGTGGTATATAAGCTACATTAACGCTGCTAAGCTGTCAAAAGATGTATAAATGATGATGTCTTTTAGTTTCTAAATAAGTTGTAATTGCCGCCAAAATAGTTATTGGGTGGTCTCAAAAAGTTAAAATTAAAATTAGAAAACCCTGTTCAATAATTAAATAAAATGTCTGCCAATTGGTAAAGGAGAATGCCCAAAGCTAGGCTCGGTAAAATAGCTTTTAAGTGTTAGGCTTTTTATTCAAAACTAAATAAATATATTTTTATACTTATTTAATTGAACTAAATTGTTGCAATTACCATCTTTCTAATAATCTTTTTAGAACATAATTTTTCCCGACTTAATCGAAGCCAAAATTTCCTACATAAAAAAAATGCTTGTTTTCGAACCTAGGTAGGAAATTAAACGTATGCGAAGCAACGGAAAGAACAAAAAAACTGTAAATATAAACACGTAAACTGAACACTGAGCACGAAGCGAAGGCATGCTCGCACGAATGCGTGACAACTTACTGCTTCTTGAGGCACGTCATCGGGCAGAAGTTGTTCGCTTTCACGTTGTGAGTGATCCTACGCAGGCCTTGTAGCCATACCTTTGGCGAAATTAACCCGGTTAGATATAAACATGTGCTAGATTCAGACAGATGGGCAAACAGGGTCATGCAAAAAGACCCTTAAGACGGTCAACGTTCTCGAGATCCAGGAAACGACGGCGCGATGACCTGAGTGCATTCGGCGCAGACCATTAGTCATAGCTGGAGATCGGTACACGTAGATTGAAATGGGGGAGGCCTTTGTTCAACAGTGGGAAGCAACAGGCTAATAAACTGCTATTGCCAGCTTTTTTTTGTGAACTGGCAATAGCAGTTGATTCCAGGCAGACTTTAACACACAGTTGGAAAAAGCTTATGCCTTGAACTTATAGAATAATGCGTCTTCTGCTATATTATATCAGCAGAAGATTCATAAATACACTGCTCTACTTCCGAACTGCATATCTCTCCAGCAGGTTTATTCACAGCCTTTAGTTCCGATAAGGTCTAAAGGATTACCTAAGTCTCGCTCAGCGCTGCACAGCCATAGTTATACCAAACTCAGTATCGGACCAAAAGGCTGTTTTGTAAACAACCCTGTTGAGCTTAAAGATTTAGCTATATGCCGTTTATCCGTCGCATGATTTCGATACCGAGGTCCGTATTAAATAACAATGCTTATACAATCGTATTAAAGTTCGTGGAGCAGTTATTTCAAAGAACTTAAGTTACGTAAGGAAATACTTTTCCTCCTTGCTACCTGTACGTATTTGTGATACGCGAGTGCTGAAAAGGGTTCCATTTAAATCACATGTTAATGGGATCGTTTCATGTTGATCTTTACTTTTGTAACTGTACTTCTCTTGCCAAATGGTTTTCGGATACTTTTGTCTTTGAATTTTACTTTTACCTTTCAAATAATGTACTTTACCTCCGTACGCAAGGGACAAAATGTCTGTTCGTAACGAAGTAGGCTATTGTGAAAAACATGGAAACAATTATTTTTATTTGCTATGTTGAAAAATAAAGGAGATTGGTCAAATGTGAGCTATGATTGACCAATTGAATTTCTACTATAAATTCTTTAAATTAAGATAGTAAATGAAATATAAGGGTTCTATTTTTTGCCATTTGGCTACGGAACCCTAAAAAGGGTACTTAATCAAATATGAACTATCTGACCTTTGCGGTAGCAGCATCAGGGCAGACTACGTGTTGATAGTTGATATTGATGTAGTCGGTTCCGCTGCAGATTGTAAGCGATTTGTCTTCCAAGCTGTCGCCATGTTTGTTAAGCAGGTTGAAGCTTAGTTTCGAATCCTGGGAAGAGAAACAATTTACATATTAGACTTTTCTTCGTAAAGTTGGAATGAAATTAAACTCTCTCTCAACTCTCAACCTCCTTGGCAACGACTTAGATATTTTTTATTGTTCCTTGAACGAATTTACTAGGATAGCACTTTTTACAATAAGCTACAAGTCATAGATATGTAAAAAATTTTATGTACCTAGTTATAAAGTATTTTTTTAAGTTTATATAACTTTTTTTGGTGGTCTATCGCATTGGGACCAACCTGTAATTGGTAGACTTAGTATGCAAAATAAATAAATAAACTCATTTTTCGGTTTTAATCTCGTAGGTTTATTATTTTTAGCATCGTTCGAGACCTTTATAGGATAGACTATACTAAAAAAGAGATATGTAAAGGTCTCGAAACATTGAGCATTGTATCCATGCTAAAAATAATAAAAACCACGAGATTAAAACCTAAAAATTAGTAATTTCAATTTAGATACGTATTATTTTAAAAAGTTGATCAGAAAACATTATTAGATTTGGTTTATGCATTTGTAAACGACTTCATAAAAAGTAAGAGGATCTCAATTGGGATGACGCTATTTTCTTTTATCAATGGTAAAGCCTGCATCCTTCTAAAGGAAAGGTTTGTAAGGGTAACTTCGGCTTAAGGATGATAGGCAAATGAAAATATGTTCCTGATTGGTGATAAAGAAGTAACCACTTGTTGAAAGATTTCGGCCGCAGCTTCTCCCCACATATAAAAACACCTGCGTTTTTCCGTAGGACTGAAACCGCAAAAAAATGCAATACAGCTTTCTACACAAGCCCACGCATTAGCGTTTTTTTAAGTGACTGATTTGGCATGTTGATACGCGGTTCTGCGTTTTCGGCCTTAGTTTTACTTTTGACCTAAACTATTTTTATTTTAAATTTCTATCTAAGTGCGGACTTTTCCCTCTTCTGAAATTATAAGTATCTAATTAATATTTTTTTGTTTTGTTATATCATCCTATTTTACATTGAAAATTTTGATAACTTAGATACTTATTGTAAGTTTCTGTTTACCTAATTTAATTTTACCTGTTTCTAATTTAAGTTAGATACTAAAATAACATATCCCAGTCACGAGCAAAGTTTAGTACCTTCGATCCTCAATGGCGATTACAAAATTATCTCCATGGAGCTTCTACTTCAGAGTTTAACCCAAATAGCAGACATCCTTGAAGTGTTCAACGTTAAATATTAAAGGTAAGTTTGTAATAAAATAAACTGCCTCGTCAGTATTGCCTTGAAAAGTTTACAAAATTCTTAAAGAGCACCAGTTGCGAACAAGCGCCAAGTTTATAGCTGTGCTCTCTTAAAGCACAGAACATAATAGGGTTTCTATGAGGAAAAAGGGGGGTCGCCTATTATGTTCTTCCTGATCTTCTTAGGTTGGTAGGTTCGTACCTACCTAAGCTGTTCAGGAGAAAACCCTAGCGAAGGCTACCGGTTTATGTGTGACATGATACATACTTAGTTACCTAGCTCAAACATTACAAAAAAAACCCCACTGAATAAACAAAAAAAAACTATATCAAAATCTCTTCGTCAGATACGATGCCACAGACAGACTGACATACAGACTCACATTTAGATACTACAAACTAATATCACCCCTCTTTTCCGTCGGAGTTTAAAGTAGCCACAGACAAATTGAAAACACCACGGATTTTAAAGTCGGTTAACAATAGGAAAAAATAGCGCCCCATTTCACAATTGAACTATCATTTAGTAATTGGGCATGTTTCTTTAATAAACTATTTTCTGAAAATGTCAGCGTTTTGAAGGCATCTGACGCCGCTAACGGGCTGCGGGCATCCTTTTATTATTCCTGAATAATTATACAGTCCGTTGAGAGTGTTATTTTACGACAACAAGGAAATTCTAAATCCCTTTTTTAATGTTTAACTTAGTTTTAACAAGCCCTTTTAAGCTACCAATATTGCCGGAAAGAACCTTTATTTTGTGAATTAAACAAACGTGTTTTTAGGGTTCCGTTTCCCAAAAGGTAAAAACAAGTATTATAGGATCACTTTGTTGTCCGTCCATCCGTCCGTCTCGAGACCATTTTTTATAAAAATGCAGTTTTTTTTTAATTTCGTACATACTTATCAAAATAAGTCGATGTTGTTTTACTGTAATACAATTAGTTTTACGTTTTCACACCTGAACCTCTGAACCGATTTTGATGAATCTTGGTACAGAGATGGGTGGCACTTTGGAGAAGGCCATAAGCTACTTTGTATCCTGATATTCTCACGGGATCGCGACTTATTCGAATAAAACCACAGAGTGCAGTTAGTAATAAGTAGTAGCAAACAGAAAAAAATGAGACCATATTCAAATCGGTTATAAATCAAAGTTATAGGTAGGTATGGCCAACCCACGCACGATCTGTCGTCAATACAGCGATGTCTATTCCATAGTACCTCCTCATTTATCTTCATCCTATATCGAACCATTCCACAATGAAACCTCAAACAATATCACTGTCATACATTGTCTAATCTTCACTGTTATCAGGTAGGTAGGTACTATCAGCAACAAAAGTGGCTACCCAGTTAGCCGAAAGATTCGTTTGAACCGAGCGCCGAGCGCAGAATAAGCATATTATACACACACTGCTATAGGATATGCATAAACATCAAATGTATGACAATTATTGTGTATCTAAATTCGCATGCAAGCAGACGATAGGTAGTAGGTAGGTAACAATTAAAAATATAGTCGTAGGTATCTTTACTAGGTGAATCTAAATTTACGTTGCAAGCGAAATCAGACCTTACGATGGGTAGCTACTTTTGTTGCTGATAGTACATACGAGAGGAAATGGGACAGTGTCTCGTCAAACACGTTGGGCCCTGTTTTGCCTAGGACGCCTAGGAGTTCTTAGTGCTTTTTTCTAATATTTCTTTTTTTTATTGCTCAAGGCATTTTTACTAAAAATATTTTACAAGGAGAAATAACATCATCAAAAATCTTCCCATGACAGGATTCGAACCTCTGCCCCTCGCTCGGATAAGATAGAGCAATTACAGCAAATACAGTGGCCGGCAAACTAGTTGAAAAAAAATGGCGGATGCGCAGAAGTCGATTTTCGCCTGTAAAGTCGCATGTAAAATGTACTGCGCGAACTTTCCCCTTGCACGTCAAAATTTGTTTTCCGGCCACTGTACCTACGTAAACAATAAATGCTTACCTTTGGCACTCCCCCGGAACGTACGTCACTCACTTGGCACAATTCTATCACATCACCATCCTGAAACAAAGTAATACTTTATTAAGTACAATATTAAAATTAAATACAAAACCCTCCTTTGACAGTCGGGTAAAAAAAGCATAAATTAGACTGATTACAGGTACTTTTTAGGGTTCCGTATTTTTCATTAGTTTGAGCACTTGACAAATCAATCTGGCCAATGAAAAGGAATTATGCTTTCCCAGTGGTCATATTAATCTAACTACGAGTCTGACCATAGAGAAATACTCATTTATTTAAGATCTAGGTCGGTCGGTATTAAAAAAGAACCCTAAATCTGCCTTGGTTGCTATTGTTTGAAGTTAAACTAACCCATCAATGACTCTGCTCGCGGTAAAACTATTGCGGCTGGTTTGTGTGGACGGGTGCATAGAAACCGGAACGTTACACAAACTCTCATCCTTGGAATGCGTCCAGTTTTCTGTGTGTGGTGAACATAGAACCGTGTAGCCTCGGCATAGAATACCCCATCTCTTCCCGTGGGTGTCGTAAAAGGCGACTAAGGGATCTGGGGGCGACTAGCAAACCTTGAGTTCTCTCCGCGCGGTTGCGTATAAACTGCTTGGTCCCTAGCAGGGTTGGTGTGAGGCAGGCCCCGTAAAAATATTGCCAAATCTACTTGCAGTAGGTATAGCCAATGATGATCGATGACTTCCTACTGTGCCGACCCCAAATAATTTGGGGTTTTAGCGGACCCTGGGGGAGCTCAGGGTCTGCTAAAACCGGGAGCGGGATCTAACCGGAAACATCGCTCGGACGACAAGAAGGTGAAAATAAAAGTAGATATCCAGCAAAAATTTTCCAAGGTAAATTAATCACAAAGGATAATACCTAATATCTCAGGGGTGTAAGCCCAAAAATGAACAAAATAAAACGCCGACGTAAGTAACCAAGGGTAACCATAATAAATATATCAAAAAAAGGGATTTTCATATAAAATTCGCAAAATCCCATCGCCCGTTTTACCTTCATCCCTAAATATCTATTTTTACCGACTTAGGTGGGGTATCGTTTAAGAAACCGCCATTATGCGAATGATAAGCAAACTACCTGTTGAACATACCGACATAATAGGACGAACAGGAAACTGTGGACGCCGGAAAGCGCGGGAAAGTGTGGGCCGCCATCTTTGACGCCATTATAGTACGCCTTTATGTTCAGGAGAATACCTTTTGTTAGGTATCTAATAGAACGGTTGTGTGCGATAACTTCTAAGGCTTTTGTTTGAAGTGCTTTTTTTGTATCGTACATAATATGGAAGCTCTAATTTTAATTAAGGAAAATAACCTCAATTGCAATATCCTTTTTCAGTTATCCAGAAGCGGGCGGGAAACCCGTAGAATTTAAGATTGAATTAAATCATACGTATATTAGGGGTTCCGTACCTACCCAAAGGGTCTTTTACTAGGACTCCACTAACCGTCTGTCTGTCACCAGCACTGAACTAAATTATATGGACAGGAGGTCTCGAACTGAAGTTTGTGCCTATTTGATCTGCGCCATGTTGCGCTGTTGTCGCGCGTTTTCTATTGAAAGTGACGGTGACTGTCTCCGCAACTATTAGTTCCATGGAGGGCCACCATCACTTTCAATAGAAAACGCGCGACGACAGCGCAACATGGCGCAAATCAAATCGGCACAAAGATCTAATGTAATTTTGTATGGTATAGCAATTCCAGCGTAGGTACTTGTATTGTTTCGTTTCAGTGGTCACCAGACAGTTGTAATTTTCACAAATAATGTATTTCTGTTGCCGTTATAACAACAAATATTATTATACTAAAAACAGAATTAAATAAGTACTTATTGAAGTCAGCTCCCTTACAACAAACGACGTGATTTTTTTGTGATATTCTATTCCTAGTGTCAGCCGTATTCATTATGAATATGTAAGTACCTACTCTATTGGTAGGTACCAATAGGTACTATATCTTATAGTACCTATTGGATATTTCCAATAGGAACTAGTGGTTAGATTAGTGGAAAAATATTTTCTCATTGGTCAGACTTGGTAACAGTTCGTAAGAATCTTATTATTACACAGAATTGAAATTGAAGTACTTACCTAAACGTATACCATAATACTTTATATGGTTTTTAAAGTCTCAAATTGTATACCCTTTTAAAATTACCATTAAAGTATCCTTTAAAACAAACGACTAGGTAGGTAGGTACCTATAAACACATTAAAACCACAAAAGTGCTCAAATGGGCCTCTCTATTCAAACAATATGACTCTCATTTCAACATAAACCGTCCTTTTTTTGTAAAAATCTCGTATAACATGAAAGCTTGTCAAAAGCGGTTATCATAGGGCTCTTTTGTAAACAAAAAATAACATTTTATCGACGTAATTAATAGTATGTTGTTATGTTGTTCTTATTAGATAGCAGTGGCGAAATCGGATAACACTTTTAAGGTAAGCCGTAGATTTTGTAGACGCCCAAAACATTTAGGCGCTAAAATAAAAGTTACAAGGTCGAAATAGGAGTTAAAGCTCATATCTATTACTAGACCTTATTAGAGCGTTTGAGGATTTAGCCTCTTTTTGTAAATTAGGTACATTTTGATCATCTTTTTAATTGCAAACGAATGATTTGCGCGCGATTTTTTTGATAATTAACAGCTTAGCCTTAGCAGCTAGATAGATGGCGTTTAAAACGAGCCTTAATCGTTAACAAACCAAGGATAGATAGGCTTCATAATTTTCACCGCTCGGGACAAGGACTTGATTGGGACGTTCCTATGTCAGCCTTTCTGGGACGTATGTCAGGAAAGATTCAAAGGTAACTTGCTGGGAATCGGTTTGTCTATACAAAGCGCCACAGTTACACAGTTCAGTAAACTATGAGTTCCATTCCAAGACACAATGTGGGCGATATCATGGCTTAATGATGTTGTGTTTTCGTTAGCAACCACTCAGTAATGTCATTTAGTTTAGCCACCTGGTCAAATACTTAGTTTTGTTCTATTGTTATTATTACATTTACTTAGTTATTTAAATCAGTAAAAACGAAATTTCTTTCGTAATAGGTACTTGTATTGTTAGGGTTTGTAGGTACCCGAAAAAGTGAAAAAACTATTTTAATATAAGGGTTCCTTTATCTTATAAGGTCGATAAGATCACTCCCTTGTCCGTCTGTTTGTCTGTCAGTCATCAGCGATTTTCTCAGGATCACTGGGTGGACTTGGCAATTTAATTTTTATTTTTAAAATAGATTACAGTGTTGATTTAGCTATATAGATAGATACGAAATGGTCTAATATGTAGCAAGCCCACCTACATGTCATTCCCGACGAATCAAGCTTATAAGAAATCAAGTGATAAACATGATCTACTGATCGGAGATACGGAATATTATCTACATCTACACTAAGATTATAAAGAGGAAAGATTTGTATTTTTGTGTGTGTGTCGTATGTTTGTAATGAATAAACTCAAAAACTACTGGATTGATTTCAAAAAACCTTTCACCAAAAGAAAGCTACATTATTGAGGAGTAACATAGGCTACTTTTAATCCCGATATTCGAACGGGATCGGGACTTACGCGGGTGAAACCACGATACGTAGTTCTTTTATAAAACTAAAAACAATTTGAATTGTTTTTTTTTAATTTTTTTAGTCAAAAAGATTTTAGACCAATTTATTTTAGTCAATTCTTTAAGGGCTATATTTCACCGGGACACCATGGCGGCGCAACCAGTCGCCGCTACCAACAAAATGTATACAGCTCTATAGAGAGTTACTCACTTGGTGTCTGTTTAGTGGCGCAGAGCTGTATACATTTTGTTGGTAGCGGCGACTGGTTGCGCCGCCATGGTGTCCCGGTGAAATATAGCCCTAGGTAATATTACTAATTATGTTTCAGTCGAATTTCCCGAAAACCCCTAGCAACGCTAACCACATTTTCGATCTCACCTTACTAATGTAGGAGCCCTTTGTAATCAAACGATAATGGCATGTGGTAAGCGGTAAGAGGGAAATTATAGGGCTTAGGGGGAAATTAACAGCTCCCTAATTTCCTTTGACGCCATCTTTGGCGAAGCGTTTCCAACAATTTTTGTCCGTACAAGCGGCCGTAGTAGGTAGATACGTTTTACAATTAGATTAGGAGCTTCAAAGCACAGTATCAATATGAAGTCAGTAGGTCGACTAGACTAGAGGTAGGATCGACTATGGGGTTGCGTTAGTAAGTAGCTTTTCATGAGTGAAAACTGTGTGGTACAGATGTATAGAACAAATCAATAATTATACACTTTGCTTAATAACAACGAAAGATAGCGCTGTATGAGTTTTAATAATTATGTGTAGTTTGCTTTGCATTTAGCAAAGCAAACTACACATACAATACAATACAATTTATATTTTTCAAGGGATCGCAGCTCTCAGTCTTCGCATTATATTATAGGTAGGTACTTACATAATACTTTAGAAGAATCTCTTTAAATCATAGTGAAAACATAATACACTCCAAATATCATGTCTTTAAGACCAGCTGTTTGGGTTCACCTAGAATAACACATAGGCTACTTTTTATCCCGTAATTCCCGCGGGATCGGGACTTACGCGGGTGAAACCACGGGGCGCAGCTAGTATAATATATTTCGGTCATTATCAGTCAGAACTTCGAATTTAGTATTTTTAGATGTCATTGATCTCGATTGACTCAATGCCTTCCAGGGACAATGGCCGGACCTGGCACAGGATAGAAAGTCGTGGAAGAAATTAAGGGAGACCTTTTCCCAGCAGTGGCACACAATAGGTTCTTAAAAAAAAGATGCCATTGCTAAAATATTAAAATTAGAATAATTTTGTTAACTTGTTAACTTAACACACCGATCTTTCTTTTGTAGGATGGCCGAGATTTTCAAACGCATAATATAAAGACGTTATACTGGATGACATTTTACACTGCGACCGATAACCGTACGTACATTTTACAATGAAATTAGGAGCACAATAGGGTTGTCCCGTTGTTTGGTTAGGTTAGGTTCGAAGGGTTAGGACTTCACTTTACAAGGGGAATAACGACGTACTTGCCAACTACATCGTTAGTAAGTACACATAAATCTTAAACTACACGCAAATTGTAGTTTTTGGAGGCCCTGTGTTGTTTGCGTCCGTCCGTGGGATGTATTAGATATAGATTTTAATTTAAAATGTTTTATCTGCACGATAAAGAATTATAATTATTAAAGACATTTTTCGGTTTGAATCGCGTGGTGTTTATTACTTTTAGCATTCTTTTGATTCAGGATTCAATCATGAAGAAGGGACCTGGAAAGGTCTCGAAACGTTGAGCGTTGTAACAATGCTAAAAGTAATAAACACCACGCCATTCAAACCGAAAAATGTCTTTAATTTCAATGCAACATCGCGAAAACAGAAGAAAAATATAAATTATAATTATTAATCTTCTTTTCGTGTAGTGTGTAGTGGTGTGGTTCACCTAGTGTTAGAGTTGTCAGGTTGCCCTAGGGCCTCCCCTGGGGGGCGCGCCCCCCAGTTAGGGAACCCCTGCCCTACATAGTCTTGACCCAAAACTCGACCTCTGCCTTGTCTGCGGCGCTGTTGAGGTCAGCTGCAGAGCAGCTAACATGACAGAGAACAAACCGTCAAATGCGCCATTGTTTGCGTAGACCGTGGTCCTGTGTCCTGGTCCCTGGGGTTGGGACCGATGAGGTGGATCTTTGGATGGAGAAGTTCAGTAAAGTTTGTGTGGTAGGCAAAGAGAAGGCAATAGAGATGGGCCGACTAGTCGGTAGGTCCCGACTAGTCGTCAACCAACAATTATGCAATTAAATCAATATTTATTGAATTAGTAGTACAGTTAGAAGGTGGGCAGTCAGAAAAACGTAAACAAAACACGTCATAGCCTACATACATCATCTAAACATCATACATTTAAAATATCATAACTATGCCTCAGCTCCATCCAATTTTTTTTCAACTTTTATTTTTATTTCAACCATTTCATGGAAGTTTCGCTACAGCTATCAAAGTGCAAATTCATCCAAAAATACCAGCCAGCAATCGAGTGGTCATGATTAACCCAAATATCTCGGAATTATAATGATCTTCATAACAATTTTGGAACCGACAAGTCGGCTAGTCTGCTAGTCGGCAGAACCCCTAGTCGGTCCATCTCCAGAAGGCAATAAAGGCCTATCCGAAACAGCTTAATTTCCAAAAACGAAACGTATTTCTCTAATCCCTACAAAATTCTCTCAAATAATCCGTACCTATCCTATTAAAAGTTAGGAGCGGGTGTGTGAACAATGCAGCTCGACCTTGCCCCTAACGAGCTCCCACTCGAACTTGGTCTCTAGTGCCTTTAGTTAGATTGTACTTTAGGTTGGAGCGCTCGTGGGACATAGGACCTAGGACACACTGGGAGTTAGGTGTTGACACAGGTTCTAGTTTCAAATGTGGTTTATAGTTTCGGAAATGGTTCTGTAATTATTGAATGTACGTAGAGACACTTTTTAAACTTACATGAATTCTGGCCTTTATTTTTTTTAGAACTACGGGTCTAGATCGCTTTGTAGATAATTTTTAGATTAAATTTAGCTTGAATTTAGCTTGGCAAACGGGTCATACAGGTGTAGCGGTGGTCGCAAGAACACTTCTAGTCTTCTCTCAGCACCGCCAGTGTTGGTAGAGTTGGCCGTTTCGGGCGCTTTACAATTATCATGATCATCAGACTAATAGTACCTACCCAATACTAATAGTAATATAATGCGTTCATACATAATACGAAATTATTGACTATCAAAATATTTTAAAGGAAAAATACTACCGCAAAAACACAACGCACGATCTGCAATTGACGAAAAATAACCCCCTAAAATTGGCTGAAGCTATCTTTCAGCTCAAGTCATCCATCATTCAATTAATGTGCGCGTGACCCAATGTATGGTACTTCGCCAATAGATCTAATCGCGTACAATAAACGCCATTATGTATGACACAGGATTATATTTTTTTTAATAACTCATTAAATACATGCCAATGGGAACTGAACCTAGACTTGTTCAAACATCAGGGTTTTTACAACAACGATTCCTGTAATGATATTCTTTACAACTACACGTTTGAAAGGATGAGAAATATCGTGGGAATTTGTATTACCTTTTCTTATTCATGAAAACCATGGCCTTAGATCACGTGGCTTTTGCACGGATATCTTCTATCATGCTAATGGATTGTAGGTAGGGCGTATGAAACCTGTTATAACTATGTAGCACTCTCATTAGATCCGTTGCCCAGATCCATCATGGGTCTAGTGACACATGTTTCTTTCAATAGATTCTGATACACAAGTATTTAAAAGAAATGGTATACCTACTTAGATCGTTTTGGATGTAACTAAATACTTACTTTGGTCTAAATAACGAGCGACATAAAAATCAAACGAAGAGACGGTTTTTAATCGAAACAAAAGACGATAAATAAGATATTCTCGAAATTAGATTAATTTTTCCTGTTTTAATCGCGTTGATTTTATTATTTTTAGCATTTTATCAAGCCTAGCTTTAGTTTGGGGCTAGATTGGACTATGTTAACGTCATGCAATATTTATTTATTTATTATTATAATGCGCTACGTTTCGATATCTCTACAGACCTGTTCCTCAGAGGTAGGACAATGAGTTTAATTTCAATTCAACATCATGAAAACAAAGAAAAATCTAATCTCAGTAGATCCATGATGGGTCTGGACAATTGATCTACTGCGAACGATCCCCATCTATCTATGATTGATTTATCAATCCTATTCATACTTTCAGGTATCTTTGCTGACAAAACATGTTGTATTACGGCATATATCTATCGATACGTTATCTTCACTGAGGAGTCATAACTTGTAGGTAAATTACAAACAAGTCTTTGAAATAAAACATCCAAACTGAAGTTAAATGTACAAATGTAAATAGATTTTATGTTATTGGTATAGTTTTATAGTTTACAGGTGTTGTGTGTACGTTTCGTTGAGATTCAACTATGGAAATAAGTCATTTTGTTGAAATTAAACTCGTTTTTCTGTTTTAATCGTGTTGCTTTTATTATACTAAGTATTTTATCAACGCCCTACGTTTTTAGATCTTTCCAGACCTCTTCCTTAGGAGTAGACTGGAGCCTGAAAGAGGTCTAGAATGACTTTAAAACGTAGGGCGTTAATGAAATCTACACTAATATTATAAAGAGGAAAGATTTATATTTGTGGGTGTGTGTGTGTGTGTCGTATGTTTGTAATGAATAAATTTAAAAACTACTTGACCGATTTCAAAAATTCTCTCACCAATAGGAAGCTACATTATCGTGAAGTAACATAGGCTACTTTTGGTCCCGATATTCCCACGGGATCGGGACTTACGCGTGTGAAACGCGGAACTCTGCTTGTGCTAATAGACCGAGATCCCAGAAGTGGCAGACCTCACGTATTTTCTGACGAACGAAATGTGGTCGATTGAGTAGTGTTAGTATGTACTAAGAACGGGTCCATATTGGCTCACATACAATTCTAAGTCATATTCTTTGTCTTACTATCGATTTGTGTTCATAATAATCACTCTTCATAATTTTACTTTTCATACTTTTTTATTCAGACATTTTTATTACTACCATCGGAGCTCATAACAGTTAGTGATCGTAATTTTTACCCGACTGCGCGACGCAAAGAAGGGTTATGTGTTTATCAGTCTATGTATGTTTGTATGTTTGTTCCTATGTGGCGCTCCAGAGGCCAAACGGCTGAACCGATTTTGATGATTCGCACGTCAATCGATTCGTCATAATCCTGGGAGTGTCACTGAAGACATGACGTTTATCAAAATTCAAAATGGCGTCCACCAGCCGCTATATTGTAAAAAAGAAAAATTGTCTGACTATGTCGAGTGGGGTATCGTGGAATAGGTATTTGAAAATCATTCTTAGGTTTCCTTGATCATTTTTCATTTAGTTCAACTATTTGGGATCTACAACGACTTAAAGTTGGTTAAGAAAACAAAAGTTGACTGACTATATCAAGTGGGGTATCGTTGAATAGGTATTCAAAAATCATTGTTAGGTTTCTCTGACCATTTTTCATTAAATGTAACCATTTGGGATCTACAACGGTTTAAAGTTGGTTAGAAATCGTCCATACCTACCATAGATTACCGCAGCTTACTGAATAATCCTCAACTTAATAACCCTCTCAATGAAATGATGCGATTGCGATTAAAATACAATAAAATTGATTTAATAATACGTCTTGCACCTAATGCTGGCTAAAAAGCGCAAAATAAAAAAAATAAATAAAAATTTAAAAAACCCGCCTGCTTAAAAAAACTTTAAATAAAAACATATACATAATAAAAACTGAAAAGAAAATAAAACAAGTCCAGTAGTCACAGAACATAGCGACTTTAACAGTCGGGACCCATTACTGAAAAGGTATATTATTTTAGGTTGTCAATGGGTCCCGACTGTTAAAGTCGCTATGTTCTGTGACTACTGGACTTGTTTTATTTTCTTTTCAGTTTTTATTATGTATATGTTTTTATTTAAAGTTTTTTTAAGCAGGCGGGTTTTTTTAAATTTTTTTATTTTTTTTATTCATACTGTTACTACCAAGAACATTTTAAAATCATAATTTTATTTTTCAGATTTTTTTTTCTTCATAACATTCATGATCATATTGCTATAATTCATAATGTGTTACTAAGATTATTTATATTAATAAAGGCAACTGTAACAAAACTTCTTTTATCAAACTACCCCATTATCAAACTCTAACGGAAATTTTCGATTGTTTTTGACTTGTGTTCTGTCGATCTTCATAAAAACACTTATGATTAAGATACATCACGCTTTTTTTATGTATAGTATTAGGCGCTTTGGCGACCGCTGCCGCGGCACGCTCGCTACGCTCGCTCGCCAAAGCGCTGCGTGTAATCATGTTCTAACATAAACCTAACCTATCCGAGTCGGTGTGCTCCGTGTGTTTTTTTTCCAAGTTCGAGTACAACGTGCGTTAAGGTAACACTAGTAGGCGAAACAAATGTATGAATTTAGACATTATAATTTTCAATAATTATGGATAAAAAACTTATGATTAAGAAATTTATTAAAACAAATTTTAGTAAAAACGAATGATTATGTATTTTAAATTTTATGTTTTAAAAAAATTATGAAGAGTGATCATTATGATTTAAAATGGTATGTGAAACATTTTCGGACCTCCGATGTTAGGAGTTAAAAATTTATGTAAGACGATCCACCCCCACTAAGAACACATGCCTACTTGCTAGCCTGCTCTGACGGCCAATTCTGAGATATCAGGTCATCAAGATACATAAAAAAATTACTTACCTCACGTTAATTCTCCGAGCTGATTTTCACGTATATTTTAGGTAATGTACTTAAAAATAAGTCGCCAATACTCCCATTCACTTTCCGTCGGCCGTATTGTTTTGCAGTCGCTTTAAAGCTCCCAACATAATTACTCGACTTTACGTAATTTCTGATGCTCCATTTTTATAATAATATATTAAAATTATTATTATATGTCCACTAGACACCTATTTTAAAACCTTTTACAAGGAGACAGACCGATCCAAGGGGCCTTTTAGGAGCTTTAAAGCGACTGCAAAGCAATACGGCCGACGGAAGGTGAATGGGTGTTTTAGCGACTTATTTTTAAGTACATTCCCTAAAGTATACGTGAAAATCTGCCACTTCTGGGATCTCGGTCTATAAATATAATGAAAAGGCAACGCGATGAAAACAGGAAAAATCAGTTTAATTTCAATCGAACATCGCGAAAACAAAAGAAAAATCTAATCATTTTCTAGTATTTCTTGCCTTTATCTTAAAAAAATATCAGAAATCTAGTTTACCAGTGTACCTAGTTTTAAAATGGAATCTCATTCAGTATTTATCAAGAGATCTGTGCCTAGATCTAGGCGTGTCAAGTCTAGAACTAGGTCGAGTTGACGATGAATGGCTTCCATAGACAGTTCTTTGCAGCCGTTGCGCCCCATTGCGGTTTGCGGGTAGTTTGTACTCTAGAAAATGGTAGTTCGTTGTAATGAGGTTAGATAAAAGTAGATAGGTTTTAAAAGGGTATATAAGGGTTGGAAATGGTACCTTTTTTAACCCCGATGGAAAATTAGGAGTGTCATAAGTTTGTATCTGTCTCGTGTATCTGGCTGTGGCATCGTAGATCACGAACCATCGTTACGGCCAGATAAAGCGATTTTGATTACTTATTTTTAGTTGATATGTGACTCATGCGTGAGTTTTCTTAGCTATGTTTAATCGAAATCGGCTTATCAAATTACGTACCTACTTAAATGCTTTTATTAACTTAAGCATTTTATTAATGCCTATCGTTCCGAGATCTTCACGAGGTCTGTTCTTCTGGGGTAGACTAGACTACCCCTTAATTTCAATCCAACATTGTGAAAATAGAAAAAACAAATCTTTGAAGGCTAAAAAGTTTTGGACGTATGATATTTTATTGTAAATTTTTGTAAAGTTAGATGAGAAGAACTCAAATAGTTATCAGTAAATTAGATATTTAAGTTTCTCTTTCTTTCTCGTAAAACTTTTCAAATAGGAGATCTATTTAACTTCTGAATTCTAGTAGGTTCCGGTAAGTGGCCGTCAATTTGTGTAAATGGAAAGAAATTCGTTTTGCCATTTCAAGGGGGCGACCCTTTTTATTTCTGGCCCTTCTATAGAAAGTAAGGAAACCAACTTGTCAAGGTAACATAAAATGAAATAACTTTGCAATTTTCTTTCTTAAATAAAGGTAAGTGGGTATACAATCATGTTGTATAAGAGAACTGGAAGGCAACTTTGGTTATACGAACGAAGGAACGAATGAAAATTTCAGCCGACCGAAATTTATAACGATTTTGAACTATGACGCTGAAAAAGAATTATCTATACATATAAAACTCAAACTCTTGAATTAAATTATACACATCTAAATTTAAATTCACAGAAAAAAAAACCGGCCAAGTGCGAATCGGACTCGCGCACAAAGGGTTCCGTACCATTATCCATATAACATGTTTTATTTTGAAAGGTAAATTGCAGTTTACGATTTATGACGTATTAAAAAAAACTACTTACTAGATCTCGTTCAAACCAATTTTCGTTGGAAGTTTGCATAGTAATGTACTCATATATTTTATACACAGAATACATCTACTTACCAAATTTCAGCATTATAGTTCTTATAGTTTCGGAAAAAAGTGGCTGTGACATACGGACGGACGGACAGACAGACGGACAGACAGACATGACTAATCTATAAGAGTTCCGTTTTTTGCCATTTGGCTACGGAACCCTTAAAAACAGGGGTATCTGTAGCAGGTAGGTACTGAACCGCTGGTCCTAGAGACATGAAATATGGAGGGTGTGTTTCTTGTGGTGGTTTGGAAAATCCCGCGGGATCTGGACTTACGCGGGTAAAACCGCTAGGGTCAGTTATACTATACTAAATTTTTTTAAATTTAAATCCACTTACTTCGAATCCAAATACAAATTTTCTTCTGACACTAAGGAAGGAGACTTTAACGTCCTTCTTTCCTTCGTCCGCAATTGCAGAACGAAGTTGAAGTCGAAAATATCGAAAGAACGAAAAAACATTTTTCGTCAAAACAGAGTAGGCCCCTAGTACTTTTTGGTTCTTTACGGAAAATTGAAATGAGATTTTATAAGACTTCTTTGTAAATAAAAAAGGTATTTTTTCTGTACTCAACCCATAAAATTTGAATGTCACGTAGTTACAGCTCAAGGCGTTGTTTGATAGATGGATCTCTGAAAAACAATATGGAGCCGTTTGAAGAGGAACACACAGTCCTCTTCAAACGGCCTCATATTTTGTTTCTGAGTTCCATCATCTTTGTTTATCGACGAATTTTACACAAAATTCACCTTAGCTATAAAGAGAGTTGAAACTCGTGAAAACATATGATGATGATTCCCTAGACACGTTCAACATCGCCTCAGCATTGTAAGATTTTTCTCGAAAACAGTTCATCATTTATTATTGTCAAAGGAAAAAAAAACCGGAAAAACACAACGCACGATCGTTCGAACCAACAACGCATCTATTATCTATTTCTATTTGTTGCTAATTTTGCAATTATTTGCAAGTTTTGCAACCCACCTTACCAACACTCCCAAAAAAAATGTTAGACCGGATTACCAGTATTCGCGGGTTCGAGTCCCGCCGGGTACCTACAAAACAAAAATTAAAGCATTTTTTCAAAAAGCAGTAGGTATCTCTTAAGAGGATAAGCATGCATGACTATGCAATGCATCTACCTTTTTTTTTTTTCATTTTTTTTTTAATTATTATTATTTTAATTAGAAAATAAAAAAAAAAGGTAGAGAGAGATGCATTGTGATGACAGATATAGGTTTTATGGCATAAACATATTTGTTCTAATGTCTTTATCCAGAGAGGAAAATGTAAACTACGTTTGTATGGAGAAAGAGAATGGAGACTATCCTCTTAAGTGTGCTTAACACTAAGAAATAACGACAGAAATCTAACAACGCTGAGGCCATGTTCCACAGCGCGCAGTGGTAGGAGTTCGAACAACGCAGACGAAGTCGCGGGTACAGCTAAGTTAATAACAAATCGGTTTTCTACATTGCAATTTCCTTGAAAGGTTTGTCCATATTTCCTACGGCTTCAATATGAAACCCTTTAAAGAGGAGCACACAGTCCTCTTCAACCGGTTTTATATTGTTTTTCAGAGTTCCATCATCTTTGTTTTTTGATAAATTTCATACAAAACTCACCTTATCGTGCTATAAACAGAGTTGAAAGTCGAGAAAAATTATGATATTGCTTCCCTAGACACGTTCAACATCGCCTCAGCATTGTTAGATTTTTTTTGAAAATAGTTCATCATTTATTGTTAAAAGAAAAAAAAATCTGCAAAAACACAACGCACGATCGACGCCGAGCGTGATTCGAACCAACAACGCATCTATTTCTATTTGTTGCCAGTTTTGTAATTATTTGCAACCTAACCAACATGCCAACATCACTAACATAACCAACACTTCAAAAGCTTTTAAGCGTAATTTTCCAAAATTCCTAATAAAAAATTAAACCAGATTACCAGTATTCGCGGGTTCGAGTCCCGCCGAGTTCATACAAAAAAAATTAAAGATTTTTTTTCAAAAACCAGTAGGTATCTCCTAAGGGTGCTTAAGAGGGTGGGTACTGTACTGTACTGTAACTAAATTGTACTGTTTACCTGTACTGTAAATAAATTATGAAAAATTTAGTTTTCTACCCTAATAGCGGTATTATTCGGATTAAGATTTAATTTTTATAGATTTTATTTATTTTTAAACCCAAGGTTTTCTATATTTTTGAATATTTTGGACAACCTTGTGGTGGGGGCCCTATAAAAATAAAATCTTAATCCGAATAATAGAAAACTAAATTTTTCATAATTTATTTTGGTATTATGTTTGTATGGAAATGGTAACAGTACCCACGTTCTTAACACTAAGAAATAACGACAAAAATCTAGCAACGCTGAGGTCATGTTCCACAGAGCGCGCAGCGGTAGGAGTTCGAACAACGCAAACGAAGTACAGCTAGTTAAATAATAAATCGGTTTTCCACATTGCAATTTCCTTGAAAGGTTTGTCCATATTTGCTACGGCTTCTCTCCGTAGGTAGCAAGCAAGGTGAGGCGAAATAACCTCGAGAAAACTTCAGCTAATTGCCAACTTTACCAGACAATGGAAGCCTTACGGTCCAATTGGAATGGGTAGGAAAACGGGGGAAAATATGTAACTAGGTAGGTAATTACAGGTTCGTAACGCAGATTGTTGTGTAATTTGTTGTTTTTTTTTTTAAATGATTAAACTCATTTTTTCGGTTTTAATTGCTCGTCAATCCTAAAGAAGAGAACTGTTAAGGTCTCGAAATGTTGAGCGTTGAAACAATGCTAAAAGTAATAAACACCAAATCTTTAAAATATTTCCAGTAGATCTGCCTAGCTCCGACCGAGATCAAATAGTAGGTATTCTGTGACTACAGCAAGATTGCTTCTGCAATGTATTAAATTTTAATGAGTTAAGTTCAAATTTTAATGACATTAGATGAGTTAGAGAATTTAATACTTCAACTCATTAAGAGATTTATGACCTGGATAGTACCTACATTACATACATAAGTTACGAGTACCTACCTACTCTTTCTCTATACAAACGTAGTCGACGTTTCCTCCCTGGATAAAGACATTACAGCAAATATGTTTATATCACAAAACCCATGTAATGACCATGCCCTACGTTTTGGTTTTTTTTTTTTCAGAAAATAAAAAAATATTAAAATGTAGGGCCATGGTCATGACTGATATAGGACTTATGGCATAAACATATTATTTCTAACATATTTATCCAGGGAGGAAACAGTCGACTACGTTTGTATGGAGAAAAGAGTAGGCAGACTTCCCCCATAATGACACGGAGAGCGGTTTAGTATACGAAGAAAAATAAATATAAGGATACATTGCTAGTGTGTAATAAAATAAAATAGATATACCTAGCAAATACTAAATAATAAAAAATAAACAATTTTACCAGAAATTTAGTGGCACAATAAAGCCTAACTTTTCGCCTAAGTAGGTAGGTACCAAGTCTACCTACCTAGGTACTAATCCATGATAGAACTTTGAAGACAAAGCCTCATGTCAACAATAGACGATCTGAAGCTGCAACGCGGTGTAATTTCCTCTCACTGGGAACTGGGAACTTGCCTCAGACGGCGGTAGGAAATTGTTTGCAATACGTACAAGAAGGCTTCCTCTTGCAATACACTGTAAAGGTCGTTGGTGTATGTGTTGTCATCCTACTGTATCTAGTTCCTTTTCTTAACAATAGTAGGGAACATAGTTACATTTTCCCGGGTCTTAATCGCGTATTATTATTTATTTTCTTACCTCGACGACCTCTTCTTACCTTTGTCCCCTTGCGAACAAGACCATTGTAACATGGTTGAAACGTCGAGGTAAAAAATAAATAATAAAACGCTTTGTCCTTTGTCCATAATAATACACGATTAAGACTTGGGAAAATGCAACTATGTTAACAAATCGTGTGAATTAAAAAAAATTAAGGTAACTTCATGTCAAAGTAAAAGATTATGATACTTACATAGTTTCGGAACGTCGATCCGCGTACACGTATCGCGCGAGTGGCAATCATGACGTCGTTTGTAGTTAAATGTAATAGTTGTAATATCGTGATTAGTGAGGTTCTGGCTTTCATACAGAACCAGATTGATGTAATGAATGAAGAGAGCATCATTCGATTATGCGCAACGGCGTTTACTGGTGAAGAAATTGAATCGGCAAAGAATTTGCTTTTTGACTCAGTTCAAACGACTGAGAGAAACGTGAAGAGAAAAGGAAAAATTGATATTAAAATACAGCGAGACCTAGGCGATATAATTTCTCTCATGAAAACAACATCGGTAGAATTAATCCCGATATTTGTGGCAAGAGAGTTGCGGAAATTGCCACCAGTCACATTCGATCATGTGGATGTCACTCGTCTACTAGAAGACATTATTATCTTAAAAGATGAGCTTCAAGTTATTAAGGAAAAGTACGTCACGGTTGATAAACTAGACCAATTAAAAACTGAAATAATTAATTGGAAACAAGCATCACTAGTTGAATATCATGACACTAATTATGTAAATGTTATGAAAAGAGGTACGCGAAATTTACTTAATGAAAGCCAAAATTTAAATAGTGGTCCGATGGGATTGTTAAATATACCCACTTTGTCGGTGTTGACTCATACCCAGCGCATCCAAACGACCCCTAGAGAATCAGAGGGCGATCGAGCGGTCGAGACTGAGATGTTGCTAAGTGAACGCGGGCACGTGGAGGCCGATACCGTGGTTTCGACGCGGGCAACTGTGGACGAAACCGCTGTGAGCGCGCAATCACCGGGGGCCTCAACGGCGTCGAGTCATGCAGCGGTGAGTGCAGCGGGCCCGCCTCCTGTGCGGGTGGGGGCTGTGAGTCACAGCTGCAACGAGTGCGTGCAGGTCGAGAGCGCGCTTTCTTCGCAGGCTACAGAGAATGCACCTATTGATCGCACGTCAATGAATAGCGCGAATAAACAAACACAAAATGCGCCGTCATTCGCGGAGATAGTACAAAAGGAAGGTGATTTTAAATACACAGCGGATGAAGAATGGAAAATGGTCCAGCGGAACCGCTTAAGAAATAAATTTATTGGAAAACAAGGTCAATCTAAAGAGTCGGCGGGCAGTTTTAAGGCTGCTGATGTACGGATTCCTTTATTTATCAATAATGTGGCTAGTGAATCAACTGCGAAGGACATAACTGACTATATACATAAGAAAACAAACACTGTAGTTCAGTTGGTAGAAATTAAAATGAAGCGGCAAAGGGACTATAAGGCGTTTAAAGTATTTATACCGAAACATAAATTAACACTGTTTCTAGATGAGCACCTTTGGCCAGAGGGAATTACTTTTAGGAAGTTCATAAACTTTAAAAATGGTAACTTAGTTAATGCTTCACTAACTTAACAATTTTTTAACATGGATCAAAACCTAACAAAATTAGTTAGTTTTAATTGTAAAAATGTCAAAAGATCCGTAGGCGATGTACGGGAAATCTGCAGGTCGGCAAGTGTAGTTGCTCTTCAGGAGACCTGGCTCTTGCCTCATGATGTAGATTTCATTGGCTCTGTCGATAACGGGTTTGAATACACCAGTAAGTCTGCAGTGGACACGTCTACGGGGTTGCTTCGAGGGCGACCGTATGGGGGAGTGGCACTAATGTGGAGGAAGGGTGTTTTTTCGACTGTGTCTGTAGTTAATTGTAATAGTAACCGGCTTGTAGCTATTAAAATAAAAATTAATAATTGTGTATTTTTGGTATTTTCGGTATACATGCCGACAGATAAACCAGAAAATCTTTTTGAATTTACCTCCGTATTAGGAGAAATTAATGCGGTAATAGAGGCATGTGAAACAGAGTTCGTTATTATTTTAGGTGATTTTAACGCACATCCGAAGGAGCCGTTTTACTTAGAAATGATTAGTTTTTGTGACGAGCGGAGCTGGCTCTGTGCTGACCTGATCAAGTTACAAGAGTTGTCAGGTACCTATACCTATGTTAGTGACAGTCATGATGACTGTGAACGCTGGCTTGACCATTGTATAGTCACAGAGGCAGCTTGGCGATATATCAGCGACTGTAGTGTACGTCACGGTGTGTATTGGTCGGACCATTTTCCTCTCGAAATATACTGTTGTCTGGGTGATATCTCTCCGCGAGTTATCTTACAACAAAAAGATACGAGTAGAGTGAAATGGTGCGACAGGACTGATGAGCAAATAAATAAGTATATTTTTTTATGTAATGACGATTTAAAATTGATTGACTTTCCTGTAGAGTGTATGAGTTGTGCCGATGATGTTTGTTGCGACTTAAGTCACAATATTGTAATTGACCAATTATATTTTAAAATAGTTGAGTGCCTCAAACATGCAGCGATTGAGAGTAGCAATGTGGTTAAGCATAAGGGAAAACGTAAGAGTATTACCGGCTGGAACAAACACATAAAAGAGCTCCACCGGGAAGCCAGGCTAAGTTTTCAGTCATGGGTGTGGCAGGGCAAACCGAAAAGCGGTCATTGTTTCATTAAAATGCGTGAAACCAGACAACGTTTTAAAACGAAATTAAAATGGTGTATTAATAATGAAGACCAAATTAAGATGGACATTCTCGCAGAGCACCATAACTCTAAAGATTTTAGGCAATTTTGGAAGAATACTAAGCGCCTGGAAGTTAGGTCAGGTTTTCCTACTAACGTTGGGGGATTGAGTGAGCCTAATGAGATCGCGAATCTTTTTAGAGACCATTTTAAGGTGGAGCCAACTCTGGGTCCCGGGCGGCAAGAACTTGTTGGGGGAATCAACTCTGTGGGTGAAAATGTTCGGTTTAGTGCTGGGGAGATTGAGCGTGTCATTAAGGGTATGAAACGTGGGAAAAGTCCAGGCCACGATGAACTCAGCATTGAACATTTGCAACATGCCGGGCGTCATCTTCCGCGAGTACTGGCACTGCTTTTCAATCTATGTCTGAGTCATGGATATCTCCCTCAAGATCTTATTAAAACAATTGTTGTACCAATTGTAAAGAATAAAACGGGCGATGCCTCCGACAAGTCCAACTACAGACCTATATCGCTGGGTACGGTAATTGGTAAGGTGCTGGACGGTTTGTTTGATCGACGTTTAAGTGAGCACATTAAGCTAAATGATGCCCAGTTCGGTTTCCGGCCTGGGCTGTCTACAGAATCAGCGATACTGAGACTTAAGCACACCGTCCAATACTACACTCGCAGAGACACGCCGGTTTACGCATGTTTCTTGGACTTGTCAAAGGCATTTGATCTTGTCGCATACGATATTCTGTGGAACAAGCTATGCAGTGAAACCACCACACCGAAAGTACTTGTTAATACTTTAAAATATTGGTACCTTAATCAAAAAAACACGGTGAGGTGGGCTGATGCTTTTTCTACGGACTATTCGTTAAACTGCGGGGTGAGACAGGGCGGACTTAGCTCACCTAGATTATTTAACCTCTATGTTAATGGCTTGATTGATGAGCTCAGCAAAGCTGGTGTCGGCTGCTCAATTGACGGTGAGTTTGTTAATAATATAAGCTATGCCGACGACATGGTGTTGCTGAGCCCATCAATCAGAGGCATAGAGGTGTTGTTGGGCATTTGTGAGCGGTACGCGGCGGCCCATGGCCTCAGATACAATTCTAAAAAGAGCGAACTACTTGTTTTCAATGCAGGTAATAAGAAACACAGGGTTGTATTGTACCACCGGTCTTTTTGTGTGGAGAAAAACTAAGTAGAGTCACTAAATTTAAATATCTGGGGCACTGGGTTACCGAGGACCTGTCTGATGACTTGGACATGGAGAGGGAGCGTAGAGCTTTGACGGTTCGGGTCAACATGTTGTCCCGCAGGTTTTACCGCTGTACTGACCATGTAAAAATAAGTCTTTTTAAGGCCTATTGCCAAACTTTTTATACTTGTAGCTTGTGGGTCAACTACAATAAAAAATCACTCAGAGCGCTACAGGTGCAGTATAATAATGGTTTTAGGATGCTGTTGGGGCTGCCCCGCTACTGCAGTGCATCGACGATGTTTGCTGTTTCACATACTGAGGGTTTTAATACTATCATCAGAAAAAGAGCAGCGTCTTTGCAAAATCGCGTGCGGGACAGCGCCAACGGTCTCCTAAATGTTATTGTGGAAAGGATGGATTGTCCAATAGTGCGGCACTGGAATCACCTTCATTTAGATTCAAGTAGACCTGCCTTATTTAACATTAAGTAATTCAATTTTATTATTATTATTTTGATGATTATGCTTAATTTAAATGGAATGTTTTTATTTTTATTTTTTAGAATTTTTATTTGATTGTAATGTATTTATGACATGTAATACCTACTTATGGACTTAGAATCCGAAATAAATGATTTATTATTATTATTATTATTATAGTTTATACAGCTGTTTATAAGTAAGGGCATTAAACAGTAACCAATTACTTGTCAAAAGATTCAGTAACTTCCGGAAGACTTTTTTATTTGAGCGTCTCCAATTTCTCTCACAAAGTTTCGATTGCGAATGTAACTTTTTGTCAGGAAATATAACTTTTGTTGGAAATACTGTGAATGAGTCGATTATGAAAGTTCTTTGTTAAAAAGTCGTTTTTGGTAATTGGATGATGATGGGAGAGTTTTGTTTTTTTTTTAAGCTATTGCATAGCTGCTTTTGAAAAAATGCTTTCAAAAACTTTAGTACCCGGCGGGATTCGAACCCGCGACTATTGGTTCCGAACCAACGCGTTAAACCGCTTCGCCACGGGTAGCCCTCCAGCCGGGTCGAATTTAAGAAAGCACCTCTTCGTGTGTTCTTGCGAGTAAGGCCTCGTAGTGACATCTACCGGCGAACTTTGCAGATCGACTCGGCTTGTAACTTCCCATATTACATGGAAATGATTACAATATAAGATGACAAATTCCAAACATGTAAACATTATTTCTTAGTGTTAATCCACACTTAGGAATACTGCTTTTGAAAAAATGCTTTCAAAAACTTTTGAAAGCATTTTTTACATATTTACATTTACATATTGCATAGCTTTTATCGCGGGCTTTGAGCTTTGAATTAAGAAATTTCGTAACGAAAAAAACCTAACACCCCACTCCGCCTACCATGGCAACGTGGTACAAAATAAAAAAATAGTTATAATTGCATAAGTTGATAAAAAATGCTATGCAATAGCTTTACTGCGGCAGTCCCTGAGTGCCACACGTTTTTTATTTTTTTGTCACGGCTTCGCACGATTTATAGAACTTCATAGGAAAAGCTTTGTGGTATCAAGTACTAATATTCATTTTGTTTTGAATCCCTCTTCCTCATCTGGTTGCAAGGGAACGGGACCGGTTTTTGGGAACCAAGGGTTCGTTGGAACCCCAAATTATTTGTTATTTGGGGTCGGCACAGTGAGTAAGTCATCATTGACCACATTTACCAACTGCAAATTTGGTGTATTGTTCCGGGCGTACCTACCTGATACCAACAAGCATATATATAAAATGTTAAAGATAAACAAACTAGGTACACTTAAAAAAATTCAAATGTCCTAAATCTACTTTTTCGTGAATTCGTCTTTTGTTTCTATTTCGATGGTCTTTTGTTTTCGTAACGATCATCGTTTGTTTCCATGTCGATCGTCTTTTGTTTTACTATAGATGTGGGCCCAGTCGACGCCATCAAAAATTTGGAGAGGCGACTGGGCCCCGGTCCTAGTTTAGAAGGGGCCAATTCGCCACCTAACTCAAAAAATCACCGCAGTATTTACCTTTATCCACGTGTCGAATAGGGATTATTGACTACAGAAGTAATTAAAAAGTATTAAAACTGTTGAATAAATGGCAAAGTTATGTAGGCATCCAACCCGTAACTCACAACATGAATAAAACATGGCGGATAATTAGTTTTTAGCTGGACACGAAATATTTAATACTCCACCAAATTATGTAAAAGATGACTAATAGAATTGTCACCTGTCCTTTACACGGAAAAACGGACAACACCCGTATTTACTACCTAGTTGGTAACTGTGTTTGATAGGCACTTTGCAGTATAGTGCATTTTAAGATCTCCATGGCGCGTCTCGGGCGAATGCACGACTGCAATTAAAAACTAAAATGTTGCACAAATGGGAGCCTTATTGTTAAAAGTGATTTCGTCCAGGCAATATTTTTACAGATAAGGTTATTACAGCAGTGTATTATGCAAATAAAGTAAGTATTGTGTACTTACGCGCCCATCGCTTTTCCAGTAGATGAAGAAGCCATACTCGTCGACTTTGAACAGGCAGTTCTGTTCCAACTCTGTGTTGTCCTTCTCTTCTGTCCATCGATCAAACACTGCACCCTGGAACAATTATATGTTTTAGATCATGTATGCCACACAATTTACCATATTTTATTTGCATAATCCCCACCGACCAGGATATACGAGTATAAGGATAAACCGGGGGAAAACGTCAATTTGTTTTTGAAAATTGTCATTACCCCCACTGGTGGGCACCTTTTAGTGGGGCAATAAACCAACTTGATGGCCTATTATCGTAATAAAATCTTCTTAAATATAATTTCAATATCATCGCAGTCAATCTTTAAAATCAAATCACAATGAGTCACCAACGCGAGTGATTGAAAGTTAAGTCACTTAATCACGAAAATTTAGGAATGCGGGATTTAAGACTCGCCTTGTGTCGTTTTTTTTTGTAGATGAATTTTTCTTTAAGAAATTTCTAGTTATTTCTGTGCTCCTAATGCATTTTTGAAAATCTTCCGTAAATTTCTTTCCCAAGAAAACTTTATCCTCATTTTTTCGAAATTTAATATTCTATGCGATTGCAAAGTCTAGGAGATTTAAAATCTAATTTACGATGCCAGAGACTTTCTCGACTTGCTTCTAAGATATAAACTAATTTCATATTTTTAATTTATAAAATTGAAAACTGACGTTTTAAAGGAAAAGTTTTTCTCAGTGAGCATGAAGTCGAGAAAATAAAATAGAGTAAGTAGATTTATACGAAATAGCTATATTAGACTGCTGGAAAAGAATTTAGGAGATCTTAGAAGATTAAGGGGTCGTAGTAGGCCAGAACTGATTTTTCTCGGACGGTTAATTGTAAAATTTATTTGAACCATCAGTTTAGAAAACAATACTTATTAAAGTTGACGATATGTACTCGGTTCTGATTGTTGTGAAAACACGATTACAGAAAATTTTCTTTATAGAATAAACTCATAAATTTTAAATTTTACAAATAAATAGTTTTTGTCAGTCAATATTTAACTTATACTGATAAAACTTTGTAGATGAACTGATCAATGCAGGGCTTCGTTGATTTTCAAAATTAATGTTTTATCGTGTAATTACCAATTATTTGATTTTACGCTGTAAAATTTCACGTACACTTTATTGTGCTTAGCGCTATCCCTGTCACGCAATTGGGCCATTAAGAAGAGACAAAAAACGTTTTAATTCACCAACTGACTCAAATTTGACGAAGATGACATCTGTTGACATCACCGAAGACGCAACACCTCGTCACAGTGTAAATATTAACCCACGTGACTTTATTCAGACGTCAGTTCGAAAATACAGTCTGATCAAAAATGTGTTCACAATATGTTCAGTAACTAAGGCCCGTATTAATAGACCGAACTCAAGTTCGATATAAATCTTGAGCTTGCTATTGAGTTGTTGCGCTGATTTATAAACCTATCTTAAGATGTTATTAAAGAGTGACGTATCACTTGAGTCATACCGTATTAATAAATCAAACTCAGCACTCAAGATGTCTCTCAAGATGCAGTTTCGTGTACTCAAGTTCGATCGTGGGTGGTACGTGACTTAAGTAGCTGTTTCGGTGTTTTTGTAATTCAGAAACATGGAGAAATCAATTATTATGATGATATTTTGGTGATTTTTTTTCTTTGTTTTGTTTAGTTAAGTTTTTTTTTAATTATTATTTAAAAAGTTGATTTTTAGGGCGTCATGAAGAAATTATATGGCCACAAGGTTTTCGAATTAGCTAGCTTAGCTTAGCTAGCTTAGTTTAGCTAGCTTATCTTAGTTTAGCTAGCTTAGCTTAGTTTAGCTAGCTTAGCTTAGTTTAGCTAGCTTAGCTTAGTTTAGCTAGCTTACCTTAGTTTAGCTAGCTTAGCTTAGTTTAGCTAGCTTAGTTAAGCTAGCTTAATTTAGCGAGCTTAGCTAGCTTAGCTTAGTTTAGTTAGCTTAGTTTAGCTAGCTTAGCTTAACTTAGTTTAGCTAGCCTAGTTTTGTTTAGCTTAGCTTATCTTAGCTTAGCTTTGCTAGCTTAGCTTAGCTTTGCTAGCTTAGCTTAGCTTTGCTAGCTTAGCTTAGCTTAGCTTAGCTAGCTTAGCTAAACAAAACTAAGCTAGCTAAACTCACCTAAGCAAAGATTGATTTAATTAAGTTACATTTTGTTAAATATATTCACAATAAAAAAATGACAGTAAAATACGAGTAAACTAGGTACCATAGTAACAAAGCTTTTTAACTTAAGAAATTAAAAATGCAAAAAAAAAAACTACCTACCATAGCGCAAGAATAAAACGTTTACTTTCATTCAAGATCGCTCTCAAGATCACTCTCGAAGCTCAAGAGCGATATCAGTTGAGTAGAGCTTGAGTTTTAACTATTAATTAATGCCTAACTTAAGATGGTGACCGCATCTCAAGAGTGACTCAATTGATACGCACTCAAGATCGATATTGAGTTTGGTTTATTAATACGGGCCTAAGTATACCTACCTATACTTAGATTTTAGGGTTTCTTGTCCTCAAGAAATGCTAGTTTGGTCATATTCGTAAAAAAATATTTTACAAGGAGAAATGCATCATCAAACAATATGCATAACAGAACAGTCTTGTCGAGAATACATGATTCGGGTTTACAAGCTTTCGAACGTTTGAGCAGTGAAAAAACTTTAGTCATCAAAATTTAGTATGTCGCCATAATGGCTAGGTATAGTAAAGTTTAGTACCTACTTTTAGAACTCCCCTCCAGTATCCGGCCATTACCAAAAGGAGCTATTCATTTACGCGATATCATTTTAAAACAGGTACCCACTCGTACCTATCTATTAAAATATTTAACGTCTTTTCAAAACGATTCGTTAGATAAATTCTTAATGATTCATAAAAATCCCAAAAGCCATTTCGTAGCAAATGCTGTGATACTTACAAAACGAAATAAATCCTAAGCATTTCATTCAATCATACACATCAAAGTGAAATTGCGTTCGGATAACTTTTCAATTTTGATTGGCGGTCGCCCAAGATTCGGATTACCCATTATATTCGGATTTATGTGTTTCGGGGTTTCGGAATTACGATGTTGCGGTTTCGGATTAATTGCCAGGTGAATTCTAGAATCTATTAAGATGTAGACGTGACCTATATTCTGCTTTCTCAATTAAATTTGAATGCTCGTTTGAATTTTTTCTAGGTAATTAAAAGTAAACAGAGTTAGTTCAGTTTTATTTATTTAATCTTGTGCTTGTGTATCTTTATAATATTCAGAGTAATGTATGAGTCGAGATTTCCGCCGATATCTCACTCTAAAAAACATGATTCCATTGAAAGTAAAAACTCTACTAAAATCGTTTAAGCCCTTGAAAAATACATAATATCCCATATTTTGAAGTCTTTGGAAACATCCAAATCTTACCTATTTATTTACTTTACGAAGGTCCTATATTAGTGTGGCATCTAGTATAGTTTTAGAGTTTTCAGTTAACGACTGCTATCAGAGATAACAACCTGAGTGCTATCAGGGACCAACGCACGGAGGAGCTCGAGAAAATGTTTTTTTGCCACACCTCATCCAAGTAATGGCCGCGAGAGGCGTTGCTTAACCTGCACAACTATTCGAGATCGGCGGGCGCAGCTACGCCAATAGATGATCGCCTTTTGATCCAGTTTGGATCGTCTTTCGTTTCTACTCCGATCGTTTTCTGTTTCAGTTTCGATCATCTTTATCTTTGTTGATATCGAGTTCGTTATTCATTAGTTAGAATATCTAAATTACCATCTGCAAATTCGGTGGCGGATATGAACAAATGGACGGGGCAAGATTACATTAATAAGTTCACAACGGCCACCACCGGCTGCTTGTCCACGGTACGGTACGAAATGTACGAAGGACACACTTTTTAAAGTTACACGATTTCCGTCCATCATTCATTATTATTAGACAAGGGTCTAGATCGCGTTATAGATAATCATTGTTTTTACGTTTCGGCAAACGGGTCACACCGGCCGTGGTCCCGAGAAGTCACGCTATCTATAACGCAATCTAGACCCGTGTCTAATAATAATGTTATTAATGACTAGCAGATTCCCGCGGTTTCACCCGCGTAAGTCGCGATCCCGTGGGAATATCGGGATCAAAAGTAGCTTATGTTACTCAGGGTGAATGTAGCTTTCTAATGGTGAAAGAATTTTTGAAATCTATCCAGTAGTTTTAGAGATTACCCCCAATATACATACATACATACATACACACCTAGGACACCTATCACACTCCTATTACTTAGGAAATACTAAACTTATAGCACCACCTACCTAAGTATATATTTAATTTAATTTTGTGTTTGTTTGTTGGTTGATGTATCATTGTGTATTGTATGTGTGTGGACCTATGGTCTGGAAAATAAATTATTTCATTTCATTTTTTCATACATGTTACCAACGTTACCTCTTTATAATATTAGTATAGATAGTATTTCACCCGTGTAAGTCCCGATCCCGTGAGAATATCGGGATCAAAAGTAGCCTATGTTACTCAAAGTGAATGTAGCTTTCTAATGGTAAAAGAATTTTTGAAATCGGTCTAGTAGTTTCGGAGATTACCCCCAATATACATACATACATACATGTTACGAACGTTACCTCTTTATAATGTTAGTATAGATTATTATAGATAGATGTAAGTACGAAGAAATATAGTACAAAATGATAAAGTTGTCCCTACATTTACTGTGTAGTATATCTGTTGAAATCGTCCCTAATTCACCGTTTGATCTTTATATTTGTTCTGGATTAGAGGGAGGATTGGAGTGGAGCGTGTGCAGTGAATAGGTTAAGATTATCAAGTCGAGGGAGAGGACCCGGCTCGGGTAAACAGAGCGCGGGTTTGGTGCGATATTTAGCGTGATTATCTTTCCGAATACTAATAAACTTTTTAAATTCACACGTTTTGTTAACATAGTTCCATTTTCCCGCATATTATTATTTATTTTCTTACCTCAACGTTTCAACCATGTTACAATGGTCATGGTTACAATATAACTTCCAAAGTTTGTAAGGATTTTATCGAAATAATTCAAGTTTTTAAACTTACACAATTTGCTCTCATATACTAAAAAAAATCCGGTTCTTCTTCGTATTCTTAAATGCATATGAATAGATATATAAATATTGAACGATGTTACACACAGCACAATCTACCCTAAAGTAAGTTAAGCTTATACTGTTTTAAATGATTTTTAAAGCGTAAGCGTAAGGGACCTATATTAACCTATAGACCAGATTTGAATACTATCAGCCTATCACACCTGATGGTAACAGTGGTTTTCACAAACTTTAATGCTTTGTCTTGCTCTTGTGAGTGATCAACGTCAGCGAAAATGTGACAAAAGCTGAATCCACGCTTAGTTTCGTTTCTGAAAAAGGCTGTAAGTGTTGATGCGGTGTAAGATTAAAAGCACGCTGACGTCAGCGTTTGTGGGCAAACGTAATACAGAATAAGTTGTAGAGTCTACATAATAGAAAAAAAAACTTGTCTGGGCAGGCGAGTAAAAAGAATAGAAGAATTCG
The DNA here is from genome assembly GCA_958496205.1 of Idaea biselata. NCBI lineage: Eukaryota > Metazoa > Arthropoda > Insecta > Lepidoptera > Geometridae > Idaea > Idaea biselata. Next base: position 28,397,538 of record OY292401.1, read on the forward strand.
CTTGCAGTACGACCACACCCCATGACGAAACACAGAGCAATGATTTATGAACCCACCCTGGATGATCGAGGCGATGATTTTTAAATTATATACTGTATGTAAAAGCTATTTATTTATTAATATTACATAGTATTTGTAGCTATCTACAAGTACTATGTAATATTAATAAATCTATGATTCTTCCTATTCATTTTTATACCATATAACATTAAGATCGATTTAGAAGTTTGAGTAAAATAATGTAGACCTGTAGACTAGGACCAGCGGTTTGGGTTCTGCGTTGCATTCAGTCAGACAATAAATCAGTCAAAACTTTGAATTTTATCAACACTAATATTATAAAGAGGAAAGATTTGTGTAAGTTTGTAATGAATAAACTCAAAAATCTACAGTAATCTACACTAATATTATTAAGAGAAAGGATTTTTATTTTTGTGTGTGTATGTTTGTAATAAAATAAGTTAACTCAAAAACTACTGTGCTGATTTCAAAAATTCTTTCACCATTAGAAAGCTACATTCACCCTGAGTAACATAGGTTACTTTTAATCCCGATATTCTCACGGAATCGGGAATTACGCCGGTCAAACCGCCTAGTATGTATTATATTGTTTCTCATTAAAACACTCCGCCTTATCATTTATAGCCCTATTAATAAACGTGGAGTAAGGACGGAATAATTTTACCACTTTTTGTTCCTGTCTGTCAATTTTGAAAGTTCTTGTCAAGGAAAAAGACAAAGCACGTTTATTAATAAGGCTATAAGAGTTGGTAACAGCAGAGATACCGACCTGCAGCAGTGGCTCCGGCACGGGGATCTGCCAGTAGAATTCGAATCTCTTCGTCATGGTTCCTGGTTACACAGCACCTTTCAACAGCGGACTTTCAGCAGGCACCCATCATACAAGCACCCTGGAACAATATTTACTAATGTAAGCAGTTTTTATACTTAACTCTGACGACCTCTGTGGCGGGTCGGGGAAGAGCTCGACTGCAGTGCAGAAGAGTTTGATTCCCGCCGGGTGCAAATATGTATGCTGAATAATTCATAATTACAATAATAATTCATTTATTTCGCTCTAAAATTGCATTACAAAAAATAAATAAATAAATTGAAAAAAAAAAATGAATAAATTTTTGTTTCTGATCTGAGTATTTTTTATGCATCATATGTAATTATTTACAAAAAAAAAGTATAATATGTAGTATATCCGTTGTCTAATACCCATAGTACAAGCCTAGTGCTTAGTTTGGGGCTAGATTGCGGTGCAATATTTATTTTATTTTATTCTAAATATTTTAAGCAAACGACTTTCAAGCACTTTTTTGGAAATTGGCTTAATCCCCATTGGTGGGACAGACAGTAAGGTCCATGACAATTACCATATTTTATATTGGCATAATCCCCACCAACTAGAATCAACATTGATAGTGGGGAAAACGCCAATTAGTTTTTTAATATAGTCATAACCCCTACTGGTGAGGACCATTTAGTGGGGATTATGCCAATAAACCGTATTAACGTGGTATTATTTATCTATTAGTTGACAACCAAATTTAATGGCTACTCGCTACATTGCTGTTTTGACGTAATGTGATTATGATTAAGAGGGCAGTCTATAACTCTTTTCTCCATACAAACTTTACAAACGTAGTCGACTGTTTCCTCCCTGGATAGAGATATTAGAAAAAATATGTTTATGCCATAAGACCTTTAACAGCCCCTATGTTTTGATTTTTTCATTATCTAAATTTATTTCTGTTCTAATTAGAAAATGAAAAAAAAAAACGTAGGGGCATGGTCATGGGAGATATAGGTTTTATGCCAAAAACATATTTGCTCTAATGTCTTTATCCAGGAAGGAAACAGTCGACTACGTTTGTATGGAGAAAGAGTAGGTAGGCTGTCCTCGTAAGTACCCCAAAGCAACAATTTAATGCATAGTGCTTTTGAAACTGAGTTATCAACTTGATAGGCAATTTGGGAGCATATTCCCCATCATCAAAATCACAGGCTGACTAACGGGTTTTAAAAGGTTCTTTTTTAAGGTTTCAACCTCGTTTTAAAATGATTTTTATAAAAATAACACTTTGGTTTTAACACGGTCACATTCGCGTAAATGTAAACAAAACAAACAAAAATAACTACCTACTTCAGAATCGGTCCATCCGTTCGCGAGCTACGATGCCACAGACAGATACCCAGTCAGACCCACAGAGAGACACGTCAAACTTATAACGCCCTTCTGTTTCCATCGGGGTTTAATAAGGAACAAACAAACATATAAAAATAATCAACACAATTAATACAAATGACGACCTCTGTGGCGCGTCGGGGGCCCGACTGCAATGCAGAAGGTTGCGGGTTGGATTCCCGCCGGGTGCAAGTATTTATGCTTAAAAATAAATATATAGTATTTCCATTGTCTAGTACCTATAATACAAGCCTAGTGCTTAGTTTGAGGCTAGATTGCGCTGTATGTAACGTTGTATATTATTTATTTATTATATTCATTCTTTGCGTGTAACAGTCGGGTGATAAAAAGAAAGAAGATCAAGTGATAACCATTTCTGAATTTATGTAAAAACTTAGTAAGGCAAGGAATCCATTGTCTGTCTAATACCCATAATACAAGCCTAGTGCTTAGTTTGGGGCTAGATTGCGCTGTGTGTAACGTTGAATATTATTTATTTATTATATTAATTCTTTGCGTGTAACAGTCGGGTGAGAAAAAGAAAGATCAAGTGATAACCATTTCTGAATTTATGTAAAAACTTAGTAAGGCAAGGTTCCCGTCCCGGCATCGGCTTCGGTTCACCTCCGGGATTCAATCTAGGTGATTTATTCGACGAGTGGGGCTCGTCAAGTGCCGAGTGCCGATGACCCGGGGTCATTTAACTTTATAGCTTTAGGGGTGATGCAGACTGCAGACTGACACCGAGTATCTAATCCTTTAGATAGAGCAACAGACGAGGTACCTACTTTAATTCTACGAACGAACGAATCAAAGAAAAAAAATCTGTCATTCGTCCTTCAGAACTGCCAGAAAATAAAATCTTTGGATGGATGACAGATTTTCTTCGGAATCATCGTTTCGTTTTATCTTTCGTAGAATTAAAGTAGAGGCCCAGCTTTATACAAGCCCGCGTAGGTACTGCACTACATGCGCAGGTATGTGTGCGTGACCTCTTTCACGCTATTTCAAGCTATTGGAAGTGCTAGTGATTTCTTAATTACCTAATGAATGAATGACTAACAAATTGCTAAATCGTTTTCGTACAAATATTAACCAGAGTTAAGGCATAGTTGAGTTGAGACATTTTAGCTAAGTGTGCTAGATAATGTGTGTTTTAATTTTATGTGTTGTGTGTATGTGTTCCAATCATTACATTTACATATTACATTTATTACCAGTAATGTTATAGGTACCTATGTATAATTATTAATTAGGTACACTTAACAATAAAGTACCTTCACTATACCTTATCATAACAATCAGAAAACATTTTTTTTTAAAGATGGACATAATATTAAGTGTGCTTACCAATTATAGGTATCGACCGATTATATTGTCTATTGTCTGCGTTGTCCCTTAACTACGCAATTTATTAAGGTATTGTTACCGCCCTTTTAGGTTAAACGAATTTAGGTTAAGTATGATCATTAGTAATTGGAGTGGGTATGCAAGTCGCACGCGAATTCTAGCCCGATTTGTGCGAACTTATGGTTTGTTTTTAAACCGCGACCCGCTTTCAGCTGCATAATAAATAAATAATATAAGATGTAAGAGAAAATATTATGTTTATGCCATAAAACCAATATCAGCCATGACCCCTAAGTTAGGCTCGTAGCCCTAAGTATTTTTTTCCATATTCAATTTTTTCTAAATTTTATTTCCATTCTAGGTACTTATTTATAAAATGAAGAAGAAAAAAACAAAAAAGAATAGAATAGAAAAACTTTTATTACCTTAAAACACACGACACGACAAAGCATATTTGCTCTAATGTCTTTATCCAGGGATGAAACAGTCGACTACTACATTTGTATAGAGAACGAGTATCCTTTCCACTTAAGAGAGGTATTTAATTTGTCAAGGTCTAAAGTAAATTGGTTTAATTGTGACGATAATCAGTGCTGAAATTGTCGGAATATTAATTTTACAATATATTTTGTAACAATTTTTAAACATACCTATATAATAACTGGCCACCAAGAAGTTTTTTTTTCACCATTTACCTACCTACGAAGGAAAAGTTCAAAAGTAGGAAAGCGGACCCCGGGCTCCCGAGAGGAAATGCAACCAGGAACATCGTGAGGATGATGATGATGACCTAGGTACGTAAGGAGGAGGCTGTAGCCACTGCCAGTATAAAGTACTAGCTGCGTCCCGCGGTTTCACCCGCGTAAGTCCCGATCCCGTAGGAATATCGGGATTAAAAGTAGCCTTCCGCAATAAATGGACTATCCAACACTGAAAGAATTTTTCAAATCGGAGCAGCGGTTCCAGAGATTAGCGCGTTAAGCGCGATTAGCGGAAGTGTTTGTTTGTTTTTTTTTTGTTTGTTTGAACAAAACAAACAAACACTTCCGCTAATCGCGCTAAACGCGTTTTTTTTGTTTGTTTGTTTGTTTGAACAAACAAAAAAACAAACAAACAAATTCTTCCGCTTTACAGTAGTAATAGATAGATAGATAGATATGGAGTTATGCCGGGAAATGATGAGCGTGCCAATAACAGCTCCGGTACCACACAGGAAATGTGGCTTATCTGCCGGCTCCAGAGAGGTAACTCCTCATCCGAGGCTCCAGAGAGTTATCTGGATAATCTGGTAGTGCCACTTTGGCACGTGGTAGCTCTCCTTAAAGAGCACCGAACTAGCGTTTGGGGACACGATCTGTCTTAAACAGGTCCCTGACGGTTGATCCTCGGAGTGGCCTGACGGTACAGCGCACCCCTCCATTTATACCCAAAGTCATGGGAACGCTATAACATATATAAATAGTTTTAGCCGTCCGGGGTCTCAAGCCAGTACTTATAAAGTGTTTTTAGTTCGATACAAAGTGGCGCCGGTTCATCTAGTTATACCTAATACAATAAAGGTGGACGATATAAAAACAGGACAATCTAATTAGGCGAAGCCAGCGCCGCGGTCCGATGGGCCGTAATCCCGTAACTGAGTGTCACGTGCCCCGAAGGCCGGCTAACTTGATTTAACCTAACGTAGGTACCTATAATTATTGTCTACTGGAAAAGTTCGAATTACGAGGGAAAATCATTAGAGCTACGAACAATTCGTAGAAAGATTAGAAAGATAAATGTATTTATTTATGTTTGTATTAGCTACGCCTCGCGGTTTCAACCGCGTAAGTCTTGATCCCGCGAGATAACTTAGCATATCTATGATTTTCTAAAGGAAAAGTTCGAATTACGAGGGAAAATCATAAGAGCTACGAAGAATTCGTAGAAAGATAAGAAAGATAAATGTATCTATTTATGTTTGTTTATGCTAACTTTGCCTCGCGGTTTCACCCGCGTAAGTTCTGCTCCCGCGAAAATATCACAATAAAAAGCTGAAGTTGGCATCTTAAATAATAGAGCGGCTAGCTCAATCATTTAAGGAGAAAGGATACCTCCATACGAACTTTACAAACGTACCTAATCGACTGTTTCCTCCCTGGATAAAGACACGAGAAGGGAGAAGGTATCCTTTCCTCTTAAGTAGCCAAAGATTTTAGATAAGAATGATTGAGCAGCTTCCAAATTTTAAATACCTAGGTGTGCAAAATTTAAAGTTCACGATCTGCTAAATTATTTTAAGTAGCCTCAAATTTTGTCAAGTTCCACTATTCGGCCGTAAACTGCTTATTTGTAGAGTCCCACCAAACACTAAGTAACTATTTGAAGATCTCACTGTAAGTAGGTCGAGAGCACTCGACATCCGAGAGATACGTACTACGACTACACATCCAACTCGGCTCAATCCGTTTCAATTGGATGTAACCCGATGGATAAACGAACCTCGAGGGATTTCGGCACTCTTTTGTCGTCGCTACGAAGTCGATTAGCAGGATAATGTTGGCTTACAGATGTGGTGCTTAGAAGTGTTGCTAAGGGAGACTTTAGTTAAGAGGATTTGAAGAATGGATCAGTAATTACAAAACATACGGAAACCATATTTTGGTATTTAATTTATCCTTTTCTGCCTTCATTTGGGTAGTTTTGTTTTGTTTCCATACACGATTAGTTAGGTTTTACAACACAAAAACAATCGACAGATAATATAGGTTATAGATATTGAAAAACTAGCTAGATACAGAGAAGGTAGACTTTCCACTTAAAAGGCTTAAAAGAAATAGTTGCAATCCACTTTTACTTACAAAATACTATATTTTTACATTCTTACAGTGTTTTCAAGATTCTTATTCTAGGTACCTAGGTGTTTTCTAAGTAGACATGTAACACGAAAGGAAATGAATAATTTATACAAATAAAGTACCTATCCTATAAAAGAAGCCTAGACTAGAATCCATCTCATGATAAAAAAAATATTAAAAAACGTGTGACACTCGGGGACTGCTGCGGTAAAGCTATTGCATAGCATTTAATAACAACTAGAGATGCGCCGAGTACTCTGCCGAGTACTCGTTACTCGGGTACTCGGCAGTTTTTTACTACTCGTACTCTGCCTCGGTACTCGGTTCATGAGCCGAGTAACTCGGGTATATAAATATATATACATATCTGTGTAGGATTTCATCTGTGTACAGCTTTGGCTTCCTAACTTAGTGTGAAAGTTTGAGTATTCGTTTGTTCCTCCTTCACGCTCAAACGGGTCGACCAATTTAGATGAAAATTAACACAGGTACAGAGCTGAAGAATTTTATATCTACACATAAGCTGGTAAAGTGGCAAGCGTGAAGATCGCGACGCGTACAGGTCCGCCAAACGTGCCACTAAAAGAGCAGTAGCCAGAGACAGGCAGCACCACTGACAGTCATTGTATTGTTCGATAAGTTGGAAATGTCTGAGGGGCAGAAGCTTATTTATAAGTAGGCATGTTCTGGGATCAAAGCGGTGCGGGATATATCCAAGTGCCGCTGTGTAAAAGATCCCAATGGTAGCCTGCTATGCGAGGACCTCGCGGTAAAGGTAGATGGCGAGCCCATTCCCACGAGCTGCTAAATAAGCAGTATAAAGAGGTGCAGACACCGGAACTCCTTCCGAATCAAGGACTTCTGCAACTACGCCTGATAGGGGTCCGCTGTACCTTTAGGTTACTCCCAAGAGCAATCGTCAGGGATCTGTTTTAGACAGATCGTGTCCTCAAATGCTAGTTCGGTCCTCTTAAGGGCGTTTATTCCATTCTATTTCTCCATACAAACGTAGTTTACGTTTTCCTCCCTGGATAAAGACATTAGAGCAAATATGTTTATGCCATAAAACTTATATCTGGCATGACTAGTCATCTTAGTATATATATCATATCATCACATAGTCATGTGGTGGATGCTGCGGTGGATGTTGCGGTGGCTGTTGCGGCGGATGCTGTGGAGGATGCTGTGGATGCGGCTGTCCCTGCATAACCATTCACACGTGCTGCACCAAGATTTGCTAAGAACAATTTGCGCCTTGGGCGCGCAGGCCAACCATGGGACCTGCGCATCCACGCGGACGTGCCTAGTGATGAAGTATACTTCGTGCCGTTCTGTAAAATAAACTACTATAACTACTATAAACTATCTTCCGAATTATTTTTTTCATTTTTTTTTTTATTATTATTTTAATTAGAAAAAAAAAGGTTCTTACATTGACAAGACATGACAGATATAGGTTTTATGGCATAAACATATTTGCTCTAATGTCTTTATCCAGGGAGGAAAACGTAAACTACGTTGGTATGGAGAAAGAGAATGGAATGAACCCTCTTAAAGGACCCGCTATCTACACGCCAAAAGTGGCTATGGCCACTTTGTGCATGTAGATAGCACACCTGTGTAGACGGTCATATGGTCAAACGGACAGACCAGTTTAAGTACCTACTTGGGATTTGTGCTTCCTGCGTCCGGCGACATCGGTTGCTACGTCAAGTCTCGCATTTCGGCAGCTTTGGCTAAGTGTCGAGCGGTAACTGGTATCGTCTGCGACCCCAAAATACCGGTTGAACTAAAGGGACAAGTCTATAAAATGATCATTAGACCTATCCTTTTGTATGACAGTGAGACGTGGCCAGTGCTTGAGCTACATAAGCAGGAGCTGGGTTTCACGGAGATGAAAATGCTGCGCTGGATGTGTGGGTGGAGTGACGCGAAAAGACCGCGTCAGAAACTCCGTCATTGGGGGCAGCCTTCATGCCCGAGAAGAATGGCCAATGACCATACAAGAATGGCGTTTACGATGGTACGGTCACGTTTTACGAAAACCGGCTAGTTACGTAGGGAACAAATGTTTTGCTATGGCACCTCCGCCCGACCGCGGCAGATTGGGAAGATTCCAGAAAGGCTGGCTTGACGTCGTGAGAGCAGATATATGCGTGCAAATGGCCTCACTACACGGGATGCCAAAGATTGTGCGAAGTAGAGACGTAAAGTAGGATAGCGGACTCCGGGCTCCCGAGAATGTTGATGATGAGATGTTCCCATCAGGAACATCGCTCGGATGATGATGACGAACCGCGGGCGAAGCTAGTAAAGAAGAAAACCTTGCTTCGAGTCGTTTCGCCTGTCGCGCGTCGTCTGGAGCGCGTTAAAACTTGTTAACCCCCGACGGAAAAAGAGGGGTGTTATAAGTTTAACGTGTCTGTCTGTCTATCTGTCTGTGTGTGTATCTGTCTGTGGCATCGTAGCTCACGAACGGATGAACTGATTTCAATGTAGTTTTTTTTGGTTGATAGATGACTCTTAGCTATGTTTGATCAAAATCGGTTCAGCCGTTCATAATGTACGTTGGTTAAAGCTCGGAAATAAAAACCGAATGTATTCAAATATGCCCGAGTGGGGTATCAAATAAAAGAGCATAACTTTTGTGACAAGAATATGCATGTTTAATCAAAATCGGCTTAGCCGTTCAAAGTATATGTAGGGTCAAACTCGGAAATAAAAACCGAATGTTTTCAAATATACCCGAGTGGGATATCAAATGAAATGTCACAAAAGTAACGTTACTTTTGTGACAACAATATGCATGTTAAATCAAAATCGCTCTTACAAAAAGGGTGAAATAAAAAAATTAAATTAAAAATTTAAAAACAGAAGTTGATGGTAACCTACCCGTGCTTATGGTATCTAACATTCCCGCGTCCCCCGACGCGGGAACGTAAGGTACCACATACCTACTCAAAGACATGAAATTTGTTTTCAGCTTATTATTTTTGCCTTTTTAAAGTTTAGTTTTGTTTTAACTTGGAAGATTTTTTAAGTCGGGGGTTTTTTATTTTCGAGCTTATTTAAATGAACCGAGTAACTCGACAGAGTACTCGACTCGGTCAATTTTGAACCTAGTAATACTCGTTACTCGGTTACTCGGTAAAACTAGTACTCGGCGCATCACTAATAACAACTTATGCAATTATAATTATTTTGTAAAATAAAAAAATTGCCGTTGCCATGGCAACAAAGTAGGCGTAGTGGGGGGTGTTAGGTTAGGTTACGTAATTTCTTCATTCGATGCTAAAAGCCCGCGAACAAACTATGCAATAGCTGAAAAAAAAACCCGACAAATTGAGAACCTCCTCCATTTTTGAAGTCGGTTAAAAACAACATGCTTTCATATTTTCATCAGTCGATTGAACTCCACGATTTGAAAACACGTAAATCAGTGGCCGGCGCGGCGCTCCTGTGAACTTATTATTTTCAGATTTAGTGGTACCACACGTGACCACCATTCTATTAATACGTGTATGATAAAGAGATAAACTTATCTCCACCAAACAAGCCCTATCTAGCTCATATTTGACTAGATTATTAGTTAATACTAGCGCTAATCCAATATCTCCCACATATGGTCAGTTTTTATTGTTAATCTGTTCTTTAAAAGAAAAGCGTACCTAGTTTTTCTTCATACAAACATAGTCGACTGTTTTCTCCTTGGATAAAGACATTAGAGCAAATATATTTTTCCCATAAAACCTATATCTGCCATTACTATACCCCTCTGTTTTGGGTTTCTTTATTATCTAATTAGAATAGAAATAAAATTTAGAAAATAAGAATATGAAAGAAATCAAAACGGGCATTGGTCATTCATAGAAAATATAGGTTTTATGGCATAAACATAATATTTTCTCTTGTCTTTACCCTGGGAAACAGCCGACTGCGTTTCTATGGAGAAAGAGTAGGTAGGTTCCTCCTAATAGTTAGTTTGGAGACACGATCTGTCTATAACTGATCCTAGATGGCACTCTGCTGAACACCTTCTCGTCCATCCAAAAGTTGCCTGAAAGAGATCGCTTTAAGCGATAAGACCGCCCATTGTGCCACGTGCCATAAGTTGTTTTATGTATTTCACTGAATTGTATGAAAAATATATTTTTTTATATTGGTGTTACTATAAAGAATTAAGCTATTTATCTATCTATCTATAATACAGCAGCCCCCATAGTAATACCCTAAGGTAGATAAGCTGACATATCATAATCAAAAGCTTTCTTAGATTAGTTTCGACGTTGAGTTTGACCTTGTTGGTAGGTAGTGTCACTTGGGCACGAGGCAGCTCTCCTTTATAGAGACCTAGTTAACACGCTAGAAACGCTAGAACACACTAAACGCTAGTGTGTTCTAGCGTTTCTAGGACTAGAACACGATCAGTCTATGTACCGCGAATGTATCGTCGACATCGGCGTCATCGATTTCATTTTGACAGCCAACGGCGAACAGGTGTTCATTTCGCACCGATCAAATGCCCTAAGTAGTACGCACTGAATTGAGAACCTCCTTCTTCATTGCCTGAAAGAAATAAGGCGATAAGGCCGCCCATTGTAGCTTTATTTTTTTAAATAACTAGCTGTAAGTTGTCGTTAATGTAACGTGTTTTGTAAATTTTAGTAGGTACTTACAATAAAGTGTTTGTCTAATATTGTATATCTAATCTAATCTTCGATTTTATTGGAAGTCGGTTAAAAATATGCTAAAATCTATTCTTAGACTATTCATAGTAAAAACATTAATGCTACTATAGTTTTGGACAAAAGTTTGATAAGTACCTATAGGAGAAAATAAATATTTTACAACGAGAAATGCATCATCAAAAATCCTTCCGTGACAGGATTCGCATCTGTACCCCTCGCTTGCCGGGCGAGTGCGCAATGGTAAGCGCACTCGTCCGCAAAGCCCTCGATTGACAGGTTCGAATCTTGTCACTGAAGGATTTCGAATGCTGTATTCCTCCTGTAAAATATTTTAAGTTTGGAAAATAATACAAGGGACCGACGACGGGCCTATCTTGAGTTCAAAGTTTAAATCAATGGTTTTATCTATACTAATATTGTAAAGAGTCGGGACTTACGCGGGTGAAACCGCGGGGCGCTTCTAGTGTATGATAAAAAGTACACAATAGCTAACCAGTAAAAAACAAGCGTACCTTATACAGACGACATAAGCTGATAACCGAAGTGTCGAGGTCAAACCAAATGGTATGCACCCGAATTTATTTGAATAATTCCGATATTCCTGTTTAACTTATCGATGTCTGGCTTCAAACTCTTTTTATTTCAAGCGATTGTTCAAAATCGGCCAAGTGCGAGTCGGACTCGCGCGCGAAGGTTTCCGCTACCGTTGTCACTAAAACTCACGTTTGTTGCATGGGAGTCCCATTTGAATATTTATTTTATTCTGTTTTTAGTATTTGTTGTTATAGAGGCAACAGAAATACCTACAACATTTATAAAAAAGAAGTAGGTACTGTCTAGCTATAACAGTGCATGAGATGTAGCCTAGTGATTGTCAGAAGGACAGTGGAGTCTTAGTAAAATCGACCCTTGGGGTACGGAACCCTAAAAAAAGGGTTCGAGTTACTGAGAGTTGCAGATGAGATGTAAATCTGGTAGAGCACAGCAATTACAGTCAAAAATCCTTAGGGAAAAGTCTAATACCTACCTACTCTGTTCTCCCTACAAACTTTACAAATGTAGTCGACTGTTTCCTCCCTGGATACAGACATTGGAGCAATTTTTATATGTTTATGCCATAAAACATCTATATCGTTTTGCTGTTTGACCCACGTAAGCCCCGATCCCGTGGTAATATTGGGATCAAAAGTAGCCTATGTAACTGCCTGATAATGTAGCTTTCTTTTGGTAATACAATTTTTGAAATCGGTTCGGTGGTTTATGAGATTACCCCCCATAATACACACATACAAGCATACATGATATCAATGTTATCTCTTTATAATATTAGTTGGTGCCCCTACGTTTTGATTTTGTTTGAAATTAAAAAAAACCGCACTGGGCCTGGGCCTCTACTTTAATTCTACGAATGAAAAACAAAACGAAAGAAAATCTGTCATCGGTCCTTCAAAATGGTCAGAAAATAAAATGTTCGGACGGATGGATGACAGATTTTCTTGTGAAATTTTCGTTTTCGTTCGTAGAATTAAGGTAGCTAAGCTAGTTAGTTAGTTATAAGTTAGGCTCTGGTTGTGAGTACTTGTTTCTGACTATCCACCGTACATCTAACTGTACAGTAATTCAACTACTTCGTACTAGTCGGCAAACCTGCCGACTAGTCGCCTTTCCCGACTAGTCGGCCCATCACAAGTATGTAGGTACAGTGTACACGGTTGGGAAAATTGTAATCGCGAGTTGACTGCTTATTAGTGGACACTTGGATTGAGGATAAAACAGTTTAAACTACGTTTTGACAAACGTGTTCGGAGCTCAGACTCAACTGGTTATGACTGAAAATTATTGGTCAAAATTAATCTTGTAAATCAACCGCAGATGTAACCACACTGGACACCTATTCTATAAGTACTAGCTAACCCGGCGAACTTTGTTCCGCCTTAGAGGCAAACCAAGGTCCTTCTATGTCCTTCTGGTTCTGCTAGCTCCCAACCGATTTGGCTTTCTTTCTTTTACATAGATAGATTTAAAATATCTCATATTTGCCTGAGATCCTGTTAATTTTTTTTACAAATCCAACCTCGGAATATCGCCATTGCGCCACACTAGATTTAAGTTTTTTTTTTCTGTGTAATATTCGTTAAAATTAAGTTTCAATTTATCCATCTATAAATCAATTGTTGGTGGGTACCTAATCATGCAAGAAATTGCTTACACTAAATCGATTGCAATGAAACTTGGTATGCAGATAGCTGGAGATCTGCTTGCTGATTCATTTTACTTGCATCTGTTCTAACAAATCTCGATTGAAACAATTGAAATTGAAATAAAATTTGACAGTTACAGTCGCTAGTTTTCATTGCAATGACAATTTTTAATGAACAATTTCAATTGTTTCATTCGAAAGTTAGCAACATAATCGTAATCAGGGGCCTAACAATCCTTGTAATTTTGTGTGTCGTACGTTTGTAATGAATAAACTCAAAAACCACTGGACCGATTTCAAAAATTCTTTCACCATTAGAAAGCTACATTAACCCTGAGTAACATCTTTTGATCCCGATATTCCCTAAAAATTGAGACTTACGCGTGTAAAACAAACATAAGAAATATTAAAAGATTTTAAAGCCAGAGTCAGAGAATTTTAAAAATTCACTAAGACGTAATATCTAAAGGATAAGTGAAAGGCAGGGAAAATTCATACGGAATAACGTCTTGAATGTCTAACTGTCTGTCTGGAAGCTAATTCCTAATATAAATGGAAGTAAAACATTACCTATTTACCTACTTATGTACCTTCGTACGTTAAATAATATCCAAGAGTGGAAAAGTTGGAGATGCTTAGGAAAAACGTTTTTTGGTAGATAATCGGCTTAGCTTGCTTCCCAATATTAGGGTAGGTACCTAAGTACCTTATATGTTTTTTAATATCTTAGAAGAATCTGTTTTTTTAACATTAAAGGACATTATAGGTCCAAAATTTGGTAATTTAATGCATTCTGGGACCTTATTCTGATCATCATTCCGAAGGTTCTCATAAGATATTCACTAACTTTTTTAGACACACAGTTAAAGAAATTAATGTGTGATGTATGGGGGTCTTCTTCGTCGTGTCGATGGCACATTTTTTGACCATGTTAGATCCACCCACTACAGCATACTGCGAGGCTCCTGGCTTTGCTGTTGGCTGCCATCAAATCAAATATGGGGTGTGGGCTGTTTGGGTAAAGTGTCAGTTTATGTGTCCGTCGTGTTTACTTTACGACTAAAAACATTTCTACCCTTATTTTTCTACATTGCAAAAAGCTAAGATTTTAACAAAAATCTCGCATTGAATGTTATTTATTAATTTTATTATTATATTAAAATGCTGTTTTAAAAGTAACGAATATTTCCTGTAAGTAAACTTTAAAAGTCGCCGTTAACCTAAGAAAGTGTATGCATTGTATGTTATTATAATTACTTGTATGTTAGTAATAATACTGTTTGTATTATTTTATGAAAATAAAGATATTTAAAAACTAAACTAACTACTAAAAAGTTGCAATAGTTTGATCAACCGAACTCTACACTGTACTTCTCATCCGAGCGATGTTCCCGGTTGCATCCCTCTCGGGAGCCCGGGGTCCGCTATACCCCAAATTAATTTGGGGTCGGCGAAGTAGGTAAGTAATAGATTTGGCAATAATTTACGGCCGACCACCTGCCTGGCACCAACCCTCCTAGGGAAGAAGCAGTTTATCCGCCACCGCGCGGAGAGAACTTAAGGTTTGCTAGTCGCCTTTTACGACACCTACGGGAAGAGATGGAGTAACCCTATTCTATGCCGGGGCTACACTGTACTACTGCAACTAAAGGTAAAATCAGTTGTTAAAATTACTTTTCTATAAATATGCTGATACATGGCTGTTTGGTTAACGTAACAATTTATTATTTCTGAACGCATGGAGGAAACTATACACTCTGTTGAAGAAATAAAGAAGTATGAGTCATAAGAAACTGGGGCTTGAAGGCGTGTTCTTGTTATGATCGTATGGCAGACAACTTATTGGTTAACTACTGCTGCTAGCTGCGCCCAGCGGTTTCACCCGAGTAAGTACCGATTCCGACGATGGATGAGCATTTAAGTGGTCAAACGCTCATATTTCGTCGGAAGACTCATCATCATCCATCAGTCATCTTCACTTAGCATCATTAGGCCTACCGAGCAAGTCCAAGCCGACGTCGACTTGCGATGTTAGGAAATCGGCACCGCGTAAAGGAATGATTAGCGTGAGATTTTTGATAATTAACTGCCTATACAGCCGAAAACAGAAACGCCACTTAAAATTTGGGGGACACTTAAATAGCTGCTTCTTAATTTAAAATTAGTAAGGGAATTTTTGAGTTTGAGAACTGTTTAGTTGTTTAAGTAGAATTTAAATTTTGAGTAGGTACCTAGCTTTTCTGTATTTCGCTATTATCTTGAAGCCGATGTTTCTATTGTCATTTAAACCAGCATAAACCACTGAAGTAATGCTGCCTCAAATTCAATGAAAATTTTGACGTTTCAAGGGCCATTCATTGACTCCATGTTATCACCCGCAAATTGTCATTTTATTTAAACGATAGACCGGCTATTTATTTCTATTTCGAGTAAAGAAATGTTTGAGACATTACCTCTAGTATACAGACCTACCAGTACAGAGTCTCAATGAGTCAATGGTTCCTAACCATTTAATAAAATGACTTGGATCTATAACTACTGGCCTAGACTAGCCATTCCAACAAAATGAAGAATGCAGAGAATCTTCGAACACACATCGCTTCGTCATCTCATCGATGAGGAAACGCCAGCACGCGTCTATTAATAATTTTAATATTATAATCCTATCCTACTAATATAAATAAAGAGGATAGCTTGTGTGTGTGTTTTACGCACGAAAGTTGAGCATTTGACCACTGTCTTACCTTCTTCTTCTTCTTTTCGTGTAGTGGTGTGGCTCACCTGGTGTTAGAATTTTCAGGTCGCCCTAAGGCCTCTAACTTGACCTAACGACTGCTATCACAGATAACAACCGGGACCAACAGCTTAACGTGCCTTCCGAAGCACGGAGGAGGAGAGAAGGAGAAAATGATTATTTGCCACACAAATTTTTGGTCACCCATCCAAGTAATAACTGCGCCAAGCGTTGCTTAACCTGCACGATAGTTCAAGATCGGCAGGTACAGCTATGCCAATGAGCTCCTCC
The DNA here is from genome assembly GCA_958496205.1 of Idaea biselata. Lineage (NCBI taxonomy): Eukaryota > Metazoa > Arthropoda > Insecta > Lepidoptera > Geometridae > Idaea > Idaea biselata. The sequence continues at coordinate 28,413,829 of OY292401.1, forward strand.
ACTGTCTTACCTGATGATAAGTGATGCTACGGTCTGAGATGTAACACGCTCATATAATAATAATTTTTTAAAAAAAACGAGTCCGCTTGGTGCTACAACTTAGACCAGCCGAAGCCCCAAACTAAGGAACCCCTTTTGGTCGCCTTTTACGACGGTGTATAATATGTTTTTAGCTTTCACGCAAAAACTACTGAACCGATTGCAATGAAACTCGATATGAAGATAGTTGGAAGAGTTAAATAACACATAGACAATCCAGTGGGAATATCAGGATAAACCGATCGGGATCGGGAGAGAGGCGGGTGAAACCGCGTGGCGCTGCTAGATTTACTATAAAATACTCTTAATACATAATCTGAAGGTGAGAGGTATAAGTCTAGAAAGAAATAGAATAGAATAGAAAACATTTAAGTAGGTAAACGACCAAAAACTACTGAACCGATTGCGATGAAACTCGGTATATAGATAGATAGAGAAGTACAATAATACATGGTCAAGGCATTAACCCGATAGTCCCACAGGATCGGGAGATACACAGGTGAAACCGCGTAGCAGTGCTAGTTTTCCTATAAAATCCATAGTTAATTCAACATTAAACATTTCGCTTGAGAGAATACCTCATGTTGGATCAAGGTCGGTGTGCTATAGAGTAGGTATAGAGTAGGTATTGCTGTTCAATAGATACTAACCATTCGACCGTTGCGTTTGTGTTTACGGCGATTTCAGGATTATTTCCCTGTTGGCCTCTCTATCCTAGTCTACTAATATAATAAACGTGAAAGTATGTATGTGACTTTGTGACTCGCAAAAACTACAGAACCGATTGTGATTAAACTTGTTGTGTAGATAGTTGGAGATCTGCATTAACACGTAGGCTACTTTTTACCCCGCGGGGTCGGGACTTACGCGAGTGAATAATTAAATTAAATATGACTACTATAAATGTTAAAGTGTGTCTGTGTAAGTACATATGTAAGTAAACAAGTATGTTTGTTACTCCTTCTCACAAAAACTACTAAACCGACTGCGATTAAACTTAGCATGCAGGTAGCTGTATATCTAGATTAACACAACTTTTTTTGGGCTTCCAAGAGGGATACAACCGGGGGACATTGCTTGGATGATGATGATGATGATATAAATTCAAATTTAAGATCATTTATTTTATTCCCTCAGACCAATGTAAATATTATAATTACATGATCGTTTAGACATGTCGACTTATGATTTTAGATTATACTGTGGTTTCGGAACGCGCCCTCCGGTGAGAAGAAACCACAAGAAACTCATGGGGGTTATTTTGTGATCTTGTGTTAAATTACAATCGTTATAGTCTCATAGTACAGATATTGTAACAGGAGCAGTTAACAATCATGGCCATGGATTATTTTCATTAAAATATGACGACGTTTAATATATGTTTTAATGTTTTAATCTTATGGACATGTCACATACGTCTTCAGGTAGTTTATTATAATAAAGTACACTAGTGCTACAGAACGACTTACTTATTTTCTGGAGCCTACTATAGGGCACAGTCAGATCATCCTTGTGTCTCAAATTAACCTGACGGACATCACTGTATTTGTGAAATATAGTGCACACAAGCATATAATTAATTAAACGTTTGGCTAGCGAGAAATGAAAAGCACTCAATTTGGCTGACTGCATCAATCAATGGAACAGATTTACTCTCTCGTAAACAACGCACATTACCGTAAAAATGCCTTATTGCCTACGAAATAAACAACAAACTTCCAAGTGACCGAGTTTAGTAATTGAAACGGCAGTACAAAATATCACGTGATTAAATTCGCGTCACGTTGCCGTGTTACAAGTGTCAAGATATTCAAATTGTATAGTAAATAGAGATATAGAGGCAAAGATGCTTTTGATTTGGGAAATTCGTTTTGAAAAACTGTAGTATCTGAATCACGCCGGGTACTAAAGTTTTTGAAAGCATTTAAAAAAAAAGCAGTATTTCCCAAGTGTGGATTAACACTAAGAAAAAATCTTTACAAACTGTAGTACTTAGTTTATATTTTTCTTCTGTTTTCGCGATGTTGTATTGAAATTAAAGACGTTTTTCGGTTTGATCGCGTGGTGTTTATTACTTTCTAGTTAGTTTATTTAGAAGGTGGGTATTGAAATGAAATGAAATAATTTATTTTCCAGACCATAGGTCCACACACATACAATACACAATGATACATCAACAAACAAACAAACACAAATTTAAATTAAATATATACTTATGTAGTATACTTATTTTATGTATTGTAACAACGATTGAGTTTTGATCCATCTTTTTTAAAGGTGTGTGAGTTATTTCCTGAACAGTTTCACTTTTGAACTGGTGAAGGTCGTCCGCCAGAGTTATGTTTGAAATGGATCACTATCAGGCGAGCTTTCGCCTTCTAGGCTCTAATACAGAGCAGTCCAATTCTATGGTAGATATACGTTATTTTTGTTCTATCAATTAGGCCGAGAACGTATTTTTTAACTAAAAAAGTTCTGAACCTCAGAATTGTTTGCATGTTTGCGTGAACTCCCACTACGGGTGCACACAACGGATTTAATGCAGAAAATTTATTAATTATTAAATTATTAATCAGTCTTCAATCAGTGTGTGTTGCCAGTGATGACATACGGATCCGAAACGTGGTGCTTCACTATAGGTGTAGACGACGAAGCTCCTAGCTATGGCAACACTGCGATCGTACATCGGGAGATCTCGGTAAAAGTCGGGAGCCGATCGGTGCGACGCGCGCGCTCGCCGCGCCCTCTAAGGTGCCTACTTTAGCTAGTCGACGATTTCCTATAACCTATAAATAACTCTGTTTTTTATTAATTTAACTTCCAATAAAGTAGTGTCAATAAATTCGTCTCAATCATTATCTCACACCTGCACCTCCTACATCAACTACATTTGGTCCTTCTGCCGGATAATACCGAGGTTTTGAACGAAAAGATAGACGACAGCCGCGAGAATGCCAAAACCACCGCCGCCGCAAGCCCGCACCAACGTAAAAACCCGCGGAGCCTGCGCACGTGAAGCTGAAACTAAGTCTCAGGTGATGCATCCCGCACATGCTGACAAGTTGGCACCACTACCCCTGGAGCTGGAAGTTAGATCTGAAAAATTGAACGTAAAAAACGAGCTCCGCGAATTAACTAACCAGGTACCGAAGGCACACGGAAGTTTGAAAATGGACCTCGCGGTACCCACCGAACGTAGTGATTCGAAGAAAAGCTCAAACAAATCGTCTTCGTCGGCCCGCAGAAAGCAGTTAGAGCTAGCGGCAGCCGAAGCTAAAGCTAAAATCGAGATGGAGTTAATTGACAAAAGGCTAGCCGCCGAGCTTGCCGCGCTCGACGACGACGCGGCATCGCAGCGGTCTCGCTGCACCACGGCGGAGTCTTTTACACAAAATCCAAAACATAATATTGAGAAATGGCTAGATAAGAGTCGCCAAGAGCCGCAGATGCAGCCCGAGGGCCCCGCTCCCTCTCAGTTACCGTTGAACTGCCCCCCTGGTGACGTTCACTACATTAGTCAAGCGATGGAGAACCTAGCTGCCGCTACCCGTCACACTAACACGCAACTCCTGTCTAGACTAGCTACACCTAAGGACTTACCTACATTTTCTGGTGAGCCGCTCGAGTGGCTGCAGTTCAGGAAGTACTATGAAGAGTCTACAAAGCTATGTCAATATGGTGACAGTGAAAATATCGCGAGATTAAGCAAGTGTTTACGTGGTGAAGCAAAAGAAGCTGTTTCTTCATTACTTATCAGTGACACGACGCCGAGTGTTATCCTAGAAGCCCTAGAACTGCGCTTCGGAAGACCTGAGCTAATTATTTACAAGATAGCTTCGCAATTCAAAAAGCTACCACCCTTACCAATCACTTATCACACTGAAATCGTGAACTTTGCCGTGAAAGTGAAAAATTACGTGGCAGCCGCTCAGTCTATCAATCAGACTGATTACTTGAGAAGCCCTGAATTACTGAACACAGTGATATCAAAGTGTCCTAGTGCGCTCATAAACAAATGGGTGGACTATGTGTTTATTTACGACGACGGCAATAAAGCTAAGCTACAGATATTTAGCGAGTTTTTACACAAAGAAGCTACGAAAATTGCCGCGGCTGGAATAAGTTACATAACTAGTCAACCTGAGTACAAGACTTACAACAATAGAAATACCGACCGAAAGGTGCAAGTTCACTCTGTACTCAACAACGACGATAGTTACAGTGAGAAGTGTAAACTGTGCCGCACAACAAACCACCCGCTAACCAGCTGTGTTAGGTTTAAGCGAGCGTTAAGAAAAGACAGGTGGCGTATTGTGAAAGTGCATAGATTATGTCATAAGTGCCTGATGCCGGGCCACGGGAAGGAGTCCTGTCCAGCGGCGTCCTGTGACGTCGACGAGTGCGGTCTACCTCACCACCGCCTGCTTCATTGGCCCCCTAAAAATAACAGTGCGCCGCGCGATGACACGACAAGTGCTACGAACTTATCTACGACGAGTGAATCGAACTTAGTTACAAACGAAACTATCGCTAACACTACGTTTGTGTCCCCGAGTGCGAGTGTAATGTTGAAAATAGTGCGCGTGAACGTTTACGGACCGAAAGGTGTTATACGTACCCATGCATTGCTCGACGACGGTGCCACAGTGTCCTTAATATCAGCTGATCTCGCAGACAGTGTAAACTTAACGGGACAATCTGAAACTTTACGTATCCGTGGCGCTTGGGACTCGGCGATCGTTTGTCACAGTGAAATAGTGAACTTTAGACTATCGAATAACAATAACCAGTGCTATGAAGTCCGCGCACGAAAAATAAGTGAATTAGATCTACCTGTGCAGAAGTTATCTAAAGTGAACATTGATACCTACGAACATTTACGTGACTTAAAAGACAGTCTGTGTTGTTATAACGTGAAACCTAAACTTCTAATAGGTCAAGACAATTTCCAACTATTAGTGTCGCTAAAAACTGTTTATCGCGGGAAGAACGAACCGTGTGCTACTTTAACTCCACTCGGATGGTGTGTGCACGGAATCGTACCTACGACCCGCAGCGGACATCCAACCACTGCGCTTATGCTAACGACGACGCTATGTGACGACAGCGCGCCGGACGACCGCGACGTCACTCACACACCGATCTCCGCGGCCGCGTCCACCGGTCAGTGTCAGACGCACACAGGGGCAGACGCGCCCGCGCCTACCTACCTATCACAACAATATTATATAGACAATGTACCTGATAATGTCAGAGATAGTAAATACCTACACGAACTCGTACGAGAATCATTTGCGTTTGACTCGATCGGCGTGAACCTTAAGGCAAGAGAAAACAAAGATAATATTCGCGCAACCGAGATAATTGACAACTCAGCCAGATTGATTGATGGACGATGGGAAGTCTGCCTGCCGTGGAAGAACGATTTAATTATGCCAGATTCCTATCCAAACGCACATAGAAGATTTTTAGGCGTTGAAAGAAAAATGTCACGAAATAAAGACTACGCGTCGAGGTACCGTGAACGAATAACTCACTTATTTGAAAACGACTTTGCCAGAGAGTTACCAGCCGAAGAGCTACCAAATAAATATAAACGGGTGTGGTATCTACCACACTTTGGAGTTGACAACCCAAACAAATGCAAACTGAGACTTGTCTTCGACGCAGCCGCCACCACCGTTGGTACTTCATTGAATGACTACCTCCTACAAGGGCCCGACCTGCTGCAAACCCTGTTCGGTATCATGCTACGTTTCCGAGAGAAGCCGGTGGCCTTCATAGGCGACATCAAAGACATGTTCCTGCGAATAAAAATTAGAAATGAAGACCAGCATGCATTGCGATGGTTGTGGCGCGACAAACCAGAGAATAAAATTAAAACATACGCTATGACATCGCTTATTTTTGGTGCAAACTGCTCTCCTTTTATTGCACAATATATTAAAAATAAAAACGCCCTGCGGTTTAATGATGAGATGCCTGAAGCTGTAGAAGCCGTCCTGAAATCACATTACATGGACGACTACATTGAGAGCGTTGACGACGAAACTACCGCAACTAAATTGATATCTGAAGTGTCTGAAATTCATAGAAGAGGAGGGTTCCAAATAAGAAACTGGACCTGTAACAAACCACGAGTATTAGAAGGCATGCAAAAAGAAAACTTAAGTAAACAAGCTACAAAGATAAATATCGGGTATGATAACTCACCTGAGAGAACACTTGGCCTATTGTGGTATCCTTCAAACGACACGCTCGGTTTCGACCTATCACTGAAACGAATCGCACCTGAAATATTAGATTTTATTAGGAAACCTACTAAGAGAGAGCTACTAAGTATTGTGATGTCAATATTTGATATATTTGGTTTCCTCGCACCGATTACTGTGAGAGCTAAAATAATGCTGCAAAGCACTTGGAAATCTGACTTGAAATGGGATGAAAGTATACACGAAAAAGAATACCTCATTTTTCGAGATTGGATAACAACTCTTAAAAAACTACAATACCTACGCATACCGAGATGGTTATTTTGTAAATTACCTATCAATGAGAGTGACAAAAATGAAACCCATACTAACACCGTGTGTCAAAAAGAGATAGCAACAGAGTTGCATGTATTTTGTGACGCATCACCGCTCGCATACACCGCTGTTGCCTACTGGAGAAAAATAATAAATAATGAATCAGTGTGCGTGTCATTCATAGCCTGCAAATGCCGAGCCTCACCTATAAACAAATATACAACTATACCTAAGCTTGAACTGCAGTCAGCTGTTATAGCTTGTAGGCTCGCCGAGACGATAGTACGAGAAAGCCGTATTATACCTACGAAGAAATATTACTGGACCGACTCCCTAATTGTATTACATCAAATAAAGAACAATACACGCAATTACAAAGTTTTTGTGGCGAATCGACTGGGAGAAATTGACGATTTATCTCGAGCGGACGAGTGGTACTACGTACCTAGCGCTATGAATATAGCAGACGTAGCGACGAAAATGAATACCTACGAATTACATAGCGACTGCGAATGGTTCCGTGGGCCTCAGTTTCTGTACACGCCGCGTGAAAATTGGCCGAACTACAATCCTGAAAAAGAAAAGAAAATAAGTGATGAGATATTACAAGTCAATATAGTAAATAAAATAGAAAAAATATACTTACCTGATGTTCCTGACCCGATTAAGTTTTCTTCATGGCTTCGTCTATGGAGATGTATGGGATATGTGTTCCTGTTCGTTGATAAATGTAGAAAACGCTGCCGTCGTGTTGAACTTACCTGCGAAATTATGCAGCGAGCTGAAAAAGAATTACTACGGTACGCACAGATGCAATCTTTTGAAAGAGACATTTATTTATTAAAATGTAAACAGCCTGTTGAAGCTGGCAGCAAGTTACGTAACTTAACACCGTTCCTTGATGAACGCGGACTGCTGCGAGTTGGTGGACGAATCCAAGCGGCTCCTGAAATTGATATCGAACTGAAACATCCTGTTATTTTAGACGGACGCCATCCGATTGCTAAATTATTAGTAAAACACTATCACGAGAAGACAGCGCACGGCAACAATGAAATGATAGTAAATGAAATGAGACAAAGGTACTGGCTACTACACTTACGTCCCACCGTACGTTCCATCTCGTCACGATGTTTACAGTGCCGCATCAGAAAAGCTAAGCCCGTTACTCCACCACGTATGGGAGACCTGCCCGAAGCTAGACTCGCACACCACAAACGCCCATTCACTTATTGTGGTGTCGACTTATTTGGCCCTATGGATGTTACAGTGGGCCGCCGCCACGAGAAAAGGTACGGCGTACTGTTTACTTGCCTAACAGTTCGAGCGATACATATTGAAACCGTACCGACGCTATCAGCTGATTCGTTTATAATGGCTTTGAGACGGATGGCCGCACGGCGCGGTTGGCCGTACAGAATGTACTCCGATAACGGCACGAATTTTAGAGGCGCTGATAGTGAGCTGAAAAGGTCATTACAAGAAATTAATTTATCGAAGCGAATTAGAAACGACTTGGTTAATAATAAGCTAGAATGGCATTTTATTTCACCCGCGAGTCCACACATGGGTGGCGCCTGGGAGCGCTTAATAAGAAGTGTGAAAACGGCGCTGAAAACTATACTGAAAGAGCGAGCTCCACGCGAGGAAGTACTTTCCACCCTACTGACCGAAGTGGAAAATATGGTAAACGGTCGCCCGCTGACTCACGTCTCCGTGGATCCGGCCGACCCCGAGAGCTTGACGCCGAACCATTTTCTTATCGGCTCTTCTTCCAACTTACCTGTCCCTGGGGTATTCGACGACGGCGACATCTATAGTAAGAGACTGTGGAGGACAACACAACGACTTGCTGACCTATTCTGGCAACGCTGGGTCCGCGAGGTGTTACCTACACTCCTACCTCGCAGTAAATGGTACCAAGAAGGGTTCGAATTGAAAAAGGGAGATGTGGTGATAATTGTAGACCCTAACCTACCGAGAAACACCTGGCCTAAAGGGATCATACAAGAGGTTCACCCTGGTGCCGACGGACGAGTACGAATAGTAGACATCAGAACGAAGACTGGGACACTTACCAGACCAGCGACCCGCCTCGTCGTTCTCCCAACCACCGATATTGATTGTCCTGAACGGACAATGGGGGGGAAGATGTAGACGACGAAGCTCCTAGCTATGGCAACACTGCGATCGTACATCGGGAGATCTCGGTAAAAGTCGGGAGCCGATCGGTGCGACGCGCGCGCTCGCCGCGCCCTCTAAGGTGCCTACTTTAGCTAGTCGACGATTTCCTATAACCTATAAATAACTCTGTTTTTTATTAATTTAACTTCCAATAAAGTAGTGTCAATAAATTCGTCTCAATCATTATCTCACACCTGCACCTCCTACATCAACTACAATAGGCCTTATGAATAAGCTTAGAGTTGCTCAAAGAGCTATGGAGAGAGCTATGCTCGGGGTTTCTCTACGGGATCGAATCAGAAATGAGGAGATACGTAGAAGAACGAGGGTCACCGACATAGCCAAACGGATTAGCTCTTTGAAGTGGCAGTGGGCAGGACATATAGCACGGAGAACAGATGGTCGTTGGGGCCGAAAAGTTCTCGAATGGAGACCGCGGATCGGAAAGCGCAGCGTTGGACGTCCACCAACGAGATGGACGGACGACTTAGTTAAGGCCGCGGGTTCACGATGGATGCAGGCCACTTATGACCGAAGCATCTGGAAATCTATGAGGGAGGCTTATGTCCAGCAGTGGACTTCTTACAGCTGAAATGTTGAAATTATTAATAGTAAATTAATAACTAATTTATAATTACTTAAAACACAAAAATATTTAAGATCGGCAAAAAAGAGGTTTTTCTTATGTTTTCGCGATTAGATGGAAATTAAACTCATTTTTCGGATTTATTCGCGTTGTGTATCTTTGATTGACTGAAGAGACTAAAGGTCTTGAAACAATGCTAAAAGTAAAACACCTCGCGATTAAAACCGAAAAAATAGTGAATTTCTAAAAAACACCTACCTAAAGGTGTTACCTTTTTATTCTTGACATCAATAAAGGTTGTATTTTAACTATCTTTAGTGTTGGATGTATTAATTGACATCGCGATACACCGGTAGCGATCGGCGCGTCAGATTGTGTATTCAATACACTATTTAGTTTTACTAATTGGCTGTAGTACGTGTTCTTTATGTGATATTTGTTACGCTTATTCAGTAAATGTAGTGTGAGATTTATTGTTTTCAGGTTCTACCTTACTTTTAGCTGTAAATAACTCGAGCGTGACAGGGATTGCGCTAGCGAATTTCAGATGTGTAAAAGAAGAATGTAAGATGAAACTATGCAAAGTTTTAGCAGCGTCCCGCAGTTTCACCCGCGTAAGTCCCGATCCCGTGGGAATATCGGGTTCAAAAGTAGCCTATGTTACTCAGGGGAATGTAGCTTTCTAATGACGAAAGAATTTTCGAAATCGGTCCAGTAGTTTTTGAATATATTCATAACAAACATACAGATGCACACACACAAAAATACAAATCTTTCCTCTTTATAATAAATATGGTATAGAAATAGAATATGACAAACTACTAAATAGCCCCGATAAAAGGATATTATGTACATTCACTAATTAAAATATGTTTTGCGTCAATCGCACGTCTGTCGTTAAAAAAAACCTGTTTTCTATTTCCTTCTTTAGCTGGATAGGTACGAGTGTATACTTTTGCAAAAGCTGTCCGAAGCCATCACTTCAAAGAGATAAAAATATATCACCTACAATATTTACACCAGCGTAATTTAAGTTCCGATCGAGGGGAATTTCAAAAAACTCTTTATTATCATCAGATGGCTACATCATATAAAGAACACTCCAATTTCCAAATCTCTACTATCAGCGGGCTGATCTATTAGTCAGTCGGAGAAAAGCTTTTTCTTTGTTTTGGATGTTTTGCGATATTTCAGTCTATTATAAGATATTAAAAAATATTCGCGAGATTATTATTATTAGATAGAGCGTAGACGACCGATCGTTCTGGAATTCTATGGGGATATATAAATACAATTATTAAGGTAAAAATTATACCAATTCCTTGGTCATCCCAAATATCGCAAAACATCCCTATTGCCCCGTTTTACTACAGATGATTAAATTATAAAAATGAGTGAATGCACCCGTCATTGCCAATACTATACCGCCGTTGAAAAGTAATGTTCCGGACAGCTTGCGTGGGAAGAAATGAAAACTTGAAATGAGATTTTATTATGAGGAAAAAATGGAAAAATAAATTTTAATACTATGGAAATAATATTTCGTAATTTTCTTATTTAGCAACGACCCGTGGTTTTACTCGCTATGTCTTGATTTCGTGAAATTAGAAATTTTCGGTTTTAATCGCGTGGTGTTTATTACTTATAATATCATTGTTTTAATGCTCAACGTTACCTTGCAGCCGGGTAAAAAAGCACTGACAATATTGTTACGTCAATCATTAAATCAAAATGATAATCACTGCGAATGCTAAGATGAGTCGATGAATGACGACTAAAGCTAAAAAAACATACTTAAGCGTTAAAAGCATGATATAGCGGTATAAAGTGTTATCAAACTCAAGGATTTCATACAAATGCGCATAAAGTCCGTGTTGAATAAGTATGTTTCTAGCCTAAAACGTCATAAGTATCATAGAATTTGCGGTAGCGTTACTTCAGTGGCTTGTTTCAACTGTCTTCCTTCTGATGCAATACCTACCTACTGTTAATATTAAGATCAATGACCTTGATACAGTTTTACATTTATAAAATGTCAGCAAAAAAACAATCTGTGACCTAGGTAAACGGTTAATCAGAGGTCGGCCATGTCGGTAATTATTATCAACTTTGATTTTCCTCTCGTTTTGATTTAAATCTGTAATATCCGTCAATTTACTTGACAAACAATAAATAATCACATTAATTGGCTGATTTCAGTTGTTTTATTCATTTAACTATTGATTAATTACGTTTATAATCGCAATTGGTGTATTTAATTACTTATTAAGAGATTACTCTTACAACTTGTTATAGTTAGTCAGATATTATAGTACTAGCATATTAAAGAAGCGAAGTTCCACGGTTTCACTCGGGTAAGTCCCGATCCCGCGGAAATATCGGGATGAAAAGTATACTCATGAAAAGCCTTACTCCTCGATAATGTAGCTTTCTATTGGTGAAATAATTTTTTAAATCGGTCCATTAGTTTCGGAGCCAATTTGTTCCAAACAAACAAAATAAATCTTTCCTCTTTATAATATTAGTCGCGTACCAAAACAAAAAATAAGACATTATAAACAAATAAATAAATAAAAATCAAATACAATCTATACCTATAAAGTTCTCTGTCCTGACTGACTGAAGTATATTATCACACAGCCTAAACCGAACAGCAAGCGAGCTAAAATTTGGAGAGTGTTGATTCATCAGTTAGTCATTCAGTCAGGACAAAACCTTATACCTACATATAAATTTTTGATAAAAATACATGTAGATTTTGGTACCTAATTTATTTAAGTTAACATTTTTAATTTTCTACGTATTTAGGTATAGCTAAAAATGTAGGTAGCTACTTCAATATCACGGATCAGTTTGACATTAAAAAAACAAAGGTTAAAATGTCCCCTGGGACAATAATTTACTACGCAAACCATAACGTCAATAGATAAAAATGTATGCCCGCTAATTTACTATATTCTACAAAAGATCAGATCAGACCCTTGAGAGTTTTGAGCCAGAAGGCATGGGACATTTGCCAATCCAGTCAGAAGTTCTGACCGTGGTAAGTCTGGTGAGTACTAGGACATGTCCGTGTCGTCAAGATTTTTTTTTCATCGTAAGTAGAAATCATTTAACAGGAGTTTACAATTCATAGATTGGCAACTCAGCAAATCGGTCAAACTGGGGCTGCATTTTATACGGATCTCGTTCGTAGAGTTTACATAGAGAATCTTATACTTAGTATCTCTATTTGAATTCGGCTCCGCCCGCCAGGCTTGTATGCATGCGAGTTGAGCAACGCCTCGCTTGGTCATTCTTTGGATGGGTGAATGATATTGTGTGTAGTTTTTTTTTATTCCGAATTCTCTAGTGCTTGAGAAAGCACGTTAAGCAGTTGGTTGCTATCTCTGATAGCAGTCGTTTGGTCAAGTTAGAGGACTTTAGGCGATTTGAATACTCTAACCCTCGTATTTATAGACAAGTAACGTAGGTAATTAATTACTTAGGCTTTGGTAATGTGTTTGTCTCGCACTTGTCACAGAGATTTTACTTAGCCAGATTAATTACTCGATTCGTCTATAAATTAGTGTCCGACCGAAAGTTCGGTTTCGGTTTCGGCCGTAACTGAAGCCACGGCCGAATATACGGTTTCGGTTTCGGCCGGGTAACCAGTTTCGGTCGGACTCTACTATAAATACGAGCGTAACACTAGGTGGACTATAACAATAGTTAGGTATACGAAAAAGATGAATATTTTCTAACACCATCTCTGGGTTTCTACAAATCTTTAACTCTTGTCAAATAAGGCACCTACTCAGATCAGTGTCACTGTGTCACTAATAATTTCTTTCCAATCTGAAGAGCGTTAATAAAACTGTCAAAAACAGATGTGAGCTAGGTTTCTGTCTGTCACATCTTAACTTGATAAAACTTGATGGCCTAGCGCCTTCTGTCACATTTTGCCAATCATATTAGCTCGTCAGATGTTTTACGATTCCAACGTAGGAGGTTGCGGGTTCGATTCCCGCCGGGGACAAGTATTTATGCTATAGCTATGTAAATGTACCTAACCTATGTTTTTGGTTAAAACAGGTCTGGAAGGTAGCTAGGTAGGTACTACGGTGAAGGAAAACCTCGAAGAACATGAAAGAAAATTAACTTTAAAAAATCACGTTTGTTGTATGGTAGCCCCTCTTAAATATTTATTTTACTTAATTTTAGTATTTGTTGTTAAAGCGGCTACAGTAACGCATCATCTGTGAAAATTTCAACTGTCTAGCTATCACGGTTCATGAGATACAACCTGGTGACAGACAGACGGACAGCGTAGTCCCAGTAATATGGGTAATAATAGGGTCCCGTTTTTACTTTTTGGGTACGGAACCCTAAAAATATACCACATAGGCTGTTCCCACGGAAGTAAAGCGGGTAAAACCGAGAAACACAGCTAGCACCAAACCACCCCTCTCATTGTTGCTACGCGCGTAGGCGTTCTACGTAGCGTCGTTAAATGAGGGTAGTTTAATAATAAATCCCCTTACCCCATGGTACATTAGACACTTAGCTTGGGTCAGTGGTCATAGAACAAGCCACCACCCTGCCACGGGTCAAAGAATTAACGACGATGTATATATTTATCATATATTTAAAGTAGGTAGGTACATAATACCTATTTACTACTTATTTATTTACCTACCTATTGTTTAAAAAAAAACTTCTATGTAAATAGAAAATCAGAAGCCGAGTTGAACTGTAAAGTTTAAGTGGATGTCGCTACTACTAAAACACAAGGAAATGATTTCTTAATTTCAACTTAGCGGGTACTAGTAGGTACTAACTAACTAACCCACTTATATTATAAACTAGCTGCGTCGGTGTGCGGATCCCGTGGGAATATCGGGATCAAAGGTAGCCTATGTCACTCCTCGATAATGTAGCTTTCTATTGGTGAAAGAAATTTTAAAATTGGACCCGCGGTTCCTGAGATTAGCACGTTCAATCAAACTAACAAACAAATAAACAAAATCTTCAGCTTTATAATATTAGTATACTTAGATGAGAAAGTTTAGATCTTTGTTTGTGTTTCAATCACGCAAAAACTACTGAACCGATTGCGATGAAACTTGTTATGTAGCCTACGATCTGGATTAACACCGAAGCTACTTTCTATCCCGACATTCCCCCGGAATCGGGACATACGCGGTTGAAAATAGGGCGCAGCTTGTACTTATGTTAGTAATAAATAAGTCAAAATGTAACTATGTTATGTAAGAAAGAATTCTCTTTACATAAGAAAATGTCAGCTGCCTTTGAAACTGGTAGAGACAGTTAGAGGTACATAATCTCCTTTATTACTTTGTCATGTCAAGTTTCATGGTTCGATAGGCAATGGCAGCCAGCGTCTGATACACGACGCGCTATATGGGATAAACTCAGGGATATTATAGTAGATATTTCTGCATGTTCGCATCTTATCAAATGCTGTCAGATTCACACAGCCATAGCCATATACCTATGTATGTGATATGCATGCTCATTGATGGCAACAAAAAGGGTTAAAAAATGAATACAAATTAAACTTATTTCTTCGGTTTTAATTGCGTTTCTCTAATTTTGATCGATCGAGCGAAGCGTCTCTGATTCAAGTCCTTTAAAATTTGCTTTTGTAGGTAGATCGAGGTTATAGATTTTTATTGTTTTAAATGGGTGGGTATTAAAAAAAGTGCGAAATAAACATACTTAAAACAATAATATTACATTTTTCTCAGATCTCTTTATTTTTCTAGAATATCTCCCAAAAAAGTCAAGTCATTTGAAATTAGAAACTGTCATCATAACACTAACCCTGATATCTTTACCTATTCCTGTGCCTATTCTAAACACATATTTTTAATGACAATTTAATTACAACAAATTTAAATATTCAGAAGGTTTTAAGGAAAAGTAATTAGTACTATAAAATATTTTAATACATTTGTTTTACTAATCTACGGTAGGTAGTTAGGTATTTATTTCAATTCAAAATAGAAAACTGGTTTTTTAGATTAACAAGTGAATAGGAAATACAGATATATATCTAACGATTGTACATAATAATATAGATACGTATTGCTGATAATATTGTTACGTCAACCGTAAAAATCATTGTCTAATAAGAATAGAAATAAAATGTAAAAAACGTGAAAATGAAAAAATCTTGCATGGTCATGGCTGATATAGGAGTTATGGCATACACATGTTTTCTCTATCTTTCTCTAAGTAAGGAAACAGTCGACTACGTTTGTAAAGTTTGTATGGAGAATAGAGTAGGTAGATTTTCTCCTTAAGGGGACAACAAAAGTTGATTTTACCACTGGCGCCATCTAGTGATAAACTGCCGTCGGTAGTCAAGATAAATGCAAACGTCGTCGTCGTTGCGTACACGAATTTCGCGTGGTCGAGTGTTCATTTTAGGGTTCCGTACCCAACTGTGAAAATGGTACGGATCCCTTCGTGCGCGAGTCAGACTCGAACTTACTCGTAGCAGGATTTTATGAAATGAAATGAAAATAAGTTTATTCATTCGGATATTAGCAAGATATCTCTAAGAAATGACAGTTATTATATCTAATCTACGTGTCTTCGGAACGCGACCTCCAATGAGAAGAAGACACAAGAAACTCATGGGTTTTTTTTTGTATTTTTTTTTGCAGTACCTATTCATCATATGATTTACATTGTCGCATATTTATTATTTAACCATTGTGGAACTATAGCAATAATCTATACTATAGGTACCTAATAATACCTATCACACTACCAATTCGTACAAATTATTTAATGAATGATGTTATGTATGTACTTATTTCCTCAATATTGTGTTTCTGTTTTGTTTGTTATTTTTAGAAATAGATA
Source organism: Idaea biselata (assembly GCA_958496205.1). Classification (NCBI taxonomy): domain Eukaryota; kingdom Metazoa; phylum Arthropoda; class Insecta; order Lepidoptera; family Geometridae; genus Idaea; species Idaea biselata. The sequence continues at coordinate 28,430,041 of OY292401.1, forward strand.
ATGCAGGTGTTTAGGTCATCTCACTTAAACTATGAACACGTTTGTTCGGTAGCAAGATAACACAGTTGGTATACAGTAAGTTACATCTTTACATACAACATTCATAGTCCTGACTGATTCACTGACTGAACTATACGGGGTGTTCCGAGGAGGGGTATTGAACTATTGAGCCACAAGGGGGTTGTTCTAGACGTCCAGGCGAACAACTTTTGTTGTACGACTTTTGGAAATTCGATTTATTTTCTCGAAAATGTTGAATAACTGTTTTTGTAAATAAAGGCAATTTTTCAATGTTTAGTTCGTAGTGGTCCAAACTAAATAAAAGGGCACCTTTAGACACTAAAACTCAAAATTTTCAAAAACGACCTCAAATTTCCAAAAGTTGTAGAACAAAAGTTGTTCGCCTAGATTCTAGATCTTTAAAGCAACCCGCTTTCGGCTTAATACCCCTTCCTCGGTATACCGTGTATATCGACGTACAGCCTAAACTGCTGGTCCTAGAGACATGTAATTCTAATAAAATTATGATGTGTAGGTGCGTCTCCACTAGGGCATGAATCCCGGGATCCCGGGATATCGTAATCCCGGGATCTCGGACACAAAAGTTCGATATTATAATCCCGGGATTGAGTGATCCGATATCGAGATTTGACCAATTTACTATTTGGGTATAAATTAAGGTTTTTAGCTATATTTTTCCTCATGGAATGATTGAATGGAACTATTAAAATTAAACCCAAATTAGTCTACCCCTGAGGAAGAGATCTGTAAAGATTTAGAAGCGTAGGGAATTGGTAAAATGTTTAAAACAATGAAAGTAACGTGATTCATTGCAATTTTTAAAACAAGTATTTTTTATACAAGCTCACATGTAAAAAAATTCTGCTAACATCATTTTAGTGGTGCGCCTAGAATTTTTCGCGAAAGTTTAGACACTTTCGGGTTTAGGCTATTTGTCCGCTATATTTCCAAAATGATGGGGTGGACGGCCCTCGGGGTAACTTATTTACGTAATGAAACCACTGGAGTCTTAAATATGTTATATTGAACACATTTTTATTGTAATAAATTCGCCTTTTTAACGATATCTAAAATCCCAGTATCAATCCCGGGATCCCGGGATTGAGCTCTTAATATCGATATCGCCCCGGGATTGAAAACCTTCCGATATTGCATGCCCTAAGTCTCCACTATGAAAGTATTTTTGGAAAACCCCGCGGGATCAGGACTTACGCGGATAAGTTGAGATGTAATTAGCTAGAACCTAGCAGCGTCCCGCTGTTTCACCCGCGTAACTCCCGATCCCGTGAGAATTCCGGAAATTGCCGGATCGGAAATCTTAGATTTTTCTTGTTTTCGCGATGTTGGATTGAAATTAAACTCATTTTTCGGTTTTAATCGCGTGGTGTTTATTACTTTCTCATCTCAGTAAGATTTTTTTATTAGTCTATACTAATATTATAATCTATAAAATAATAATTATAAAGATGTAACGTTAGTAACAATTATGTATGTATTTTTCGAGTAATCTCTGAAACTACTCGACCGATTTAAAAAAATATTTCACAAATAGAAAGCTACATTATCGAGGAGTAACATAGGCTACTTTTGATCCCGATATTCCCACGGGATCGGGATGTAATTATTATAATCTTCTTGTTCTAAGCGCATCATTTCCGAGTAGTTTTCCGTGAATGGTTTAAACTTTAGAAGAAAGGACACAACAACAGCTGGGCCTGGAGTGATAGCATACTAGTACCTACGAGACAAAAAAAGTTTTTTTTCTCGTCGATTTACAAAATGAGAGGTTTTTTTTGTCATCCGATAAACTATTTTATATTCTCGTCTACATACAATACATACCAACATATGGTACATAGAAAACACCCTAAATAATGTAGCACCTTGTATTTTAAAAATAAAATAAACTGTGATCAAATCTCAATTGCATTGAAATCTGTGACATCAAAATTCTGACAGAAAATGCAGGGGCGCTCCACCTTTTTCCTGAAAACACCTTTTTTAATCTAGGTAGGTCGGTAGGCACCTACTTTAAAATAGGTATTTTATTTGCTCCCGTAATTTACGTTAACATGAAAGAAATAGGTACGTAGACTAAAAAACAAGCTACAACAAAGAGACCTTTCAGCAAATGTAATTGACTGAGACTCTGCAGATCGTCATAAAACTATATATCAGGTACTCACCTGTTTTAGGTAGATGAAGCAATAAAACCAAACGATCCACCGATCTCAAACAAACATCCAGACAAACAAATCATGTATGGATTCAAACTATTAACAGAACATTGAATCGTCGAAACGTGACTGAGATATAGCCATTATTCAAAACATACCTCAAAAACCAGAAGAAAATGGCGAAGCAAGCCTCGTTGGTGCCGTAGAAGACTTAAGCACACAGTGGGAGTAGATATAGGTTGTAGATTTTAGTTTTTATGTTATTTATGTGATGTGTATTGGTCGCGTGGTTTGGAGCCGCGGAGCTAACGTGGTGTGCGGGCCGCGGCGCGTCGCGGACTGAGCGAGCGAGCCGGCGCGGCGCATGCGCCCGCGGGCAAGGTCGGCCGCGCAGACTCTGTCTTTCCTACTTCATATCAACACAATACTGGCACAGTTTGTTTCAGTGAGTAAACTTAGTAAAAACGCAGAAATCTACTCTACCAATGCTGTTCACATTTGTATAGCTATTATAGCGCTCTACCGTGTCACTCTACCCGTGGACACCAGCATTGAGTCAGTTGAGACAGAAGTCAGTGTCTCAGAACTTTCGAAGTCAGCCATTGACTTGCTCGATCTTTTACAGGTCCAATGTATATCTCTTAACAGCTGAAGTCCACTTTTTGAATCCTGACGTACCTCTTTTTTCTGAAACTTTGATGATGCTACGGCGTGGAATTGAAAACCATATTTGGCCAATATTTAATGCAGGCTTACATATTGGCTGAATTTCTTGGGTCAGCAAGTTAAGCCATACGTACGGATTCGAATGTACACACAGCTTAAGAAGCAAAACATGTCAAATTAAATGAATCACATAGCCCATTTACATTTTCTTAAGTCGCCTTCCACTATTTAATCCTTTTGCCACATAATGATTAATACCCACATGTTGAGCGGCGGAGTATTCCATCTACGTTCTTACATTGCTCGCTACTCACATTGCGTTACACGGTTTCTGCCAAATTACTCGCGACCACGAGCCAATACGACTCAATATTTATTTTACCTCGTTAATAGCAAAAAGCAGATTGTTTCCCCACTGTGCGTTGACTCTGGCGCACCGACCAATGTTTACCACAGTAGCGGGCAGCGTTCCACACACCCTAAACACCCAGTATACTGAACTAACAATCTTTACAAATGTTTTGTTTACATTATATACCTACCTAGCTATTACTCAACACACTGCTTATAGATAGGTATAGGTTTTGCAACAAGCGGGTAATCTATACTGCAATGATAGGCATCCAGTATTTCTATTAGGTCACCGTGACCTGAATAGAAATTACATATTTAGGTTATGCTTGAAACTAGGCTATAGACAACAAAAAAAGGCTAAGGACGAGTTCCGTACCATGATTACAAAAAATAACGTTGGTTGTATGAATATTTATTTTATTCTGTTTTTAGCGGCAACAGAAATACATCATCTGTGAAAATTTCAACTGTCTAGCTATAACGCTTCATGAGATACAGCCTGGTGACAGACAGACAGACGGACAGTGGAGTCTCAGTAAAAGAGTCCCGTTTTACAGGAACGCTTAAAATAAAGTCTGTAATTAGTTAGTATTTAGATAACCCACTTTGTAAAAAAATAACGTTTATTAAACAAAAACAACATAAAAACCCAACAATTAAAGCCTAAATAGATTTTAGGCTCTAACACACTACGCTGGCGGCATAGCAGTCAGCTTTTGACCTGCTTCAGTATGTCTAAGAAAGAAAAAACAACAACGTCCGGTTTCCACAATATCAGGCTGCCGGGTCAATACCGCCGGCATAGTGGATAGTCTTTTCAGATTTAAAAAAACCACATTAATTAAAATCTATGAAAATATAATACTTATTACACAGCGTTGGCGTAAACCTACTTAATTATCTTTATCTATAACAAAAAAGTTTATGTAAAAAAATCAACAAAAAACAAAAATATAAATAAAAAACACTATAAGCTATGATAATTTGATACCAAAATGGTCTTTTAACAACTATTTTTAAAATGTTGATAACCTCTGATCATTTTCATGTATTTTTTTAATAAATTAGGCACTTAATTCTAAAAATGTTGATCACCCCTGTACACCAGTTCATAGAAAACATAAATTTATAAGATTTTTTTCTCAAAATAAACTGGTTTCTGCTTAAATTAATTCTTATGAAAAGTACAAAAAAAAGAGATCAAAATATTGAGACCATTTATGCAATACTTTTTGGACATAATATGCATAATTTATCGTTACTTTTACCTAATAAAAAAAAAACTTAATGATAAAATAAACTTTAAAAATATACAAAAAGAGATCAAAATATGAGATTTTTAGTTAGAACAGACAATATTCACTTTTATCTATCCTTATAATAAAAAGGCATTTATGCTGATTCGATGAGCTTAGCTATATTTTTTAGTACCTAATAATTTATGCAAAATATGCACGCTCAACTATCATTTGATAGTAGTGACTGTTGTAATTGCATTTATCTAAGTACATATTTTTTCGAGAAGATACTTATTTAGCTAAGTATGTAATTTATAATAAATAAACTATGAAAAAACCACGTCATTATTTTACGATTTACAGGTCCTGACTGCTGACTTATTAGCTGACTTATTCTACAAACACGCTTGTGAATAAAAAGCATTTATAACTACATAACTTGAAAATTTAAGATAGATGAATCTGCACATCGTTTGCATATTATAACGATATGCTAAATAAATAAACTATTAAAAATTAACAATTAACCATCATATATCTTCATTAAAAGCTTTCTAGCCGATGGTATCTCCAAAATTATGCCCATAAAAAGAAAGATAGATGAAATTGCAAATTACAACTATATGCTAAATAAATAAACAATACAAAAATTAACAATTTAACATCATATCTCTTCATAAACAACTTCCTAGCCGATGGCATCTCCATATTATGCTCATAAAAAAAGATAGATGAAATTACATATTATAACTCTATGTTAAATGAATAAACTATGCAAAAATAACAATTATACATCATACCTCTTCATTAGCAACTTCCTAGCCGATGGTATCTCCAAATTATGCTCATAAAAAGAAAGATAGATGAAATTGCATATTGCAACTATATGCTAAATAAATAAACTATACAAAAAATAACAACTATACATCATACCTCTTCATTAGCAACTTCCTAGCCGATGATATCTCCAAATTATGCTCATAAAAAGAAAGATAGATGAAATTGCATATTTCAACTATATGCTAAATAAATAAACTATACAAAAATAACAATTATACATCATATCTCTTCATAAGCAACTTCCTAGCCGATGGCGTCTTATAATTTGTGCTCAAAAAATAAAGATAGATGAAAGTTCATATCGTTTGCATATTACAACTATATGCTAAATAAATAAACTATACAGAAAATAACAATTATACATCATATCTCTTCATTAGCAATTTCCTAGCCGATGGTATCTCCAAATTATGTTCATCAATGCAATGCCTTTTCAACTGCGAATACTTCCTAAACTTATTACCACAGATTAAACAATCAACAACCAATTTCCTAACGTTGTGTATTTCCCATTCATGATCCCATTTCTCTCTCAAAGACTTGAAAATGTCATCGCAAAAAGCGCAGCGGAATTTCGACAATGGAGTTTCGTGGTGTGCGTTTTTAATATGCTTTTTCAACATCGATTGGAAGTGAAAAATCCTTGAGCAGTACCTGCATTTCATTGGCTTATTTTTTCGGTGATACTCCATGTGTTGGGCTATAGTTTTTTTCGAATTGAATTTCCTATGGCACAAATCGCATTGGAAAAATGAGAGACCGTGGATTTTTTTGTGTTTTGAGAAGTTACTGGAATCACTGAAGGACTTATCACATAGAGTGCATTTGTATATAGTTAGCTTTGCATGTTCCCGTAGGTGGGCTTTGTATTTGTCTAGTTTGTTAAAGAAGTTGGAGTGGCATATTTCGCATTGTATGTTTAAGGTGCCATGTTGGTTGATGGGGGTCTTTGCCATCGTGCTTTTGATGACATGTTCGATAAGGTGACGTTTTAAATCGCCGATACGGTCGAAAGTTTTGTGGCAGACTTCGCAACTCTGTTTTGGAAGAAAGAAAGGAGAGGAAAGTAAAGAAGAAGATGAGAAATAAACAAAATAATAGTAAAGAAAAGAATAAGATGAAATGAAATAGGGGAAAGTGAGAATATAATAAAAAAAGTACTTTAGTAGGCAAAAAAAATCGTTTGTAAAAGGATAGCGTTTTCGTCATTTTGCATATTTTTTGGTACACCTAACGCCATCTATTGTCGAATAGAACTAAACTTTTAGTGCTATCATTTAACAGTAGGTGGCGGTAATTTTAAAATGTATTTTCTAAATTACTTTGAAAAATGCAATTGAAAGGTAAGCGTTTGACCACTATCTCACCAGATGATAAGGTCTAAGATGTAGCAAGTTCACCTAAACGGCAGAGGAATAAGTAAGGACTTCAATCCTAACATACAAAATATAATAAGTAAGCGAATATGTTAGTTACGCCTTACGCAAAAACTACTAAACCGATTATGATGAAACTTAGTATGCAGATAGCTTGAGATCTGGATTAACACATAGGCTGGTTTTATCCCGATAATCCCGCGGGATCGGGACTTATGCGGGTGAAACCGGAGCTAGTCATAATTAATAGTTGTAATGTAAGATACCTTATGACATCTTTGCTTGTTGGCCTTCTTAGCGTTCAAAAGGAAGACCTTGTTGGCCATAACTTTGGCTATGACTATGTCTGCCTCCCGGATGCGGTCGCCTTCGGTGGAGGGTGGGGGGTTCGGGTCCGGCTGCGGCTCATCTTGCTTTACCTCTACCTGCTGCAAATAAAAGTTTAAAAAACTTCAAAAAACATATTGTTTCAGAAAAAAACTAATCAAGTGCGAGTCGGACTCGCGCGCCGAGTGTTCCGTAATTATACGGGTTCGGAACCCTAGGCGGTGGGTTTGTTATTGATGACCAGCACTTAAAGATCCTCATATTGTATGGGCGCTCATTCGACCAAGAGGTTTACTTACACTGGTTAATTAAATGTTGTATGGGGATACCTTTTAATTACAACATTTTTTATTTTTTATTGAAGTTTCTCTTCACTTGTGCTGTCAGGCCTTGCTTTTTGTCAAATTTCGTAAATTTAGGTCTGCCGGAAGTACCAGGTTTTTCTCAAGTATTTGCGAAAATCTGAACTTGCCCATATCTTTCTATCGTGTTGACTCTGAACCATGATTTTTATATACCTAGTAGAGATGGGCCGACTAGTCGCCGACTAGTCGGGAAAGCCGACTAGTCGGCAACTAACAATTATAAAATAAAACCAATATTTATTCAATTAGTAGTACAGTTTAGAAGGTGGGTAGTCAGAAAATCGTAAACAAAACACGTCATCGCTTACATACATCATCTAAAATATCATAACTATGCCTCAGCTCCATTTTTTATTCCAACTTTTATTTTTATTTCAACCATTTTTTCGAAGTTTCGCTACAGCTTTCGAAGTGCAAACTTATCCAAAAATAGCAACAACCGCCGAGTGATCATGATTAACCCAAATATCTCGGAATTATAATGATCTGCATTGCCGACTAGTCGGCAATTTTGGAACCGACTAGTCGGCTAGTCTGCTAGTCGGCAGAACCCCTAGTCGGCCCATCTCTAATACCTAGTAAGGGCCATAGACCTAAGTATTTTGTATAGATTTCTATTTGCTAGGCTTACTCGTTTCTGAGCAAATCTAATTATATACATATTTGGTAGAATTTGGGGGAAATACCTGTAAACTATAGTCGAGTTCATCGTCACTGAGTTCCCGATGCACCTTCTGATGGTCACACAGGTCCGAGTAGACTCGGGCAACGAACGGACACTTACTGAAGTCACACATGAACATCGAATGGGATCGCGCTGCATGTTGCCTTCAATTAAACATAATAAATACATAAATAATAAATAAATTCTGTGAACAACACACAGCGCCATCTAGCCCCGTGGTAAGCGACTAAGCTTGTGTTACGGTGACTAGACAACGGATATAATACTTATATTTATTTTTCTTTTGTAAATACATACATATTATACATAGAGGGACACCCAGACCAGACACAAATATTTATTTTATAAGCATAAATACTTGCACCCGGCGGGAATCGAACCCGCAACCTCCTGCATTGCAATCGCGCTTTCGCACGACGCGCCACAGAGGTCGTCAAACATTATTCATTATTAAGATTTTTTATTAATAACCTAGGTTTTTAGTCGTAGGTTAAATTTTACTAAGAACTATTCCCCGAGCCAGTACTGCAGTTCACAAGAAGTGAGCGAGTAGTGTGGAATAACTCTATGAATGGTGGTTGGTATGACCTCATCTCAGCCCCGTACTAACATAGGACTTGGCACAGAGCTGGCATAATATATTCCTGCGAGATTTAGTAAGCAAGTAATGGAACTACTCCATGAATAAGTGGGGTGGATGGTTTGATCTCACCTAAGACCGCTATCGCTGACGAAGGACTTGGCACAAAGCTGGCATATTCCCGTGGGATCAGGACTTATGCGGGACGTATGTAGTTCCTAATACTAGTAGGGATTTAGTAAGCAAGTAGTGCCATAACTCCATGAGAGAAGGTGGATGGTTTGCCCTCACCTGAGCCCGCTCTCGCTGACGAAGGACTTGTCACAGAGCTGGCATATTCCCCCGGGATCGGGACGTATGCGGGATTTAGTAAGCAAGTAGTGTTATAATTCCTTGAATGGAAGGTGGATGGTTTGACCTCACCTCAACCTCCTACTAACATAGGACTTGGCACAAGCTGGCTTAATATATTCCCGCCGGACTTATACAGGCTATGTAAGCAAGTAGTGTAATAACTCCTTGAAAGGAAGGGTGGATGGTTTGACCACACCTTAGCCCCCTACTAACATAGGACTTGGCACAGAGCTGGCATATTCCCAGGGAATGGAACTGGGATCGGGACTTATGCGGGACGTAAGTAGTTCCTAATACTAGTATGGATTTAGTAAGCAAGTAGTGCAATAAGTCCATGAATGGAAGGGTAGACGGTTTGCCCTCACCGCTCACCTGAGCCCGCTCTCGCTGACGAAGGACTTGGCACAGAGCTGGCAGCGATGCTTCCTGTCGTGCAGCTTGTGGTGCGCGCGGAGAGTGAACTTGGACGCGAACACCTTGTTGCAGATCGTGCACTCCAGCTCCGGGTCGCCGTGGCCTGGCGGGAGTAATACAGGATATTGGGCATATCGCCTTCTAGCACTAAACTAGGCTAGCCTTGTGATATGGGAGTGCTAGACGTCGTATATATGCTACATGCAGGATGGTAAAGACAACCAGTAGATAAGGAGAGTGCCTAAAATAAGTACCCTTTGTGCAGGGGTTCTATAATGGCTTAAGGAACACCCTATCACATGCTAATGAAAAGCAGCAGTGTAGCGGACCAACGGGTATGGTATCTGAAAATGGGAAAAACCCTTGCTTTCTGGGACAGTCCGAAATGGTTGGAGTAAAGTTTAGGGGAATTCTATGTCAGGGACAATATACCCAATTGTAAAGCATAGTGCGGAAAAAAGCACAGTGAAAGTAAGGAATGGGTCTATAACACAACACCGGTTCTAATCTCCGGCTTGTCTTAATTAGCTGGTCAGAGTGAACACTGACGAGGAAGCGGTCCCCCGCCTTTGGCTTGCTTTCACCGGCCGGTCAAAGTGGAGTCGCAAGAGCAGAAATGCTCGGAGGATGGACACCTCATGTCAGTGATGAGTTAACCCGCACCTCAGCATTACCTAGGTTGGTTAAAATTCTTGGTCTATAGTTACCTAGACAATGTGTTTCGAACTTGATAGCAGTCTTGAACTGTCGGGAACAGTCGGTGCACTTATAGAGGTTATCGTTGGGAGGCGGAGGCGCGTGGGATCCACTCATGTGTTGTCTGAACGACGCTATGTCTATAAATATTTGCTTGCACTTGTCGCATTGGTAACGCTTCTTTTTAGGGTCTCCACTTGAATCTGTAAATAGGTTGATTTTGTCATAGGAAAATTCAATTCCCTATATAGGTGGGGTTTGAGCTCATACTACCCATATGTATTCTTTTTAAATAAGATAAAGTTGAAGACCAAGTTATCTAGCTAGTCATTTTTTTTTTTTTTAATAAATAAATTCTGTAAACAACACACAGCGCCATCTAGCCCCGTGGTAAGCGACTAAGCTTGTGTTACGGTGACTAGACAACGGATTTAATACTTATACTTATTTTTCATTTGTAAATACATACATAATAATTATACATAGAGGGACACCCAGACCATACACAAATATTTATTTTTAAGCATAAATACTTGCACCCGGCGGGAATCGAACCCGCAACCATCTGCATGGCAGTCGCGCTTTCGCACGCGTCGCGCAGATGACAGAGTTTTTTTTTTAATTATATTTATTACTAGCTGACCCGACAGACGTTGTCCTGTCGTTTAGTATAAAAAAATAAAATTTATCAAAATCGGTTTAGCATTTTTTCTTTCATAAGAACCTTCTCCTGACAATAGCAAACACAACAAAAAAAGAATTATCGAAATCGGTCCAGCCGTTCACGCGTGATGCCGTGACAACGGAAAACGTTTCATTTTTATACAGGGTGTCCCAGAAACGAGTGTCAAGCGAAAGTCCAGAGGTAGAGGACCTCAAGGGGTACCCGAATCACCCCCATGTATGTTCCGCGATTTTTCGTAGTTTAGGAGTTATGGCCTTTTTTCTCATTTTTCTACTAAAATGCGACCACTGAGATCTATTTACTCATACTAACTTCAATAATTGAGATAATTGGCTGATTTCTTCTCAAATGTGAAGCTGAATAATAGGGTCATATGTTACCTGTTACAAAAAAAGGTGTAACACTAACTAAACTGTTACAAATAAAAAAAAGTATTTCATGAAGAGAGCGTAGACTAAACACTATAAACACTTTAAAGAGCAATTAAAAGAAAAACTCGCCTGTTATTTTTTTTCCAAACTAACTTCAAAAACTTCCTTACTTCATTAGCTATCTACCCTATTATTTTTATTGGTCTATCATTAGAGGATCATGACAAAAATTTTATTTAAAAATTCTTTGGTCGAAAATTCTCTCACTCATCTTACTTAAACCTGAAGAGAAAATCCCAGCCTAATCTAATAACATAAAAAACATATTTGTTCTTATTTTATTTAATACATGTATTTGTACAAATCTTAATTAAGATTTATGCGGAAGTTTTTTTGCGGAAGACAAAAACCATCACTAGATGGCGCTAGTGGTAAAACACATCGTGGTATCGTTGCGTTTTTATGTCAAAAAATACGTTAGTTTTATGGAAGCTCCCTTAAATATTTGCGGCTACAGTAATACATCCTCTGTAAAAATTTCAACTGTCTAGCTATTACGGTTTATGAGATACAGCGCGGTGACAGACGGTCAGATAGCGAAGTCTTAGTAATGAGGATGAGTGAGAAAATTTTCGACCAAAGAATTTTTAAATACATTTTTTGCTATGATCCTCTAATGATAGACCAATAAAAATAATAGGGTAGATAGCAATGAAGTAAGGAAGTTTTTGAAGTTAGTTTAGAAAAAAAATAATAGGCGAGTTTTTCTTTTAATTGCTCTTTAAAGTGTTTGTAGCGTTTTGTCTACGCTCTTATTATGAAATACTTTTTTTATTTGTAACAGTTTGGTTAGTGTTACGCCTTTTTTTTGTAACAGGTAACATGACCCTATTATTCAGCTCCACATGTAAAAAGAAATCAGCCAATTATCTCAATTATTGAAGTTAGTATGAGTAAATAGGTCTCAGTGGTCGCATTTTAATGGAAAAATGAGAAAAAAGGCCATAACTCCTAAACTACAAAAAATCGCGGAACATACATGGGGGTGATTCGGGTACCCCTTAAGGTCCTCTACCTCTGGACTTTCGCTTGACACTCGTTTCTGGGACACCCTGTATATAAGAAGATTGTACAAAGCGCCAGCCCACCAGCCCTAAACTCAACTAGGCTTGTGATATAAGATACCTAAGTGTTAGTCCTTCACTATACGGAATACTCTTGTGTCATGGCGGGAATCGAACCCAGAACATTTACCTAAAAGTATTAACTCTTTAAACTCACCGATAACAACTTCTTGAGCCACTTGATCGACCCCCACACAAGTAACCATCGGATCATTGTATGAGATATTCTGTATTGTTTGCCCCGAGTATGAATCTTCACCCAAATATAAAATAGTCTTTCTCTGCTTGGAAATAGGTTCAATATCTGGTGACATTAGCTGTCTAAGTGCACTCTTATCCTCAATTTTAGCTGCTGTTTTTCTATCTTTAGAGTTCTTCTCGTTGATGATTTCTTCAGGTAAATTCGAAAGGAATACTCCACACTCAAACTCGTCATCTTCATAATAACTTACGTTAGGATCTGACTGCCCTACTGTTGCTTCAGTTATTTTCCTGTATTTTTTATGGCCGACTTGCCCAAAATCCTTCGTATTTACCTCTTGTATGTTACAAATGTTGGTCTCTTTATAATTGTAGACGTTTTGAGTTATTATTGTGTTGTGTTGCTCGACTGTGATGCAGCCTTGAGTCTCGTGGATAGAGTAATGCTCTTGGGCACTTACATCGTAATCGTTATAAACGTAAGGACTTCTAGAAGGGTCAATCCACACTCCGGATTGATTGTAAGTGGGAAAGGAAAGTTGGTTTGCCTCTGATAAGACTATTGGCATTCGTTCTATGTCATCTTCAAGTGACAAGCTAGTCTCCGGGGTAGGTTCAGTGGGAATGTTGACCTCACAAGAATCTACCATTTTGATGCAACAGAATCCTGAGTATATGCACATATCGTTACCTTCAGCATCTGTAGTTATCATGTTCATGTTTATGTATACGTTATCAGTGATATTGGCGCTCGTTTCCAAGTTGGTGCACTTCTTGGGCATGAATATGATAGGATAGACCATCCCGAACTCAGGAGTAACGTCATCCCCTTCCATTTCCATTGGTAATGCCTGGAAAATCCCATTTTGATAAGACAACACGAATAAAAACTTCACCGGTTGAAGGTTTCTGAATAAATTAATGAAATGCAGGTAAAATTAGAAAGGTAGATCATAAAATCTATAAAAATAATTCGGAAAGGCACTTACCACGTGCTTTGAGGGTGGTGATGAGACAAAAAAGAAGCTGAAGGTATTTTTGGATTAAAAGACGACATAATTTAAAACTACCCTCAGATTAGATTGGTTTAAAAGCCATGTTCCATGTTTAAAAGTCAACCGCTTTGTGCTCATCACATTGCTATTGCATTTCAGTGCCAAAGTCGAAAATAATTTGGTTTTTCCGTTTTTCCATCAGTGAGTTTCACATTATTTGCAATTTTGATCATTTTGATTTTCAAAAAGCAAAGACAAACGGCCAAACAGCACTGCAGCAGCTGAGCGAAAAACCAAAACAAGAAAATTTAAAATCAAATGAATATTGGCTCTAACTATAGTACATAAAGATCTTTTTCGTTTGAGCAAAATTTTAATTGTTCTAAACGTTTCAATCTACTCAAAAATCTATTCAAAGCTGCGATTCGAAGATTGTTCAAAAAATGTATTACGCTTAGACATGGTAGTGCAAGCAGCAGTGGCGCTAGTTTCCTACAAAACTACTAATTTTTAGAAGTCGATCTTTAGTTCTGATTTAGTCCACCTGCACATAAGTCAGATCAGACACTTTAGGTCGCGCGAGGACAAAAACAATACGTTTGTTGAGTGACAGACGACAGTGACTGCGCATCGAAATTGTTTACAATCTGTCATTCATGCCGGATCGTTGGCTTGTTGAATTTTCAACTATTTTGTGATAAAATCATTTAAAAATAAGTTTGTAGTGAGTGTTAACGTAGGATAAACTTATGTGGTCTCCCTGTTACACATTTTACTTCAAATCTGGATGAAAATACAATGATTGCCGCGTCTGAACCCTTGGTACATTTTTGTTTTGTTTTTGTCAGACTTTCTGGGGTGCTTGCTTACTCCTCCAGTCCTCCTGGGCCTGCCTGGACTGCGTGCCCGTGTCTCCGCGTAGGCCTCGGCTTTACGTAGTTCCAGGTGGCTGTATTGCAAGGTTTCTCAAGCGGATAATATCCATCAAAAACGCCATTGACTTTACAAAGTAAAGTAACTTATGCCTTTATTAAAAATGCTTTATTTATGTAGGAGTTCGTGCCGCACGGGCGTACCGTGCTAGCCAACCACCCAGGTCAGATTTACGGCAAACACAACAGCTCTGTCTCGGAAACCTCCCTGCTTTACAAGCTCACTAACTTTGCCATCAAGGATGAGAGCCTGTTGGTGGAAGGAGAGGAGGAACGGGAGTGGTGGTGTGTTCGGGAGGTCTTCTATCGTGGTACTGGAGGTAAAGTTACGATTTGTATAGAGAACTGTGTGTCTTGCCATTTGACCTTTGTAAGTTGTTGTCATCTATTATAGCAGTCATTAGGTCGAGTTAGGGGCCTTAGGGCGATCTGAAAACTCTAATACTAGATGAACCACACCACTACATGAAATGAAGAATAAGACTTATGTAAATCTGAAAATCTTAAATGAATATTCAAATAAAAAGTATGCCTTGTTGCTCTCAAGAATTAAATCTTCTTTCTATCAATGGCCACTAATGGGAATGTTTCCTCAAACCAAGTCTTAATAAAATTGGGCTCATTTTGGAGCCTAATCATTACAGTACATTATTCCCTAATTCTAAACCTATGTGTCTATTGAGTCATACATACAGCTTTGACTTTTGTACACACCAATAAATACAACCTAGATAATGAGAACATTCATTATCTAGGTTGTATTTATTGTTGATTGTAAATAAAAGAATAAACTTTCAGAAACAGACGAAGACACCTCACCTCAACGGGACACCAAAGATTACAACTCCGAATCCTTCCGCCCTATAAGCCGACTAAAGAATGACTTCAACATATCCCTTAAGTCTGAACTCCTGAAGAAGGTGGATCCTGAATCGGCTGGTCCATCTCGTACGGCCAGTGCTAATAGTTCCAGTAACATGTCTAAGAAGTTTAATTTAAATTCCGGCAGCAAAAAAGGGAAACCGAAACCTTTAAATCCTAAAACAGACTGCAGTTTTGAGGAAGAGTTGTATGTGAAAGGATGTACAGCTATTTGGTCTAAAGGTAAATATATTCTCTAACTTCAATTTTTAATCAACAATACAATTCTCAAATAAGTGGTATCCCAGAGATTTTTTTTGTAAAGTCCCAATTCCATGGAAGTTTCAAGACAACACATTGTCCTTGTTGGTCTCAAGAATTTTTGAATGTATGCTTTTAACTACCAAGTTTATTTGAAATTGGTCTTGTAATCATTTATTTTGAATTCATTGATTTCCTATTCTTGCCCAAATCTAATTGTTATAATGATACACTTTCCTCATATTTCAGGATTGATCTCAACCCCTGGGACAAAAATATCAGGCCCAGAGACAAGAGAAACTATAGCATGTTACACCATAGAGAATCCTATCAAACACGCGGCATTTGCCAACTTTCATGTTGATATCAAAAACACTATGCTAATCGACGCTCTTAATTCACAAATAGGAGATGTGAAAAAGAATATTAAGATTGAAGATACCACCGATCATATAAAGACTGAAATCATGCCTAGTATTGTCCTTTTAGACAGCAAATGTATGAGAGTTTATGCCACAGATGGCAGGGAATACATAACAAGTGTCCCTTTTCAAGTTAAAAAGATCTGGCCAATGAAATTCGGATTGCTACTTGAAAAAGACGCAACGCCCATACCTATCTCAAAGCTTCCTACTTCATTTATTAGACAAAATGACTCCCATAACAGTACCTTCAATAGATCGAGGAATAATAATCTGTTTAATTTGAGTGGGAAATTACGAATGGACTCAATATCTAATGTCTGTGAGCAAGACGTCCCATTACCAACATGTTTTTCTCTAACTCATCCGTTAGACGAAGTCTCTCCGATTCTAATGAAGTCACCATCTCAGGGATTACAGTATTACAATGATGGTGACCTGCAGATTATGTTTGTAAACACGAATCCGAGTATTATTTTACTGTACGATTGGAAAACCGGCATACATTCTCTTTGGAGAATCCGTACAGCAACTCGAGATGAATGCTTGTCGATGTGCCCTAATATGAACACGACAACCTTTAGCCAAACGTGCGATTACATCGGAAGTCCAATGCAGAGTAATAGAAATGCAACCAGTTGGGTAACAGGCTTGGGAAGTCCGTACCAGTCTCGTAAAGGTCTAAACACCCCATCTAGATCTCGAATTAACAGCCCAATGGCTAACATTTTCCATCAACATGGCATGTCACCTCACGCGTCAATAGGACAAGCGTCTTCAACCTCAATGATGGGGAATACTATAATGCAATCGCCTCCGACTTTACCCCTATATCCGGACATCTGTATTGATCATATTTGGACAGATAACATAGCAATACGTAGAGATCAGATAGAAAATGAGAATGACATGAAAACTTTCCTACATACAGATTTAGTAGGACATGATTACCTATGTTTTCTTGTGAAATCAAACTCTGTAAGCAAGCTCCAAATATTAAGGCTACAGAAGTCACACTACCACGGGCAGTCAAATAAGACCAATTTGATGGTGGGAACTGTTTCAACAGTCTTAGCTAAAGATGCAGAAGTGTTGCCACATTTAAACATGTTTGCTTTAGTTGATGAAGCTGGGAATATTATTTTGCAGTCTGGCAACAATGTTGTTGGGAAGGTAAAGTAAAATTTACTTATATTTTGTGATAAAGAAAGTTAGATATTGTCACATTGTCCACATAATAAGCTAAAGTAAAGCCTAAGGCACTTAAGAATACATAGTAATTTATCTCGAATCATATCACATTATGCTGGTCACTCTGAGACTCTTGAATAAATTAGGTTTTCCTGAAAAAATGTACTGCATGATGCCACTTGTTAGCGGAAGCATTCTGCATAATGGCACTTAGTAGCAGAAATACACTACCCTTGTGCCACATGCAACAGGAATTGTACTGCATACAGTCACTTGCACCAGAAAAATACATGGTACATTATAATAAACTACACTGCATAATTTTACTTAGTAGCAGAAACACACTGCATAGTGATACTGCATAATGGGACTTAGTGGCAGAAATGCACTGCATAATGCAACTGTATACATATGTACATGAATACACGGATTCCGACAAGGTAGAAGTACCACCAGCAATCTCCTAAATGCCATGTCATATATCGTGCCGCATGTAGATACCGGAACACAGGTGGATGCGGCGTACTTCGACTACAAAAAGGCGTTCGATCTCGTGGACAATGATATCCTACTGTCGAAGCTATCCAAAGTTGGGTGCACAACCAAGCTTCTACAGTTTTTCGCCAGCTACATGAAAGACAGGCGCCAATATGTGGAATATGCAGGTCATAGATCGGAGCCTTATTTCACAAGGACTGGAGTCAGTCAGGGCAGTAACCTAGGTCCAATGGAATTTATCATAATGATAAATGACCTTCCAAACAAAAAAAAATAAAAAATAAATATAAGTATTATATCCGTTGTCTAGTCACCGTAACACAAGCTTAGTCGCTTACCACGGGGCTAGATGGCGCTGTGTGTTGTTCACAGAATTTATTTATTTATTTATTTAAACGTGGTCCGAGACGCGGAGTGTCTTCTCTTTGCGGATGACCTTAAGCTGCTACTGGCTGTAAAGGATGAAAATGACTCTCACCGTCTTCAGCAAGACATAGATAGGGTTAGCGATTGGTGTCTGAGCAACAATCTTCAATTTAATGTTGAAAAATGCTCAGTAATAACATTTAGCAAAGCCAGGGCACCAACGCATTATAACTATCAACTAGATGGCGTCGCGTTGGAGCGGGTGGACAAGGTTAGAGATCTCGGTATCCTTCTGAACACTGAATTGACATTTAGAGAACACATCATCAATGTCTGTAAGAAGGCATACAGGAGTCTCGGCTTTGTATTGCGACGAGCGCAAGGTTTCACGAGCATCAAAGCGGTGTCGACATTGTATGATGCACTCATTAGAAGCCAGCTCGAGTGTAATGCCAGTATATGGTCACCGCATGAAGCGAAATATTCTGCGATGCTAGAACGCATTCAGAACAAATACACTAGGTACCTGTATTTGCGGCTATATGGTGTCTATCCTTTTTATCCTTTGATGTATCCAACACTGTTCGTACTGGGCATGGTTGGATACACCAAATTGGAAACTAGAAGGGACCTAGCACTGGCAAGCTATGTATTACAGGTCTTTAGAGGGAGCATATGTAATCCGACTATACTTGAGTCGGTGAAGTTATATGTTCCAAATGAGTACCTACAACGGCGTCGCACTAGGAAGCCAGCACTATTCGCAGCACCTCACGGTAGGACTAACTTAGTAAATAAGTCGCCTCACGCACGGGTTCTACAGATACTAAATTTAGTTGCCGAACAGATTGACGTTATTACATGCGGAAAGAATGAATTTTGTAAAGTAGCACAGTGGACAATCTGCTATAAAATGTAAAATGCCTGTTAATGTACTTTAACTCTTGTTACCTACTCTATTGCATTGGGGGACACTGTAATGATAGCTGTAGTTGTTTTTTGGAAATAAATAAAATAAATAAATAATAAAATATTTATAATCATCCCAAAACCTTGGAAATCAACTAAAAACCTCAATAACTCCTGTTTCAGGTCCATGTTGGAGGTGTATTAGCTCGTCTAATAGATTCTCCATACACAAAACGTTCAACTTTCCAATCACCGTTCCCAAAACGGAGCAGTTTGTTACCGAGTCGATGTGACACGACGTTTGACGATTCTGCGCTGCATTTACTGTCGCCTGTACCACATTCCACTAGGGCTGAACCGAAAGAGAGCTTGGGTGAGTTGTTATAAGGTTCAAATTAGCTTGCTGTATCTTAGACCCTTTTATTACTTCTCACCAGTTGAGGTAGTGCAAGTCGAACTCCCGCTTTGTGGTTCCGTACTCATCTGTATATGCACGACTGCACTGCAATGAGTAGATGTTATTGATGACCAGCAATCAGAAACTTCTATTTAAACTTTTTTAAGGGCGCAGATTTGACCCAGGGGCCTGGGTCACAGAGACTTACACTGGTTTATTAGGTTTTGTATGGGGACACTCTTTTATTTACGTTTGCTTTGTTGGCTATTTTTGCAAGACCTTTCTTGGTTTCTTTATCTCAAATTTCTTGGTTTGGTTGGTTTCAAAAACAACGGGACTTTGTCATTTAGGTTTTCCTTTCCTTTTCCTTTGCCTTTTGAGGTATAGAACCCTAAAATTTGCTGTGAACTAGGTGTGTGCGGGGTCCGTGACGCGGCCGGTAACCGACTGACGCTGGTGCTGGAGTCGGGGGGCATGTTCCGCGTGGGCTTGCCGCCGCCGGCCTCTTCCGCGCTGCTCTCCGCCGTGCTGCGGCCGCTGCACGGCGCTACGCCTGCAGATATCACCATGCAGGTAACCGACGGACGCTAGTGCTGGAGTCAACGAGGGGGGCATGTTCCTAGTGGGCTTAAACTAAAAAAATAATATTAAGAACTTATTTGTTTTCAATATTTTTTACGTCTTGCAGTTGCTGAATCCCATTGTGATAGCAATGAATTAAAAAAAAACTATTGCATTTTCTTCTTTTTTCTAATCGCATTATCTCATTTTCTCAGATCATGATAAAATGGTACGGAGTTCGCAACTCTCCCGGCACCCAAGATCTGACACCCCAACAAGAATGGACAATGTTCTCCAACCTTCTCCTCTCTCTCATCGGCTACGACACAGACAGACTGACAAAACAATCCGAGGACGAACACACAGAAACTGCCTCCAAGAAACAGAGAACTTCAAGCGACGGCTCCCAAGACGATTGGGACTACCTCTTGAACTCAAAACTGCATAAAACTATCGGAACCTCCATGACATCCATGCTGAAATTACCTCCAAACTCTGTCGAAAGAAAACACAAGTTTTTAATAGACGACGAAGAAAAACCTGTTCATTTTAACAGCAATTCGGTTCTATTTCCTCATATAATACAAGTTTTATTCTCATTCCATTTGCTCTACGAAGAGATCAAGCTTAACACCTTATTGTCTAATGATCTGAAACCTTTAGTGAAGTTTCTGTACCAATTGGCCAAGGATCTTAAGTTGGAGCACTATGTGAACCATTATTGGCTGGATTTTCCGACGGAATTCAGTATTGATCAGGAGTTAGATTCTTGTATACCAGATGAGGCGATGAATAAGTTGGTAGAACCATCGTATTTTACGAAGGAGCCGCCCAGTATTTTTGTGTATTTGAACAGCATGTTTAAGGATATAGATGTGGGGTTCTATCCGTATATGGTGGATGTTAATGTCATGTCTAAGGATTTGATTGAGGTTAGTGTTTTCTTAATTTTATAATTAAGTATGTTTTTTAAATTTAAAAAAAACTTGGCCAAGTGCGAGTCAGGTTCACACGAAGGGTTTAGTACCATTATTACTAAAATGTCACGTTTGTTGTATGGGAACCCCATTAAAATGATTTTTTTTTATTCTGTGTTTAGTTTTGTTGTTATAGCGGCAACACAAATACTGCATTCATGATGATAACAGACAGTCAGCCAAACAGACAGACGGGCAGCGGAGTCGTAGTAATCCTGTTTTAATATTTGGGTACGGAACCTTAAAAACTAAAAATCTATAGGCAGAAAACAAGAACGGAATTGAAGAAACTTTTTCAGTGTGTTACTTCTTTCTATTTGTCTGATCGTTAACATGTTTTATTCCAGATCCTATCGCTAGTAGACTGCGGTCGAAATGCTGGCGTCCAGACGATAACGGGCCGGTCAGGTCTAAGGGCGAGCACGCCGCGCCGCGCGCCGCCAGTCGCCTCGGGGCCGGCACATTGCCGCGCGTTGATGCACATGTGTGATAGAGGTATAGCTTTTTTTAGTTTAGTAATTAATTATTCATTAGTCTATACTTGAATATTTAATTAAATAAGAAGATGTATACAAATACATGGTCATTTTGAAACGTCTTAAAATTAGGAATTTAGCGTGGTTTCGGAATGCGCTCTCTAATGCGAAGAAACTATAAGACTCATGGGGTTACACCTTCCTGGACTTGTTTTAACGGAATTAATATGGTGAAGTTAGATTAGTGATCGATCAAGCACGCATGCTTTGGTATATCTACTTTAAAACAATTTTTAATCCTGGTCACGGCACCAAATGGAATAGAACTTAATAACGTGGCGACTCTTACCATTTCCATACAAACTTAATACCAAAATAAATTATGAAAAATTTAGTTTTCTACCTTAATATCGATATTATTCGGATTAAGATTTTACTTTTAAAGTTTTTAATTTTACCCCATCACAAGGTTTTCCAAAATATTCATTCGAAATGAAATAAAACGGAGAAACATTTTTTCATTGAAAAATGTTTCTCCGTTTTATTTGAATGTGATGAATGTTTGGTATTAAGTTTGTATGGAGATGGTAAGAGTCGCCTCGTCCTTAAGACTTAATAAAGTTAATCTTAATAAAGAACGTTAAATTCGAGAATTAAGTTACGCAGCATTAATATCATCCTCAAAAGTAGACATAAAAAGGAGTAATGCTACCGAAAATTCAATTATACGTTTGTTGTTCTATGCGTCGTTTATCGATTTCATCTTAGCGTTGTCATTTCATTATTACCATATTGTCAGCACTGCCACGACTTTTTCTCCTGTTAAAGGAACATGGAATATGTTTGACACATCACCTCTAGTACTATAATCTATTTCAGAAACTTAAATCAAAAATGTAAACAAAGAACTGACAATTTTAAAGGAAAAAGTAAATAAAGAGCTTTCACTTTTAAATAAATGTATGGGGTTTTGTTTACATTTTTGATCTAAGTTTCTGAAATAGGGTATAGTACATAATATCTAAATAAATAATTAATTCCTTAAACACAGTAACTACAAAACTTGTCTTCCCCAGGCTTCACCCCCCAACACATCGCATCGCTGCCCCCCGCGCTAGGCCTCGCCGTGCTGGGCGTGGTATGCCTCGCGCGCGGCGAGGCGTGGCCGTGGGGGCGCGAGGCATGCGCGCTGCTCATGCGTGAGGAGTTGGCCTTGCACGACCAGATCACGCAGGCCAATACTGATGAGCAGATGGAATCTCTGGCACTGGGTGAGTTAGCTGCGAACTATTCGAAAAGGAGAATGGGCATATTTGGCCTATTGGCAGCCACAAACGAATGTTGTACCAAATGTAAGTACAGTTACTAATGAACATTTTTTACTATCGGCGTTACGCTGTTATTCGTTTGGGAACAAAAATATTTGAATGTAAAAAATGTATGGAGCGATATCAGACTAAAACAGATTTGAACTAAAAACTTCATAAACTGATTTTTAAAAACTGATTTAATGGTTTTTGATGTCATATTTATTATTATTTTACACTTAAAATATTACAACTGTGACAACTTCGTTGCAATCATACCTAATAAAACCGCTTTTGTGCTAATTTTTAGCGATAACATTCATGCAAAGGGCCAATCAGCGCCGCCGCTATTGTTATTACAATACAGCGGTCAGTGCTGCGCATAGCCATGTGACGCCACCTGTGACGTTGTGAACTGTGCGATCGTCTTAAAATTCTGTTGTTACCTTGAACCCTGTTGTGCCCCCGGACTCCGTTTTTGTTTTTACTCTTAACCTGATAACTTGACTTTTTTGATTGTGGACTTGATTTCCTTTGTGAACTGGATATGTTTATTTTAGTGTAAGTATGTGTATATTGCGAGAACATAATTAGCCTTATTAATAAACGTGGAGTAAGGTTGTTGTAGTGAGAACATGCTTTGTCTTTTTCAACAAACAAAAAGTGATATAATTATTCCAACCTTACTACATGTTTATTAATAAGGCTAAAAATGTTTATGTATTTAGCCTAAACTACTTATATTGTTACTTACTGTAAGTTTTAGATAACGAAACAAGTCTTTTTTATTGTTTGTAACTATATTATGTATGACTGTTATTTAATAATATATTAAATATTTATTAATATATTTAAATATGTAATTAATATACAGGGTGAACCATTTAAACGGGCCTTGGGGGGGATATCCTAAACTATAAGAGATAGAGAAAAATGCTAAAAGGAGTTGCGTTCCCGATTTTGACAAAAACTAAAAAATGGCATTGATAGATTTTCGAAAAATTAATTACCCTAGCCAGGAATCGAACCTTGTCTTTTTGCAAAAAAATAAACACCCTATATTATTGTACTGATCGATAGCGTTGCTGATAAATATCAAATCCTGGAAACAAACATAGTGTGGCAAATCAAGACAAATGCCTCATTTTTAATAAAAATATTAATTTTTACCAAAAAAGACATCTATCAGTTGTGCATTACTGCTTACATCAAACATCAAAGCTCATGATTTGAACTGTGTGCGAAATTTTGAAATTAGAACATGATCTGAAATGATGATAAAATGCTAGTGCAGTCGTTCAAATAGAGTTAGGTCGTTGTAATAGGTACGGGTAACAAACAAGTACTTGTACAGATTACTTGGCTATTTCATATTTTTATTAAAAATTGTCATTTTTCTCGATTTAACATAATATGTTTGTTTCCAGGATTTGATCTCTATCAACAGCAACACTATCGATCGGTACAATAATAAAGGGTGTTTATTTTTTTGCAAAAAGACAAGGTTCAATTCCTGGCTAGGGTAATTAATTTTTCAAAAATCTATTAATGCCATTTTAGTTTTTATCAAAATCGGGGACGCAACTCCTTTCAGAATTTTTCGCTATCTCTTATAGTTTAGGATATCCCCCTGAAGGCCCGTTTAAGTGGTTCACCCTGTATATAAGTACTACAATATACTTCTGTTATTTCATTTTACATTTTTATACTGAAAAAAGCTCGAATACCTAGTTAGTAAAATGATGCAAAATCTTTTAAATCAAAAGTCATTTTACTCACTTTTAAAAAGACCCACAGTGATAAAACTTCTACACCGTAATTGTAAGACCAAACCATACCAGTAAATAACAATTTCATTGTTGGCCGCTAATAGGCCAAGCTCCATACAATTTTGCCCATTCTCCTTTCTCCCTATGTCATACTAGCTGTGTCCCGCAAAGGTCTCCTTTCTTATCGGATGCCTATATCGTATTAAGAACAAATTTTCCAATTTTCAGCTCTCTGCTATGAGCGGTTTAGGCTGTGCGATGACCAGTCAGTCAGTCACGAGAAAGACTTTCATAGATATAGATGACTAACAGAATCCTGAATCTGTAGACTAAATTGTATCGCAATCGTATCAATCGTTTTTGAGTGAAGCAGTAACACACATACTTACATACTTACTCACTTCCACACGAACTTTCACCTTTATAATTTTAGTAGAATATCACAGACCTAGTTACTTACCTTAGGGCTCTATGTGCAACGTCCTACAATATTTATATATCTCTTTCTAGGAACATTAGAGAAAGAGACAGCATTCACCACAAACAACCCGACAATGGAAGAGCCGCAATTCAAAAACGATGACGCCGAAGCATACACGGGGATGGAACACCTCAATACCAAGCTTCTATCCCTACTCTACCCAAGAGACCACAGAATGACAGAAGTGGTAAACATGCTCCAATCATCCCAACCGGTCACCATCAACCTGACACAAAGACCTGAAGTCTCAGACCATGACTTCATAGAAGAACAGGAGAAATATCTATACGCTTTGAGTACTAGGACAATGGCGTTGCCAATTGGGAGGGGAATGGTGACGCTACGGAGTCAGGGTGCTTGGTCTGGGGGAGGAGGCGTAGTTCCGAGAGTTTGTGTTTGGGGGAGAGGGGGAGGAGGGGCTGGGGGAGTGGCTGCCCCGACTGAATTGGCTGGGGGAGCAGGAGCGTGGCCTGCTTTTCATTCCGCAGCCGGAGCCGCTTTAGCTTTAGTACCACAACCCGGTGCCGCTTTAGACGCCGCGTGGCTCCACAATAACCGTCCCCAAACCTTGCAAGGTGGTTCAGAACTATCCCCCGAGTTAGCAGGATTCCTCCTAGCTCTAGGCCTGAACGGTCACCTGAAAGAGATGCCTTTCATGAACATTTACGAGTACCTAGTCAAGTGTAACGAAATGGTCAGCATTGGCTTGCTATTGGGGCTGGCTGCCACTTACAGAGGAACTATGGACGTCCAAGCGACGAAATTACTATCGATCCATGTCGAAGCTCTTTTACCAGCCACGTCTGTGGAGTTAGACATCCATCAGAACATTTTAGTAGCTGCGTTGTTGGCTGTAGGGTTGTTGTACCATGACACCCATCACAATCATTACGCGCAAGTGTTGCTGAACGAGATTGGGAAGCCATCGGGCAGTGAGGCGGAACAGTGTGTGGAGAGAGAGGGGTACGCGCTGGCAGGGGGTTTGGCGCTCGGGATGGTCATGGTGGGAGCTGGGAACTCCGCACCACCACATCTGGCGCCAACGCTAAGGGGGCTTATGTTGGCTGGTGAACATACTCATTCAGGTGAGAACATAACAGAAACACATTGTACAGACCGAAGATACTATAACTTCTATTACTTCTGGGGTCGGCACCAAATCTCCATTCAATAGCACATCATCTTAATGTTTTTTTTGCTCACGAGCGGCTATCTTTTTTTATACCTGCTAGCCATTATTTTTGTTCTGTGTATCAGACCTTCTCATAAGATTGAAGACCATATTTACTTCTAGGTTAAGCACCAAATATCCATTTAGCCCATCATTTTATTATTTTCTGCTCATCTTTACTCATACTTGCCAGCCAATCATTTCCTTTCGTTTTGGCTTCGCCGTTGTCGGGTAAAAATAATAGCTGGAATAGAGTCAAAAGCTTAAAATGTCAAAGGCAATCAACGTAAAAGCACAGCGTGTCAAAAATTTACTTCTTTGATTTTCCCCCTAGGTTCAGGATCTCGTCGCAGCGTGAACCTAGACGTGGTATCCCCGGGGGCCACTCTAGCTCTGGGCCTCATCTACCTGCGCACCAACAACCGCGCCGTGGCCTCGTGGCTGGACCCGCCCGCGACTGCGTACAGCCTGGACGCTGTCAGACCTGATCTCTTGATGTTGAGGCATATTGCTAGAGGTAAGGACTATAACCATATCACTTTAGATCCCCCTGGAAAATATCTTCTGGATAGACCCAAGAAATGATGCCGTGACGTCATGCAACGCGTACAGAAACTGGTGGCTTAAGAACTACTGGAGATCAAGACGAATGGAAGGAAATGTGTAGACCTTTGTCCAGCTTTGGGACACAACAGTTTAAGTGTAAAAAAGATTTTTAAAAGACCTATTTCATTTTGGTGTGTCAATTTTACAATAGAGACATGGTTACCCAAATTTTGCTGCCAAGATTCTCCAGTTGTTTCCTTTTTAACAACACATTATTAACAAGAACCAGAACATATCAACCCCAGATTTAATCCAGTAGGCAACTCTTGCATGCAATTTGTACGCAAATGTTTTTTTTACAAGAGATAGGCTAACATTTGACCTCATCCCACCTGATGGGGTCGACGGTGTAACATGCTTGTCTAGAAGAACCTAATCACTCATAAACTTGAAGACTTCAAGGTTGACATATTACATCATACGTCAAATTGGCGGACAATGAGGAGGAACACTAACTTTTTATCCCGGCAGAGGGCGTTTGTCGACTAATCTTAGGTTTGAATTAAGAACTGTCAAACAGGTGTTTTTTACAACTCTCGGCGCCAAATTGGCCATATCGGTCTGAGACCGAAAGAATAAAAAAAAACTCGGCGTTTCCATTGGTGGAGGAACATCATCGAAAAAAAAAAGATCATCTGATGCCAGCGCCATCTACTTAAAGCTTTGCGTGTGGCACCCCATT
The DNA here is from genome assembly GCA_958496205.1 of Idaea biselata. Lineage (NCBI taxonomy): Eukaryota > Metazoa > Arthropoda > Insecta > Lepidoptera > Geometridae > Idaea > Idaea biselata. The sequence goes on from OY292401.1 coordinate 28,457,377, forward strand.
GAGATAATTCCAACATCTCTTCTTCTCATCCGAGCGATGTTCCCGGTTGCATTCCTCTCGGGAGCCCGGGATCCGCTAAACCCCAATAGCCTTATTAATAAACGTGGAGTAAGGTGGGAGTAGTGAGAACATGTTTTGTCTTTTTCCATGACAAGAACTTTCAAAGTTGACAGATAGAAACAAAAGGTGGTAAAAATATTCCGACCTTACTCCTCGTTTATTAATAAGGCTACAAATGGTTTTTTTTTAATTTGGGGTCGATGTAGTCGGTAAGTCATCATTGACCATACCTTCTGCAATTGGATTTGGCAATCTTTTTACGGCCGGCCGCCTGTCTGATACCAACCCTCTTCGGGATCAAGCAGTTTACCCGCCACCGCGCGGAGAGAACTTAAGGTTTGCTAATCTCCCTCAGATCCCTCAGTCGCCTTTTACGACACCCACGGGAAGAGATGGGGTAACTCTATTCTATGCCGGGGCTACACGGCATAATTATAATTCCAACATCTAACGTCACATTTGCGTACCAGTTGCCTAGTGGAATCGCGGCTTTAGATACAAGCTACTTCTGTATTTCAGGTTTAATAATGTGGGATGACATAGAAGCAAGCGAGGAGTGGATCGAGAGCCAAGTTCCCGAGACCGTCCGCCCGCACTGCTTCGTCAAGCCTACTGAGGACAACATCGACTATGAGGCTATGAAGTAAGTCTATAGTGGCTAAGATTCGTTTAAATTATTCAGTTAGCTAAGTCAGCAACGATTTTGTATAGTCGTCTGGGTTAAGCAACGCCTAACTCGGTCCTTGGACGGGTGACTGATAATGACGACCTCAGTGGCGCGTCGGGGGAATGTTTGTATTTATAATAGCTATTTAAAAATACGTCAATCGACAAAAGAAATAAAGCTTTAGTATATATAGTGTTCCTTCTTTAATCAATTCTACGTTTTTATGTTTTATTTCTACATTGCATTACAATATTATGGTGCAATTTTACAGAACACAGATGGCCTATTCACGTAATAAAATTATCCAAAATATCATTTCAATACCATTGCTGTCAATCTTTTTTCGATGTTTTTTTCTTTGTATAATTCGTTTTACAGACTAAGAAAGAAAAATGAAATTGAATGTTATTTTTCACACATTTTTGGGTCAATTAAGTTTCGATGGCAGTCCAATTGCAAGTTATAGTTTCACTCTCGTGTATTGTTTGCAATTGCAATGATATTTGAATGAAGTTTTTATACGATTTTATTACATAAAATCACCCCTGTATTAACCGTTTTAGACTTTAAAAACAGTGGCAAATTTGAATATCCCTTGCAAAGTGGTAGCAAAAGTATATATACTAACTGGTATAATATTCGCTGCACGCAAAACTATAGGTTCCTGCGCTTGTTTCAACATAATAAACACAATTTTCTTCTCTTTTACATCAAAATTTTCCCAACCACACCCGTAAACCGCTCGCTCAAACTCCTCAGCTGCATTCGTAAGCTTTTGTAACAAAAAACAGTACAAAAAGAAACACATAGCGCAGTAAAACAAGACTGGGATAAATATCAATGTATCGTGTTCTAAAGGCAGATAAAATATGCAAGCAAGGCATATAGCATTTGTACTAAAATCGACTCCTAAAGGAAAGGTGTATAGTGCTTTTATTCTATCAAACAGAGCTAGGAGCAATATATGGCGATGGATAAGAGCCGGTAGTAATTCCTTAGCCTTTTCCTCCATCTCCTTCAGATTCTTATAGTCGTTGAAGGCTAGCATTTCCAAGGAAAGCATGTGGTACATGTTTGCTGTTTGACCCACGAAGCAGACGAGCAACGCTTGGTAGTTCAAACAGCAGTTCATTAGCGTTAGTTCTTGAAGGCATAGAATTGTAAGGCAGATCTCGCGATTGGGTGATTTTGTTAGTTCTTGTATTCCTGAAAAAAAACTATATGTAGTAAAATGCCTTGAGAAAAAAAACTACCTACAATAAAATAGTTTTATCCGTTGGGAAGCTACAATCCCACAGATACATAGAACTTAGCAACCCCCCCCCCCCCCCCCCCCCGTTTTTGCCGTCGGTTACTAGTAGTTTATATACCGAGATACTAAAGCCTTGGCTTATTTATAGGGTGTCATATTAAATCCAGAGTGTACGAAGGACTTTAGAATTAACTCCTGAGCGAAGCGAGGGAGTTATGTACCTAGAGGTCTGAGTAAAGCGTGAGATTGAAGCCGTCCAAGACTAAGACAGGCTTTATTACCGAGGTGAATACTCTACTTTACACATCTACTGCGAGACAAAAAGGCTACAAAAATATGCATTTAATTAAAAACAAAACAGAAGAAAAATATAGAATATTTAAAAAGAATGTAAAAAGAATCAATTTTTTTTGGGATAATATGTCTATGAGGACAGTTCGATATGGTGGTATGCTACCGGACTTTCAATTTCAATTTTAAATTTCATCGTGTTAAATTAAGTAAGGCTTAATTTAACACGGTGAAATTCAAAATTAAGCGGGCTTAAACGCGCAGTTTAAGCCCTAGAGACTCGTAACTTGCTTATCGTCGACTTTTTTGGTCATGTAAAGTAACTTTGTAGAGCCGTAGATATGTAAAAATACAGTTTTAACTTACCGACACACGAAACCATATTATAATTATTTTTAGTATTAACTTTGTGTGGCAAGTAAATTATAGCCGCATCTAGGAGCTGCGATACATAGAAGCCGATCACAATCATTTTGACCAGTCTCGTGCGTTTCATGTAAGCCTCCACGAACTTCGGGCTAGCACACGCTAGTTGGTCCAGTTGAGCTAGTTTCTCCACCACTTGTTTTAGAATGGATCTGAAAATTATTCGACTCTGTTAATAACAGTATCTCAGGGCACTTAATTCTATAACGAAACCTTGAAAATTTGGTATAAAATATTTGGAGGTCAGACCTAACGCGATCCGGGCCGACCACAAAATTCACAAACTGTTGAATTTCCCAAAATGGTGAAATGGTGTTAAGTTCGAAATGTTTTACAAAGAGAAATGCATCGTCGAAAATTCTCCCGTGATAGGTTTCGAACCTTTGCCCCTCGCTTGCCGGGCGATTGCGCTAACCACTGCGTCACACCGGAACCCACGTGACACGGTGAATTAACGATTATGCTTCCTCCTATTTTGTTTACCGACTCAGGCTCGGTTCGGTTAAAAAAAATCAAGTAAAATGCCCCGAGCAATAAAAACAAAAAAAATGTTTAACTTCCCAAAAAAGTGAAAAACCCTTTTGTTTTTAATTTTAAATTTGCTTACCGTTTAACTATCCACCAGAAACTGATGTTAGAGACCATCACAAAGACGGAGACGCTGACGTAGCTCATTATAAAGTCGTATATCCCTTCGGCGAACTGCACCTGGTACATGACATTCCCCACGCCATATACATATACTAACAGCGCGAAGTGCACGACGAAATAAGGAACTGTGAAAGTTGCAATCTAATACATATAAAATTCAAAGTCCTGTCTAACTGAATGGCTGATCTATACGAGTATATATCAACGCAGAGCCCAAACCATAGGTTTGCTTATTTGGAAAGTGTATTTTTTTGTGGTGTGTAGGACAAATATATATTTTTTTATTCCCACGGGATCGGGAATTACGCGGATAAAACTGCAATTATTAAATAGTTGCAGGACGCAATTAATGTACACTAATATTATAAAGAGGAATGATTTGTATTTTTGTGTGTGTGTTTGTGTGTCTGTATGTTTGTGATGAATTAACTCAAAAACTACTGGACCGATTTCACCATCAGATAGCTACATTCACTCTGATTAACATAGGCATACTTTTGATCCCGATAACACAAAAGTAGAGTAGAGATATTGCCATATTCCCCAAATCCCTTAAAAATCAGAGGAGATATCCTGATAAGACAGGGGTTTTGTAGACTATTTGTCCATAAATCCCCCGAGCGCTACACCTTAACGCCGGCAGAGGATTTTTGGGCTAAAACCCTAGAAGTTACCTTAACCAAACATACAAACCAGAAACATTGTTTCTATGGACAGAAAATCCAAATATAGATGGCGAAAAGTCGACCAGCCAAAGAATATTCTCAAAACGGTTTCCTTTAATTTTATCCTTAACATATTCATAGCGACTTTTAATACTTTCTAAGAAACTCATCTTGATGTGACCGAGACGAGGCAAGAAATAAATGAAGTTTCTATTTCAAATAAAATATATAGAAAACTGTTTAATTAGGTGTTACAAAATGTAATGTAAGGTTTTAGATAAGTACAGGTTGAAAGCTATGATTATTTTTTTCTTCACCTTCAATTAATGTCATAGTCTATGATTAAAAAGAATGGCGACTTTAAATGATAGGTAGTAATTTTGTGGGGCGGAAACTAAGCTACCTTATATTTTGTAAATATCCATTAATTTATAGGTAACTTTTTTATAGACTATCTGCGTCTCGCGGTTTCACCCGCTTAAGTCCTGATCCAGTGGAATTATCAGGATCGAAAGTAGCGTAAGTTACTTCTCGGTAATGTAGCTTTGAAAGAATTTTGAAATCGGTCCAGTAGTTTCAGAGGTTATTCAAACAAACAAATCTTTCCTCTTTATTAGTATAGATAGAAATTAACATTATTCGGGTTGAATCGCGTGGTTTTTATTAAATAAAAAAAATAAAAAAAGTTTTTTTTTTTTTTTGAAAAATGAAAAAAATTAATTTTAATACAACATCGCGAAAACAGGAGAAGAATCTAGTATAGATAGGTCATTAAAAATACCTGAGAAACCGAAGTTTTGCTATAGTAATCAAATTCTATTCTACTCTGACTAATATTACAATCGTCAAAAAATTTAATGAAATGTGTGACTTTGTTACTCTGTCACTCAAAAACCGCTTAACCGATTTCGATGAAACTTATTTACACAGCAGAGGAGACCGGGAAGACCACATAGGCTATTTTTAATCCCGATAATACCGCAGGACTTACGCGAGTGAATCGCAAGGCGAAGCTAGTTCGTCTATGTATTCGAGTCAGATGTCTCTAAACAAACGCTAAAGCAAGAGCCGTATTTTAGAACCACTGGAATCAAATTCGTACACGAAAGTTCTAGTACCGCAAGCTTGGTCTCGCTCATTGTGTATGTGCGTGAGCGAGACTGCTCACCCATTTATTAGCCCTTAGCATAAAAGGGGTTTCTGACAGTACCACTCCTAGATATCAACAACAGTTTTCTCATCCTTGCAGCCAAGCGTACTGCAACACAGTTGGAGGCGCGTGCATAGCGATGGGGATCCGTTTCGCGGGGTCTGGTTGCATAGACGCTCGAGACGCGGCCCTTGGAGCCGCGCGACGGCTACTGGGGGCGGGGTCCAAGCCAGTGGCTGAACTAGCGGGCCGGGCCACCATTGAGGCCTGCATAGCTGTGTGTCTCTTGTCTGCTGCCATGGTAAGTAGATGACTGGCTAAAGTAGCAGGTCGGGCCACCATTGAGGCCTGCATAGCTGTGCGTCTCTTGTCTGCTGCCATGGTAAGTAGATGACTGGCTGAACTAGCGGGCACGGCCACCTTTGAGGCCTGCATAGCTGTGTGTCTCTTGTCTGCTGCCATGGTAAGTAGATGACTGGCTAAAGTAGCGGGCCGGGCCACCATTGAGGCCTGCATAGCTGTGTGTCTCTTGTCTGATGCCATGGTAAGTAGATGACTGGCTGAACTAGCTGGCCGGGCCACCATTGAGGCCTGCATAGCTGTGTGTCTCTTGTCTGCTGCCATGGTAAGTAGATGACTGGCTGAACTAGCGGGCCGGGCCACCATTGAGGCCTGCATAGCTGTGTGTCTCTTGTCTGCTGCCATGGTAAGTAGATGACTGGCTGAACTAGCGGGCCGGGCCACCATTGAGGCCTGCATAGCTGTGTGTCTCTTGTCTGCTGCCATGGTAAGTAGATGACTGGCTGAACTAGCGGGCCGGGCCACCATTGAGGCCTGCATAGCTGTGTGTCTCTTGTCTGCTGCCATGGTAAGTAGATGACTGGCTGAACTAGCGGGCCGGGCCACCATTGAGGCCTGCATAGCTGTGTGTCTCTTGTCTGCTGCCATGGTAAGTAGATGACTGGCTGAACTAGCGGGCCGGGCCACCATTGAGGCCTGCATAGCTGTGTGTCTCTTGTCTGCTGCCATGGTAAGTAGATGACTGGCTGAACTAGCGGGCCGGGCCACCATTGAGGCCTGCATAGCTGTGTGTCTCTTGTCTGCTGCCATGGTAAGTAGATGACTGGCTGAACTAGCGGGCCGGGCCACCATTGAGGCCTGCATAGCTGTGTGTCTCTTGTCTGCTGCCATGGTAAGTAGATGACTGGCTGAACTAGCTGGCCGGGCCACCATTGAGGCCTGCATAGCTGTGTGTCTCTTGTCTGCTGCCATGGTAAGTAGATGACTGGCTGAACTAGCGGGCCGGGCCACCATTGAGGCCTGCATAGCTGTGTGTCTCTTGTCTGCTGCCATGGTAAGTAGATGACTGGCTGAACTAGCGGGCCGGGCCACCATTGAGGCCTGCATAGCTGTGTGTCTCTTGTCTGCTGCCATGGTAAGTAGATGACTGGCTGAACTAGCGGGCCGGGCCACCATTGAGGCCTGCATAGCTGTGTGTCTCTTGTCTGCTGCCATGGTAAGTAGATGACTGGCTGAACTAGCGGGCCGGGCCACCATTGAGGCCTGCATAGCTGTGTGTCTCTTGTCTGCTGCCATGGTAAGTAGATGACTGGCTGAACTAGCGGGCCGGGCCACCATTGAGGCCTGCATAGCTGTGTGTCTCTTGTCTGCTGCCATGGTAAGTAGATGACTGGCTGAACTAGCGGGCCGGGCCACCATTGAGGCCTGCATAGCTGTGTGTCTCTTGTCTGCTGCCATAGTAAGTGGATACTGACAGCCCTAAGAATTCATGTCAATTCGGAATATGTTCAATTCCCCTATTCTACAAAAGGTTTTTAAACTTGGATCTTATGGATGTTTCACACTGAACAGCGCGCATCGGAAACCGTTTTACACCTATCGGCTTCATAGCTGCTTAGATTGGATATATTAAGGGGAAACTCGAAACATTGAAGTGTGTCATCTTATGACACAGTCTTCACACAAGAAACAGGCGTATATTTTTTTCGTTTTCGCTATGGTAATATGGAATGATGACGTTTGTAAAATGCTGAAAATAGTAAAAGCAACGCCATTGATTTTGCCCCTGTTTTTAATTAATATAAATTGTTGTGTTCTAGATAATGGCCGGTCGCGGAGACTTGGAAGTGTTGCGAATGTGTCGACGGTTGCGGGTTCGAGTCCCGGCGGGAAACGCCCACTCGACGCATCCACCGCTCACGCACGGTGGGCAGGTTAGATATTCAAATTATTCGATAAAATGGAAGGAAATGATCCTTTGAGCAGGAGCAAAAGTCTTCTATTATTTTTGTAAATTTAATTTAAAACTTTTTTTACTAGGACCATAAAGGCTATTGGATCTCGCCTTTGAATTTAATTCTCTTGATTGATTTTTGATTTCATTTTAAAAAATAGCTTATGTCTTAGTACACCGAGGCCGCAAAGCCTTCAATCAGTTAGCCTCATGTATATGAGCATGCAAGTCAAATCTTCAGTCAATCTTGAATAAGAAACCTGTAAAGGTCTCGAAACGTTGAGCATGGAAACAATCCAAAAAGGAATAAACACCACGCGTTTAAAACCGAAAAATGAGTTAAATGAAAATTGAATAGTTCTCTACCTCCCCTAGATGTGTGTGTCGATGTCCGTGGGGCTGGCGTTCCTGGCGGGCGGGCGCGGCACGCTCGGCACCTCCAAGATGGCGACGGCGGCGCTGCTCGCCGCCTTCTTCCCCAAGTTCCCCACACACACTGAGGATAACAGGTCAGTAGTATACCTAGCTTTCCAGCGCATTACACGGTCTCTGTCGCGTTGGGGACATCTGTCTTTAACTGATCCAGGGTGGTTGCTCCTGGGTGTGGCCTGACGGTACAGCGGACCCCTTTCAGCAATAAAACCCAGCGGACCCCCCGCGGTGGGCCGCGGGGGGCCCCGGGGGCCATTATTGTTACCTTGGGTGGCCTTGAGTGGAGTTCTTTGGGGCTCCACATCCGGACTGGTCTCTGCCACAAAATATAGGGCCTTAACTAGCTCCTCACTGAGGTGCCATTGACAACATTGAAGAAGACTGAAGTGCGAGTGTTTATGTAACATTATTTTTTCTAAATACAATTTTTTCCTGGTGCGTTGGTAACACTAATAAATTAAATTCAACAACTCTAACACTACGTAAGCCACACCACTATACGAAAAAAAAACCCGGCCAAGTGCGGAGCCCTAAAATGAATAAGTACTGTTTTATTAACCAATTTTTAAATTTGATAGGAAAATGTGAAATCAAAAAGAAAAAAAAACTTTGGCACAAAGAAATCTGAAACATATAAGAAACTCTTTGGTTAATGAAGGCAGACAGGTATATTTGACAGATAGGGCAGCCATTTTGAATTCCATGACCAACTGGATTTGACTTCGACCATTCAGAAGAGGCCTTATATTGTATTAAAATTTCTTGTTGTTTTCGAAACACGTTTGTTGCATGGGAGCCCCTCTTATATATTTGTTTTATTTTGTTTTTAGTATTTGTTGTTGTAGCGGCTACCGAAATACATCTTCTGTGAAAATTTCAACCCTCTAACTATTACGGTTCATGAGATACAGTCTGGTGACAGACGGACAGACAGATGGACAGACAGCGAAGTTTCAGTAATAGGGTCCCGTTTTTGCTCTTTGGGTACGGAACCCTAAAAAGAAGATTAAATTGTTCGATTATTTTGTATTTCAGATACCATTTACAAGCATTTCGTCATCTCTACGTGCTGGCAGTAGAACCACGGTTGATATTGCCTCGAGATCTCGACACGGGGAAACTTTGTTACGCTCATATACAGGTACTCGCTCGATTCCGCCTCGTTTCACTCGCGTAAGCCCCAATCCAATGGCAATATCAAAAATCATTTTTTTATCCGATGCCTACATTATTTGAAAAAAATACTTTCCAAATTTCAGCCCTCTACAATCAGCGGTTTAGGCTGTGCGTTGATCCATCAGTCAGTCAGTCAGGACAAATTTTATAGAAAAGATTTACGCTCTACAAATATTAGAAGGCAACAAGCAAGCCAGTAATGAAAATCACTAAATAATAATAATATACATTTATTTTGGAAACCAATAATTACATTGTTTACAATAATTATATCCATAGATTAATTAAATTAGATTATTATAATATTAACGTTATCCGTTTACTATATCCACTAAAATTATCCATTTATCTAATAAACCTTGAGTTATTGAACACGAAACTCGTATTTCTTTTTCTACTAGGGGTGAAATTGATGATTATTTTAGTAAAATCAATCTGCAATATTTGTCCATCCGCCATGTTTAACAAAACGGATTTCAGAGCGACCGACGTCACTTCGAAGTACTTAGCATACTTACATAAGTTTTTGGAGATATTAATTTATATGTATCCACGCTGATAGATCGTGCACCACTAAAACACTTTGGATTTTTATGTAAATATTACAAATTTGTTCAATTCTTTTATGAGCGTCTGGAAACCTTAAAAGTTTTCATATTTTTTACGGCAGTGACGTCACTATTTAGCTGGTACGCCCACGGCCGTATTTAGGTCAAGTGTTAGTGTCGTCGTGTATTTTGACCTTTATATTTATGTATAGGTGGTGGATCTAGAAGGTGCGGTGAAGGAAATGAAAGCTCCTTGCATCATACCGGAGTTGAACACTCTACAGGAGGTGAGGATCGCGGATCCTCGCTACTGGCCCGTCTGCTTCCACCGGGACCGGAACTGGGACCAGTTACAGTAAGTCTCTTTAAGGGGGAAAGCGGTCTGGTGTGTTGTCATAGGTTTACCAACTAAACCCTAGTCGGAATTCCTGGCTGCCATTGTCAGGGTTGGTGGAAGTAGTCTTCCACCAACTCTGACAGTGGCAGCCTTTTCAGGCCCCATCAATCCCTCGCCAAGAGGTCCAGACACGCCACTGTCTTGAGGCCCCCAAAGCCGGTGGAACCCTCCCGAGTTCACCACCAAGGGCCAAGGTCATTTTTATAGCAGTTGTCTTCCACGCAGCCCTCTCTTTGCGGACCCCCGGATCCGCTGACGCGGGCTTACAGGGGGGGGGGGGGGGGGTATTCACAGCTCCCGAGCCGAAACCGACGATGGCAATGACTGTGCCTGTCTTCATCATATTGAATCGCGCTGAGCGAGACGGAGATAGGTATCCGATCTTCGGTATCGGACCGTAGCTCCCTGAATAGCTTCCCGTAGTTCCTACTCACCTGAGGGGGTCTCAGGTCAGTAGGAGAGCGCGGCTTCGTCCGCCTCTTGGCTTTACTGCCCACCGCACCGCCCAGCTACTGAGCCTTCCCACCACGGCAAGGTGGACGCACATCGGATGGGATCGGAACTGAGACCAGTTACAGTAACTGTTCCAACTCCAGTGTTCTAAGCGTACACAAGCACGAGAAACATCTCGATTAGACATAAATATTTCGTCTCTATTTCTTGTCCTTTGGCAGAAAGAGACGTTAGAAAGATTGGTAAAATACTACAGATTAATATTCTATTTTAAGTGCTTAAGCCTGCACTGGGCTTTCATAGAAATATTTTTAAGAAACAATACTTCTGCAAAAACACAACGCACGATAGGATTGAGTAAGGTGCGGGTTCGAATCCAGCCCTGCGTCTATCGTGCGTTGTGTTTTTGCAGAAGTATTGTTAATGAATATTACCATAGATTAATGTTACTGTACTGCTATACTACTGTTGTTTCCAGGACCTTCCTGGAGTATACATGGTGTATCGACCTACAGCAACGCGCCGGTTGTCTGTCGTACCACTCCGACCCACACGGGTTCCGTACGCTGCTGGCACGCTCGCTCACCCTCGCCCCACTAGCCCACGCGTGGACCACTACCCCAGGTACATGTGTTGTCTCGTACCGCTCCGACCCACACGGGTTCCGTACGCTGCTGGCACGCTCGCTCACCCTCGCCCCACTAGCCCACGCGTGGACCACTACCCCAGGTACATGTGTTGTCTCGTACCGCTCCGACCCACACGGGTTCCGTACGCTGCTGGCACGCTCGCTCACCCTCGCCCCACTAGCCCACGCGTGGACCACTACCCCAGGTACATGTGTTGTCTCGTACCGCTCCGACCCACACGGGTTCCGTACGCTGCTGGCACGCTCGCTCACCCTCGCCCCACTAGCCCACGCGTGGACCACTACCCCAGGTACATGTGTTGTCTCGTACCGCTCCGACCCACACGGGTTCCGTACGCTGCTGGCACGCTCGCTCACCCTCGCCCCACTAGCCCACGCGTGGACCACTACCCCAGGTACATGTGTTGTCTCGTACCGCTCCGACCCACACGGGTTCCGTACGCTGCTGGCACGCTCGCTCACCCTCGCCCCACTAGCCCACGCGTGGACCACTACCCCAAGTACATGTGGTTTCAGGTACATGTGGTTTCAGTCAGGTACTGTGGTCTTAGGAACATATGCCCCCAAACGATGACTTAGTTTATGTAACGTTTGTCGCTTATTGAAACTTCGTGCCTTAGTAAGAGACATAAAGTCACTAAGGTTAGTCACCGTTCGTAAGTAAGGGGGATGTTGGTACATATGTTCTCAGGTTCATGTATTTTCAGGAACATATTGTAGTACCTACTGGCTACATCTCAAATACCCAACCTACCTAGGTAGGTAGGTTGGGTATGTGAGATGTAGGTACATAGCATAGCATATACCTACCACTAAGGTATCTTTCCTAGTCATTTAGGCTAGGCAAACTAGTCTGTAAGATCACGTCTCACAATAAAGACGTAGTACCATCACGCGCTTTTCAATTCATAATCCTCTGCTGGGTCCACCATAATATGTTCTCAGGAACATGTGTCCGGGGGCTTATTCCCACTTCTGATGCCATATCTACTGTTTAGAACAAATCCCACAACCTTCAATCCAAACAGGTACTAAAACCCCAACCCCCCATATTCCAGACAACATCGAGCTATTCACGAACGACGAGCACATCATCAACCTCATGCGGCAACACACGCACCGCGAGCGCGACGTGTGCGCCGACTGCCTGCCGCACTGCCGCCGCCGGCGCCCGCGCCGCGACCTCGGGAAAGGCTGCACTTGTCGACGGTATGTTTGTTCTTGTGCCATAATGTCCTCATATTTCCCGATCCTGGATGGTTGCTACTGGGAGGGGCTGACTGTACAGCGGACCCCTCCATTTTATACCCAACTAGCTGCGTCCCGCGGTTTCACCCGGGTAAGTCCCGATCCCGTGGGAATATCGGGATTAAAAGTAGCTTATAGCCTTCCTAAATAAATGGACTATCCAACACTGAAAGAATTTTTTAAATCGGACCAGCGGTTCCTGAGATTAGCGCGTTCAAACAAACAAACTCTTCAGCTTTATAATAATAGAAAATAGATAAAGATAATAGAAGAAGAAGAAGAAGATAGAATAATAGAATGTGTCAATACACATTGTATTATTCTATCTTCTTCTTCTTCTTCTATTATGACAATTTTAATCCAATTTCCTGGACAATTCCAGGTACACCCTGGATGAGCTGGAGTACGTGCAAGGTCTGTCCACGGTGACGTACGACTGTCTCCTCAAGGACATGTTGGCCGCACTGCCGATGTGGACTGCTTTCCTAAAGGTAACTATACTGACGTTAGCAGTAGCAGTAGCAGTAGCAGTAGCAGTAGCAGCTGCAGTTCTTAAAGGTAAACGTTGTGGGGGATATAACGCAAATAAACTCGCACTTGATGACAACAGCTGAGAATTTTCATTCTGTTTTCACGATGTTAAAGATTAAATACATTTTTCGTTTTTAATCGCGTTTTATTTTATTACTTTAGCATTGTTTCAACACTCATCCTTTCGAGTCTGAACGTTTCGGATTTTGAATCCTGAATTCAGGATTGTCAATCCTAAAGAAGGGACCTGTAAAGGTCTCAAAACGTTGAGTGTTGAAACAATGCTAAAAGTAATAAACACCACGCGATTAAAATCGAAAAATGTCTATAATTTCAACAGCTGTGAAAACAAAACTGGACAAATCTGTCTGAATTATTGACAGTATTCGGTATAAAGATGGCGCTACATGATGGCATTTTAATTTTGCATCTGCGCTCAGTATGTAAACATGGGTACTTATCGTACAGCCCTTGTAGATGACTTTATTACGTTTAGATTTTCAAAAGCACCTATCCTAACTTAATCTTAATAACATGTTTAAGTAATGTGCCAATTTACTATTGTTATTTGAGATGTCCCCTCCACGGAACAGGATTAGCCTAGTGAGGAGGTACTAGCCTAATTGCTTGGAGTATCTAGTACCACAAACAGTTTTTAAAAAAAAAGATATTGATTAAAACTACGACTTTATTTTCAGATAATAAGAACGCTAAAAACGGAGCCGACGACTCAGAACGTGTGGCAAATCAAACTCCTCCTCTCACTGATCGAGAAACAAAATAAAAATACACAAAACAAAATGAAAACCGACGAAGAGGAAACCGAACCATTAATCTCTACAGAATTCACCATAGCTATAAAACAGAAAGTCTGCCATATATTCGATAGTCTTGAACTAAAACTAACGCCTTATTTCAGGAAATACTTAGGCTTACCTAGCAGTAGGAAACTAGTGACCTGCGATGAAAGCACTTTGAAGTCACTTTCAGCTTACATAATATATCATGATTTAGAAAAGAACATGTTGAAAAACTCAATAAATAAAGACGAATTGAGTATTTTATTGAGTAGGGAAACTGAAGGTGTGACTACGACCGCTGAATCTTGGTCGAAACTTGGGGAATTGGTTCGGTGATGGCGGGCTTTAGGCCAAGGGTATGTGACGCGGTCTAAGTGTGCGCCCGCGCATAGAGACTGCGTTCATGACTGGTGTTGAGGAGTTTGTGATGAGAAGGTGGTTCCAGGTGTTCCACCAATATGAATATAGTTTAAAAGTAGATTCTACCATGACAAATTTATTTAAAAAATACGATATTTTAAAGATTCTTGGAGAATTGGTAGAGTTGTGTAATGAGAAGGTGGTTCCAGGTTTTCCACCAAAATGAATATAGTTTAAAAGCAAGTTCTAGCAAGATAAATCTATAATAAAACCGTATTTTGAAGATTTTGGGAGGATTCCAGGAGTTGTGTGATGAGAAGGTGGTCCCAGGAGATCTATCAACCTGTATCTAGTAGTTTTACGACAGATTTTACCAGAAGAAATTAAAAAAAATGTAGTCTGAAGATTCTGGAATGTTTCGAGGAGTTGTGTGATGAGAAGGTGGTCCCAGGTGAACCATCAACCTTGTAGTAGTCTAATTTAAGGGCAATCGGCCGGAACTGGAAGTAAATATTTGTAAATTTCGCAATTAGTTTTAATTGCTCAAGCTAGGCAGTTTTTTTTTTAATAGAAATATTTTTAAAGAAAAAACGCCTTTAAAAATTCTCTCGCCGCGAGGCTTGAACCCGCGTCTTTGAGTCTGTACACCAACGACTATTCCCATCAATCGAAAACACATAAATTCACCGCTCGAGACGTAGGCTCGTGTAGCCTATTTGGAAAAGACATTGGGGTACAGACCCAAAGACGCGAGTTCAAGCCTCTTCGCAAGTAAATTTTTAAAGGCCTTTTTTTTCCTTAAAAATATTTCTATTAAAACATTATTTCTTTAGAAATACCTACTGCTTTTTTGAAAAAATGCTTTTAAAAACTTTAGTACCCGACGGGATTCGAACCCGCGACTGTCGGTAATCCGAACCAACGCGTTTGACCGCTTCGCCACGGGTAGCCCCCGGGGGCACATTTTCAAAAAGGCAATGTTTCTATTTGTAGATTGTTAAAGACTTTGTTTTACCGAGGGAACTGAACCCGTAGCCTTTGCGCCGCAGTGGTTTTTTAAATTATTTACTTACCTGATTTCTGAACTCTGAAAAAGAAATACGAAATCGGATTTTAAACAGAATAATATTATATATCTTTCTGACGTTTGTTTTTCAAAATAATATCAGCAGAAATAGATAATAATAAATAATCAGAGATTTAAGAAAAGATTATTATTATATTAAAAGCCGTTTTAATCCATTTCGTGAATGGGAAAATCCTTCTGAATTGCTATATTGATAACATTAAGAACAGAAGGAAAATCTTTGAAAACATTAGCAACAGATGAATGTACACTTGTATATACTTGCCCACTGACATGAATTATATGGACAGGAGGTCTCGCACTGAATTTTGTGCCTATTTGATCTGCGCCATGTTGCGCTGTTGTCGCGCGTTTTCTATTGAAAATGATGGTCACTGTCTCCGGAACTATTAGTTCCGGAGACAGTCACCATCACTTTGCAACAGCGACAAACGACAACAGCGCAACATGGCGCAGATCAAGTCGGCACATAGATCTAATGTCATTTTGTATAGTATAGCAATTCCAGCGTACTTGTATAGTTTCATTTCAGTGTACTTGCCGTATTTAGGCCTCGGCACCTATTATATAAATAAAATCTCTTAAACATGCCTAAGGCCGATTAATCGCCACATCGGATAAGTTTTCGTCCGAATTTTATTCGTGCGCTACGTACGAAACGACATACGAAGAGTCTTATCCTTTTGATTATTGTCTCACTACCGCTTGCATACTCATTTATGTTCTAGATTGTAAATGTTTGTGTGTTAGTTAATGTAACTGCTTATTTTTAACCCTATATTCCCAAGGGAAGGCAACTTTGCAGGTAAAACCGCCGGGTCATATATAGTATTAAGTATTTAAGTGTGTTTTCTTCTTAAAATATAGGTATTGTTAATTTGTTACGCTTATATAATAATAGGTCACGCGAATAAATGTTGTTTTTATAAGAAATGTATTTTTTTACGTAAGTTTTTGATATAATTGTGTAAAATATTTGTCTAATTTGCCCTAGTTCTTAGGGTTTCGTACCTCAAAAGGTGAAAATCTTTTAAGGGTTCCTCCCGTACAAAACTGCGTCTAATCGTAAACCTTTGTTTAAGATCTAGTTAGAGGGAGGGAATTGTAGACGAGAAATATCTTAAAAGGATAGTCTTTCTCTTTCTCCATACAAACGTAGTTTAAATTTTCCTTTCTGGATAAAGACATTAGAGCAAATATGTTTATGCCATTAAACTTATATCTGTCATGACTATGCATCTACCTTTTAATTTTTTTCATTTTATTATTTTTTTATTTATTATTATTATAATTAAAAAATAAATAAAAGGTAGATGCATTGTCATGACAGATATAGGTTTTATGGCATAAACATATTTGCCCTAATGTCTTTATCCAGGGAGGAAACAGTCGACAACGTTTGTATGGAGAAAGAGAATGGAGACTGTCCTCGTAAGTGCTTGAATCCAGCACTTGGCTTTCATAGAAAATATTGGTATAAATTAAAACCTGATGATAAAACATGGGTTTATACTAAGACATTTTCTACATCCTCCCCTTTTCCCACTATGGGGGGTTAGAGACCTCACATAGTGGTTACAGGGGATGAGAATGCTCCTCCCCTGTAACCCTGTCGATGTCTCTCTCACCACTTTTTCCCCGTATTCTCTCACGCTCTAGCTAGAGTGCTTCCCCCGTAGGTTTGGACTCTCTCTCTTAGACTTGGACATCATTTTGTAATACTTAATTATGTTTTTACCAATTCATATCCTTAAAATGCTTTGTCATGCATGACTGACTGATGAATCAACGCACAGCCTAAACCACTGATAGTAGAGAGCTGAAATTTTGACAGTAGGTACCTTTGTTATTTATATGATGTAGGTTTTTTTGACATTCCCACGGGATCGGGGCATAGCTATCATAGGAAGCAATCTTCACAAAACATATCGTCAGTGGAAAGGCGACATTGCTGAAGCGCCAAAACGGTACTTTTGGGAAATGAGGTTTAAAGTTTTTTTTTACGAAAAAAAATTCATATCTTTTTTTCCTTTAACCACAACGAGTTCATATTAATATATGTATATATTTATACTTGCGTTCGCAATTAGTAGCTGTTTCTAGATCTATAGGTCCCCTGGTTCGTAAAATAAGTGTCGCTTAAGCAAAAATCACGTGGCTTATAATAAAATGTTGGTCAGGAAAATATTGCCAATCTACCATTATTGTCTCAAATTTAGTCGTTGCAATTTGCTAATTAATAGCTATAATCTTTAACCAAGTAAAGAAAAAATACTAATAAACTAGAAATGTATAAAGTTATGGAATGAAAAAATGCTAACTATTGCTACACGTAGTAAAACTTCGTAAAGAAAAATTGCTTAAGAAAGGAATAACTGCAAATGTAATTTAAGCAAATTATCTTAACACTTACAAACCTAGTCAAATATTAGATATTTGTAAAGTAATAAAATTGCTTATTTGATTTAAATTAGGAAATACTAAAATTGCAATGTCTTACTGACTAATTATTTTTACTGTGATTAGTTTACACAAGTGCAGAGCCACAAGTCCTGACCCATTTGTTCCAACATTTGAAAGCGAGACAACCGATGTCTGCGCTCATCCAGGGCAGGGCCGTAAGCGGCTGTCCGACCAAAATATGACCAGATGTCAGGACTTCCAAGTCATTCGGATCGGATCAGAGGAGACGGGACAGAGCGGCAAACCTCGACGCGAAACAAAACGATCTAGCTAGCGTGGCGACAAAGGCTTCCGTTGTAAGAGCCGATACCACTTCCAGGTGAACGGCCTTAGTGGCCAGGCAGACAAAAACACACAAATACGCCTTCGTGTCCCTCTTGTTACGCTAGGTGATCGTTTTGACCCCAAAAAGTCCGGTACCGACCCCGTCAAACGGCCTAGCCGTCTGACAAACCCGGTCCGACGGAAGATATGTGGTTGCATTGTGGAGGCTTTTACCTTGTACCAAGCCAAACATCGAAATAGGACGCTGTGAACCACTCGTCGGGAAGACTAAATCCTAAATTCCCGATGTGAAATTCCAAGTAATGCCATACATCCCGCGTGTGCATTCTTCAAGTGTCTATCAGAGACTAAAAGCTCCACCTTGGATAGCAAAAGTGGATGACGACTACCGAAGGGCAGGTCAGCATTCCTAAGTCGACCTCCAACGCGTAGCAGTCCACCTCCGTCCAGAAATGGGTTAAGCCAAAGCTTAAGGGAGACCGCTCCCTTAAGCTTTGCGCCTCCCGTGCGCAGAATCCTTAGTTCGTCCTCAAATCGTTCAGCCTGAACCAACCGGATCAAAAGCAAGAGCAAACTTCTGCGTTCTTCAACGCTCGCAATAGGCGACAGTTGCTTCTTGCTCGGCTGCCAGCAGTTATGTACAAATCTCCTGATCCAGTAGGTCACGCCTAATAGCTTGTTTAATTTGTTGTATCGAGCCGTCAACCAGTTCGGGTCTGGTTTCGGTTCATTCGTTAACGCAAGAACCTTCAGTCCGGGCAACAAGGATAGAGAGCCATCGATCACGTTAACTGGGCATGATGATTCGGGCTCCGTCAACCATTCCGGTCCCCACCAGAGTTTATGCTGCACCAATTTCAGTTCCTCGAGAGGCACAATCCGCGGGATTCCAGCTCGCAGGAACATGTTTCCAAATGAAGTCCAAACTGGCGTTCTGTACCTGACATATCCGGTTGGCCACCAATGTCTCCAGCGTGTGAGACGCTGCACGTAGCAACGCTAGGACTACCTACTTGAGTGCCGGACCATGCATAGACATATCGGATGTCCACCGTGGGCGACAGTTCCTTGTGCACATAGCGCAACAATCTCGACAGCAGTGAGCGGATAGCGATGAAGGGACTCGACTTCAGGCCGTACGTGTTAGTGTTGAGCTCATAAACGATCACCGGATCGTCAGGGTGCTCCCGCCAAAGTATCAATTGAAATCTCCTGTCGTCAGGATGTATATCTGTTTGACGGAACATCATCCGAATGTCCGCCCCGAACACCACGTGATACCTTCGGAGGTTCAAAATGATATCTCTATGCAATTTCGGACCGGAGTGGAGACATTGGTTCAAAGAGACTCCAGTCGACGACGACGGTGCCACTCCGTCAAACACCGTCTGCAATTTTCCAGTTGAGGCCTTCATCACCGCGTGATGAGGCAGAAAAAAGTGATCTGTCGTTGTTCAGTCGACAGTCGCCCGCGACATGTGGCCCAAGGACTCGTATTCGCGCATGAACTCGAAATACTTCTCCCGAAGTACCGGGTGGCACGACATTCGACGCTCCATGGCCAACAACCGTTTTTCTGCCAAGGCCCTCGATTCTCCCAGCAGCGGAGGGCAGTCAATAAATGGCAGTCGGGTTTCGATCCTACCAGATGCCATCCTACGCATATAACGCTTAAAAAATGCCTCGCACTCCACATTACTAACATTTCCTAACTACCTCACATCTTTAAAATATACTTTTTAATTTTTTGTAACTAGAATATGAATACTCTAGTTCAAAATAATATTTTCACTAACGTAGCGAGAGTAAGCAAACATAAGACAATAGAAATTACTTACAACTCCACGCTTCTGTTGTTATGTAGGGACTTTTGTGCAGGGACTTTTGCTAAAGCGCCAAATAATTTTGTACAATAGAAAGCAAAAACAGCTAATAGCCTACAATAAAGTAAACTACAGTCATCTAAAATTGCTAATATAGTTATGTCAACAAAATTGAAGAAAAGCAATTGTGCTTATACTACAGAAGATAATAAAATGTGGTAAAGAAAAAAACACTTAGGCGCTACGAAACCAATATTGTAGCTCTTAAGCGACCTTCGTTGCAAAAACACCGTAATAAGGTCGTTTTAGTCATTGATTTTTTATCAATTCTTCAATTTTTTGGAAAGCTTAAGCACCAAAAATATGCTCCGATTGACACGAAACCGACATCAATCGACGCAGAAAAAAAAATCCAATCCAATGATATAAAAAACTCATTTTGGCCCATGTGGCGCTTTAGCAAAGTAGCCTTTCCACTGACGATATGATTTACATTTTGTATCAAGTAACCTCATTGAGGAGATTAATAAGCATTAACTGGGATTTCCAAATTAGAAGCTAGGTACTTATATATTATCTTTAAAAATTAATCAATCATATCTTTAAATTACTTCGGAAAATCCAATTACATTATTTATGGATTCTAATAATTAAATGCAATATTACATTTAATCTATATATCCTTAGGTATCAATGTTTAATTTTTATCAATTAGTAACGCTTTCATTGATTTTCTCGTGTATAAATATGGAGAGAAACAAATATTTGAGTAGGTATACCTCACTCTGAAGTGAAAACAACAATGGGTCTATTAAAACGGTTACTTATTTTAAGTTTCTTCTATGGATCTTTTGGTAAGATGACTAAATTTTTTATATTTAATTAATTATAATCTTATCTGCGTTTGTCGATCTACGATTGCGATGGTTATGCAACGCCTAGCATGGTCAATATTTCGATGGATGACCCATTTACAGTTTTTTGACTTATTGTTACAAAAGTAAAACTGCTACTAAGGTTGTCTGGAAATCGCTTTTAGCGATAAGGCTAAATACAAATCCGTGCATCCATCTCACGCAGCGTACTACGTGGACGATTGGATGCGAACGCGATTGTTGTCGATTGTTTCCGCGCCGCATCGCGTTCGCATCCGATCGCCCACGTAGGACGCTGCGTAAGCACTGATTCGTATTTATCAGAGATACGGGATGTTATCCAATGATAATGACATTGACATTTAATGGACTTGTATACCTTATACAGAATGTTGCAGTTTCTGCGACAGGACAATTTAAGGTCAATATTTCAGAAACAGCTGTTTTTTTTTTCAAGTAAACTTTAAACTCAAAATTTTCGCAATCTACTTCGAATTTCCAAAAGCCGTAGAACAACAATTTGTTCGCCTAGACGTGTAGAACAACGTATTAACCTTAGGTATATTATTTTAATAAATCTAATATTCCAGCTTTTCCATCACCCAACCATGAGCTGTCAAGATTCTTCGAGGAGACTCCCAGCGGTCGTATAGTAAACGGAACCTCCGCCGCGGAGGGTGCTCATCCTCACATGGTGTCCTTGGTCGCCGGTCTGATCACACCAAGCCACTTCTGTGGGGGCTCCCTCGTCAGTTCCAGGAGTATACTCACTGCTGCCCATTGCATCTGGCCGGGGGGTGGTCTTAAGTAAGTATAAGGGAAGTTGGGTTGGTTTTCCATCTAACCATGAGTTATTAGGGTTCTTTGGGGACGTTATTGGTTCCTACACCTATCATCTGATGAAAGAGAATAAGATATTAACGTAAAACTATGTCATAGATTATCCACTTCTATCAGAGGTTGGACAACATCAGGGCTATTTTCTTTAGGAAACTGCAGGTCTATAAAGTGTGGTGGACTGGTAGTACTGCAGTCGAACCTCTTAGGTTCTTCAGCCAAGAGTGGCGCCTTCTGCCGACACTTCTTTTCACATGGATCTTGCCCTGGATAATGAGCTGGAGTAACTTGTTCTTGTCATTTCTCATGACGTGACTGAAGTACGATATTTTTATTATTTCCGATTATAATCTGCTGGGTTAAAATTCAGCTGCTAAGTACCTGCTGAAGTTTCAACTGAAATATTTTTTTAGTTTGTCAAAAGTTTTGAAGTTGAGCAGCAAGTTATAAGTATCCAGTTAGAAGTAAGTGATGCGGCATCGCATCATAAACTGTCAAGAGCAAGAATTTATTCTGTGTCTCCTGGAACAGCTGGTTTTCAACAAGACCCTAAGCCAATCCTTTTCTTTATTCCAGCACAATCCGCGGCATCGTAGGCACGAACCGCTGGAACCTCGGCGGCCAGGCCTACCCGATATCCCACGGAGCTATCCACGAAGATTACATCGATCCTATATTAAAAAACGATATAGCAATACTGTTCACTGTCTCTGATGTCCAGTTTCATGCACTAGTGAGGCCTATTGGAATTAACTTTGATGAGTTTATTGGAGGTGGAGCGAGGACTGTGGTTGCTGGGTGGGGGAATATTAGGGTAAGTCGATGCTACCATTTAAAAAACTGGTTCGGTGGGATACTATACGATATCCAATCCATACTTGACAAGTAAACGTCCAATACATGGAGACCATAGTCATATATTGGAGTAGATGCCGCAAGTGTACCTTGCGTGCCTCAATTCCTAATAATTTGCCAGGATTTGAGTTCGTTGAAGCCACTATGCTTCTGAATGTAACGATGATATCGAACAAATCTTTCTCAAGCAGTAGAAATGTAGAAGCATGAAGTAGCAAGTTGACATGAACCCTTGGAATGGCACGCTTTGGTTCCATGCATTTTAGGTTGGAAGCGGCTATCTGTCTATCAAGACATCTTGGTTTGTGATGGAGACATTATGAGCAGAAGAATAGGTCCATGAGTTTGATCTACTTATTCACTGTTTTCTTCAGTGGGGAGGTCCAAGACCAGCAGACCTGCAGGAGATGCATCCAACGACAATCCCCGGAGATGAGTGCGTGGAAACTATTCAGACGATGATGCCGATAGCGCCGCCCGTCTGGCCGGAGATTGAGGTCTGCGCCTTCCAGCAGGCCGACATGGGCATCTGCCATGTAAGTATCATCATCGAATCAGCTCAGCCCTTATACCTCCACTGCTGAACATAGGCCTCCCCCTTACGACGCCACAAATAGCGATCTTGAGCCACCTCCATCCAATAATATCCTGGGGCCGCTACAATGTCGTTGGTCCACCGAGGTGGTCTTCGAACATTCCATTTCGCATTGCATCGTGATCGCTACTCAAGGAATTTGACTCCCTAGTGATTTATCAGTCCTTCGAGCTATATGGCGTGACAATCGCCACTCAGTCTGCTAATTTTGAGAGCTATCTCGGTGACTATGGTTCTTCTACGGATCCGTTATCACATAATTTGCACAGCGCCAGCAACTTTGTTTTATGGCGCTGTAGCGCTGAGACAATCGATGGAGTTACCTTGCCCTGCACTTATGGCCCCCAGCCTATTCGGCCATGTCCAGAGAAAAAAACCGGTCAATTCTTCTGGAGTTTACTATAGTGTGGGTTGTATCACGTTTTCCTTCACCGTAAGAGCTGTAATGAGTACTTATCTATACCCATAGATATATTTATAAATGACAGCTAGTTTATTGCAGGCAAATTCCAGGATGTAATATCATACAGCCATTGACCCGCCAACTAAGCAACTAGGCTTGAATTATGCCATAAAACCCATTTTTAAAATTCCAGGGCGATTCAGGCAGCGCGCTAGTGGGGCTCGATTCTCAACAACAAATAGGTATCGTGTCGTGGATCATACCGTGCGCGTTCGGCGCTCCCGATATGTACGTTAGAATCAGCGCCTTTAAAGACTGGATACAAGATAGGTTAATATAAATTAAAAAGGGTATTATAAAACGTGTTTCGGGGACGGTAATTTAGGCCTAAAGGTTGTTCTAGACGTCTAGGCGAACAAGTTTTGTTCTACTACTTTTGGTAATTAGATGTTAGAACTATTCTAAGTTTCAAGTTTACTTGAATACCAGCTGTTTCTTAGGGTTAGAGTTAATTAGGTAACCTTAAGTTGACCTTTTATTTAGTTTGGGCTACTGCCATCTAAACACTAATTGCCTTTGTTAAAACAGCTGTTTTCCAGTCAACTATAACCCTAAAACTTCGAATTTTCAAAAGTTGTAGAATAAAAGTCAGCCTAGACGTCTAGAACAACATTTTGTCTTATTTTATCGTCCTCGGAAAACACATACCTATATGTACATGTAAATATAGTTGTATTTATAGGTATAGACAAGTAAAATAAATAAAATATATTTGCGTTATTTAATTTCGTTGTTTTCATTTCATTATTTCTTATTATCTCTAAATGATATTGTGTAATGCATTTGTATAATCATTTCGATAATTAAAACCACTTCTGAGAACTAGATCTGTGTTATAATCAAGTATAATATTATTATCTGCATATCTTGTACCTACTTGAATTAGTTATGTAGGTACCTACTATAGTATTTGATATACTTACCTATATAGGAAAATATTCGAAATTTGGATATATTTTCACAATTCGTACTTCTACTATTAAGTAAACTGTGGTACCTAGATTTATAGATAAATACTTTCCAAAGCAAAATTGTTAAGAGGACCTAACTAAGGCGACCTGAAAACTCTTAAACAACACCACTTCTCGAAAAGAAGAACACAAAATTGTTGGTATTGTTGGTTAAATAATTAATATCATTAATGAATATTGTTTATTTTGAATATTACTATTTTTTTTTCCAAAATAGATATTTTTAATATTACCTACCTACTTGGTAGGTAAATTTAATTAAAAATCCTACTAATCATTTATCATTTATCTTGATCAAACACTCAAATCTGATTTCCACTAAAAGGGTAATATTATCGTAACAGTAAGTAGATTTTAGGGGAGACCGGGGCTTTTGAATGAATGAATGAATTAATTCTTTATTACATGTTTGAATCTAGGTACAATAGGCATCTAGGCAGCTGTTATTATTATAATTTAGGTAGGTAGGTATATTATTTCACCAACTAAATTCTACCTTTTCATTTTAATTCTTATTATTTTTTATCCTACAATGATTTGCTATTTATGATTTCACTTCTTGTCCATTCAAAGGTTGCCTGGAAGAGACCGCTTTAAGCGTGGCCCCTAGATATAAGTTTATGTTTTTTTCTTATTGTTGTAATATTTTTTTGCGTGTTTCAAAAAGAACGAAACTATCTATCTAATATTATAAATCTGATAGTATGTATATGAATTTGTTACTTTATTTAGATTCCAACGGGATCGGAACTAACACGGGTGAGACCGCGGGGCGCTGTTAGTCTACAATTACAACACTGATGATAAGTCGTCGTCTGACGTCTGATGTATATCATCAAGTGCGTTTTTATTTGAAATCATGGAGAAAGAACAATATCTCTATCAGTTATTGTAAATAAATAGTCGATTCAGAAGTTTTTGCGTAAAGCAGTAACAAACATAAGTAGGTATTATTTACTTACACGAAAACTTTTACATTTGTAATATTAGTTACCTAAGATGGAGAGTGGATGGACACTGTAATAATATTTGAGAGAGAAAAAAGATTTAATTTAATCATAGTTATTAAAGCCCCGGCCTCCCCTACCCGTATCTATTCCAAAGATATACATATGTAATGGTTTTGCAATTTAAAAATATAGGTAATCGACACTTTCTGGTCGAAGGGTCAATAATGATTTCGCTAAAAGGATTTCTTGTTGTTGCTCTGATTTGCGGGAGTTTAGGTAAGTCACATTTTTATCCGACTTCCAAAAAAAGGAGGAGGTTCCCAATTCGTCGCGTAAGTTAGGTAGGTAATATATTATTATTATCATTTTCTTCATCTCTCAGATCGACCTTAACAGTAGATATGACATCAGAAGCAGTTGTAAGTTGTAAACAGCTAATGTAGCAATTTTCCTTCAAACTCAATGATGCTTTTAACGTTCTTCTTCGACTTCGTCTTGGCGCCCGCAGCAATACTCATTACATTTTTCGATAGACTTAACAATATTGTCAGCGCTGCAGCGGCTTTTTACCCAACTGTCAAGGAAGGGTTATGATTTTTTACATAATTTTGATGATAGGTATCCTTTAACCCTGTCAAGCAATATTCAACGCATTTTATACCTTATCTCCAATCAATAACGTTTCACGCCTATTTTTCTATTAGATTAATAATTCGTTGCACGAAGTACTTTAAGCTACCTACCTATATTCCTCTCCACTTTACGACGACTCCTCCTTTTCTATTAATATTAAAAACCTCTGTCTGATCTTGGCGTAAAACTTTCACACAGCATAACATTTGTTTTTATTACCATTACAGCACTCCCCGCAAAGGAACAGGATTTATCAAAATACTTCGAAAGCCGCATCATAAGTGGCACCCCAGCAGATGAAGGTGCCCACCCCCACATGGTGGGACTCGTGGATGGTCTAATGATTCCGACCTATATCTGCGGGGCATCACTGATCAGTGACAGGAGTATATTGACTGCTGCACATTGTATCTCGATGAGTTCTCTTACGTGAGTATACTTGAACAGTCGTATAATTAGTACCCATCAACCGAAGGCATGGGGTTGCCTTTGGTTGATGGGATAGAGGGGTCATATCATGGGACTTTTAGATCTACTGATTGCGATTTATATCTGCATGATGCCACTGGTCGAACTCAAGACTATATCGACTGCAGCCCACTCTTCTTCTTTTCGTATAGTGGTGTGGCTCACCTGGTGTTAGAGATTTTCGGGTCGCCCTAAGGCCTCTAACTTGACCTTACGACTACTATCTGAGATAACAACCGGGACCAACTGCTTTACGTGCCTTCCGAAGCACGGAGGAGCTCGAGAAAAGCATTGAAGCCCAACGTAAGCTTATTTAGGAGAAACGGAAGTTCAATTTCTTTGGCTTTTTTGCTTATGAGCAATGCCTATGTATAATTCCAGGTTTCGAAAGCTATTTACATATAGATTTTCATCGCAATTGGTCTAGTTACCGGTTATCGCGTGAAGAAGCGACCAACGCATCCTCGCATACTTTCACCTCTATAATATTACTAAAGTCCCAAACAAGCGTGTTCCAATTTGCAATGATCTATATTCCATAGACAATTTGTTTCCTGGTCTGAATGCTTGTTTGTCTTAGTTGGAAATATTAACCTGGCTCCAAATAAAATGAATCCATCGTCTAGTACTTACCCATATGTCAAGCTAAACCGCTCACTTTAGGGCCAGATGGCGCTATGTTTAACATCTCCCAACTACCTTTAACTCTCCTTACAGCGTCCTCCGTGGCATAGTAGGCACAAATCGTTGGAACGTCGGCGGGCAAGCGTACACAATCACCGGTGTCTTCGTTCACGACTTGTCCTACGAGTACATACAGCAGATTAAATACGACATAGCTGTCCTACAGACTAATACAGTTGTGGTACTGAACCAAAACGTCAGGCCTATCGCGTTGGATTTCGATTTTGTTGATATCGTTGATGCGAGAGTCGCTGGCTGGGGTAGGACCTCGGTGAGTAGTAGCTTTTAATAATATATTTTTTAGCGTTCTTCTTTTTTTCGTATAGTGGTGTGGCTGAGCCACTGGCTCACCTGGTGTTAGAGTTTTTCAGGTCGTCCTAAGGCCTCTAACTTGACGTAACGACTGCTATCGGAGATACCAACCGGGACCAACTGCTTAACGTGCCTTTCGAAGCACGGAGGAGCTCGAGAAAGTAAATTTTTGCCACACAAATTATCGGTCACCCATCCAAGTAATGACCGCGCCAAGCGTTGCTTAACCCGCACGACCATTCAAGATCGGCAGGTACAGCTAGGCCAATGAGGTCCTCCAATAAGTAGGTAATTTGAGATTGAAATTAAACTCATTTTTCGGTTTTGATCGCGTGGTGTTTATAACTTTTAGCATTGTTTCAATGCTCAACTTTGGGACCTTTACCGGTCTCTTCTTCAGGATTAAACGACGAATCAGTCAATCCTGAAGAACGCAGAAGAAACAGAAAACAGAAGAAAAATCTACTTTTATATTTCTTATTTGTATTGCTCAAGGCATTATACTACAAATATTTTATTGTACAAGAAGAAATTCATCATCAAAAGTCCTCCCGTAACGTGGTCAAAAAACAAACAGGGTAGATGCATTGCATAATCATTAATTCACTGTGCCCTTTGGCTGGATTCTTTTTGGTATCCAACCAAAGGGTAAAAAACCTTAAAAGGCACCCCTTTAATTGAAATGTTGTATTTCTATGCCGCTACAACAACAAAAATACTAAAAACAGAATGAAATACTTAGATATTTAACTTTTTTTTTGTTATAATGTCACGGAACTCTTCGTGCGCGAGTCCGACTTGCACTTGGCCGGTTTTTTATTAAGTTTGCAATGTACCCACTGGTAATGTAAAAAATAATGTCCATGGAATATTTTTTCAGTGGGGTGGACCTCTCTCCATGGATCTCTTGGAAATCTCGATGCCGACCTTGGAGAAATACCACTGCGTGGAGGCGGTGAGAGAGGCAGACCGGATGGCGCCGCCAGTCTGGCCTGATATGGAGATGTGTGCTCTTTTGCCTAATGGTGGCACTACACATGTAAGTTCGTTCAAAGGAGTTCTCAATTCGTAATAAAATGTCTTCTACTTTTTCTATGTAGATTGTAGGTATACGTATGTTCCTCGATTACTCGAATACGCCTGGATCGATTTGGAAAATTCTTTTTTGTTTGAAACAAGATACCACACAGGTGGTCCTATGAATATTTGGTAAAGATATGAAGAGAGCCTTAGGAATGATGAGCAGAATAGCATCCCAGAATGCAGTTAATAACTTATTTTTAGAGTTCCGTACCCAAAGTGTAAAAACGGGACCCTATTACTGAGACTTCGCTGTCTGTCTGTCCGTCTGTCACCAGGCTGTATCTCATACACCGTGATAGTTAGAAAGTTGACATTTTCACAGACGATGTAGCCGCTACAACAAAAAATACTAAGAACAAAATAAAACATATATTTAAGAGGGGCTCCCACACAACAAACGTGATTTAGGGACATGAAAACGCAACGTTACCGCGATGTATTTTTACCAGTAGCGCCATCTAGTGAGACTGGAGAAAGACTGTCAATGGTTAAATACATCTTAATGTTTGCATTTCGTTCACAGATTGGTCGGTCCAGTTTTTATTTTAGGGTTCTGTACTCAATTGTTATAGTGGTACGGAACCCTTCATGCGCGAGTCCAACTCGCACTTGGCCGGTTTTGGTTAAATACCTAATAGGGATCATAGACCTCAGTAGATAAGATAGATAAGACGTTTATTTGCACCAAAAACAACACACGCATTAACACAAATATTATCATATAATTTTTGATTTTTATGTATATATGAGTTTTTAGTTAGTTTTATTTTAATCAGTTTAAGTTTTAATTTAGTTTTTTAAATCAATTATGTTTTATAAATTTTGGTTTCAATAAATATAGGTAGTATTATGTATCGTGCCTCCAGGGTGACAGCGGCAGTGCCCTGGTGGATGTGGGCAGCAACAAACAGATCGGCGTCGTGTCCTGGAGCCCCAGGTTCGGCATCCCGCCTAACGTGTACGTCAGGGTCAGCGCCTTCCGGGAATGGATACTGGAACGATTTATTTAAGAGGAAATACAACGCCAACGACCCTGAAACTGAAAATCCCTGTCGGGCTCATCGAAAATTGTTGATTATTTCATGACGGAATGTCGTAGAACTTTTTTTTGTGTACAGGTTGTAGATGACATTGTTTCCTACATTTTGGTGTAGTTTTAAGACAAGAACCTCCTATTGGTGCAAAGCCTATCAAAATTTTAGACAAAAAATGTCTGATTTGGCTAAAATGTCGATAGGCTTCAATACGTTTCGACATATTTGTATGGAAACTGCACTAAAATATTTAAAACAATGTCGCCTACAATCTGTACACAAAAAAAAGTTCTACGACATTCCGTCATGAAATAATCAACAATATTCGATGCGCCCGACAAGGATTTTGAGTTTAGCAGGTATAGGGCCCTTAACTTGCAGACACAAACAGGAACCTAGAGCTCTAAATACATGACGACACTTACACTGACACTTTACCTAAAACAGCCCAGACCTACAGCACACATGCACAAATTTCTTTATATGGGTGCTGTAGGTGTGGGCTGTTTTAGGCAAAGTGTTAGTGCCATCGTGTAGTTTGACTTTAAAATCTAGTCTAGGCAAGACTAGATTTTAAGTTCAGGGGTTTTTAAAAAGCTCCTTTTAGTCATTGAGATATTATATGTTAGTAGGTACTTAGTTAGTGACATTAGTGTTTTTCTTCTAATTTCATATCTACTGTTTAAGGTCGAGATCAATTCTTTTAGTAGTTTCTGCAAAGGCTAAATGTTTTTGGCACGGTCACAATAACTTTGTTGTGTATATTTTATATGTGTCAAAAAGCATTAAAATTTGACTTCCTTTACTTTTTTTCCTTTATATATAATGATTTCCTTTGCAGGATCTCGTGAAACCTAAACCAAACTTAAGTATATAATTTCATACTACATTATTATATGCTCGAAACGAGTAAACTGTGCACTTAAATAGTACCTACCAACACAGTTAGAAAAAAAAATCAGAATATTTGAAGTTACTTAACACTATTGAGCACGGTGCAGTAACTTAAGAACGTGGCGACTGTTACCATTTCCATACAAACTTAATACCAAAATAAATTATGAAAAATTTAGTTTTCTACCTTAATATCGATATTTATGGAAATGGTAACAGTCGCCACGTTCTTAACAGTAGAGTGCAGAAGATAAGAGTTAGAAGGAAGACAGTTTGTAAACAGCCACGGCGCTATCGCTAATGCTTTTGATGTTTTAATCGTCATTAATCGACTCTATCTTAGCACCCGCAGCGATGGACATTTCATTTTTACGGTAGACTTAACAATATTGTCAGCGCTGCAGCGGCTTTTTATTTATAGGTACGTATTTCGCATAAAAGAAACCAATATGGATTATGTTTGATACATCACCTCTAGTACTAGTAACATAATATCTCAATGCTTAAAATTTGATTTTTTATTTGCATTAGGTACCTACTTGACGTTGTACTTAATTGATGATTTTAATTTTCTTCAATAAATGATAAAAAATATTATTGTGAAGTTACTGATTGTAAAATTTACCTACCTTTTTATTAGATCAGTGATTATGGGTCCAATTCTAGTGCAGTAGAGATACTCTTACCTAAGTCATTCTTAAGGCTCCGTACATCAAAAAGAGGTGCAAATTAAGCTAGTCCTCTTAGCTGTATGGGCGCCCATACAATTCAGAGAACTATAGCTGAAATTTAAGATTTTACTTATAAAGTATTTTTATAAACCAGCGCATGAATAGGTTGGGATCCCGAGCGAGTCTGACTGGTTATAAATACCAAGGTACATTTAAAATGATGGGCACAATTATCCATAAACTGGTAACTTTTTCTGGTAAATCCTACTAATAATTATTATGAAGGTGAAAGTTTGTATGTAAGAAGGTTTGTTACTCCTTCACGGAAACACTACTAAATAGATTGCGATGAAATTTGGTATTTATTCCAAATACCAAATTTCATCGCAATTTATTTATATACACACTAGCTGACCCGGCAAACGTTGTTTTGCCTTATAAATTATAGATAGTAGCCGATTCTCACACCTACTGAATACGTATACAAATTTTCCTGAATTTTCTTTGCTATAAACCTCACGCGAGTCCGAGACCTTTCCAACGAATGCAAAACCGTGGAAATCGGTTCGTGCGTTCTGGAGTTATAGCGTCAGGAAGGAAAACCCGACTTATTTTTATATAGTAGAAGATAGGCCACCTTTTAACCCGATATTCCCGCAGGATCGGGACTAATGCGGGTAAAACCTGGGGCGCACCTACAGCTGCACCTGCATAAGTCCAGATCCCGTGGAAATATCAGGACCAAAATGCTATGTTACTCCTCGATAATGTAGCTTTCTATTGGTGAAAGAATTTTGGTGAAAAAATCGGTCCAGTAGTTTCGGAGCCTACTCGACGAACAAACAATTAAATCTTTCCTCTTTTAAATCTATCTTATATATAAAAATCAATCCCTATTTCCCTTGGTCACGGCATCACACTTAAACTTTTACACATATTTCGATAATTCTTTTTTTGTTGTGAGCGCTATTGTCAGGAGAAGGTTCTTATGAAAGAAAAAATGCTAAACCGATTTTGATGAATTTTATTTTTTTATACTAAACGACAAGACAACGTCTGTCGGGTCAGCTAGTATTACTATAGATATAGATAACGAATCACCCCAGAATCAGACCCAAATGACATTGTGACGTAATTAAAAGGATTAAAAATTGAAAATCTGTAGCAATCGATCGAGATTATAATTGTTATCATAATCAAAGTAATCTATTTGTTTATCATTCTGTATAAAACCAGAATGAGACGTAGAAACTTGGTACTTTTCGGGTGGTATTCAAAATGACTTACCTCAAAGGATTATTCCTGATTGCCTTTATTATTGGGTGCACAGGTAAGATTGTTATTTTTTGATTTCTTATTATTAAACCTTACATATTCCTTGTATAAAGATCCAGAGTGCGTAGGTATTCTACGATTAAAATGTCTCAAGTATGCTTTAGCTCTGCTCAATTATTTTATCTAAACGGTTAACAATTTGTTGGTTGCAAATTATAGCGGCAAAAGAAAAAGATCATCTGTTAAAATTTCCATTGTCTCGCTATCACGGTTTATGAGATACAAGCCTGGTGGCAGACAGACAGACAGGCAGTGGTGTCTCAGTAAAAGAGTCCGGTTTTTAACCTTTGAATACGGAACCCCAAAAATCACTTACCTAATACCTACTTTGAACTTTAGCGAAAACATGTAAAGTTAGCACACCTAGTTCAACTGTTTTCGAAAAAAAAAACAACAGAGACACTTGAAACATGAGAAAATTACGAAAACTAGCGTGAAACATTTCACGCTAGTCTCAGAGACCTCCACCACAAACCAATGCCGCATAGATCAGAGAAAGCTACCTACTAACATGCCGATCTAAAATTCCAGCTCTCCCAGCCCCCGAAGAGGACCTGTCTATGTACTTTGAACATGTAGACCAATCAGCTCGCATCGTCGGAGGCACTGAGTCGCCAATAGGCGCCCACCCGCACATGGTGGCTCTAAGTAACGGACTCCTAGTGAGGAGCTTCCTTTGTGGAGGATCTGTGATCGGACCCAGGACTGTATTGACTGCAGCTCACTGCATCGCCGCTGTGTTCAGCTTCGGATCTCTTAGCAAGTAAGTTATCATGTATCTAGGCTTTGAGTAACGGAGTACTAGTGAGGAACTGCCTCTGTGATCGCATCTAGGACTGTCTTGGCCTCACCTCATTGCATCGCCACTGTGTTCAGCTTCGATAGATAGATTAACACTTTATTGACGTCATCATGCGCTTAATGTCTTACTAATTTCCCCGTCATTATTCCAGCAATCTCCGCGGCACAGTCGGCACCAACCGCTGGAACTCTGGCGGTGTAATGCACCCCTTCGCCCGTAATGCGACTCACGCAAATTACGTCTCGGGAACTATAAAGAACGACATCGGTCTACTGATCACATCAGGCAATATTGTGTTTAATGCTGTGACTCAACCTATTGCTTTGAGCTGGACGTATGCTGGAGCTGGTGTGGCCTCTAGAACCGCTGGTTGGGGCAGGATTGGGGTAAGTTTAGGAGTAGACTTAGGGTATTGTAGGTGAGTCACTATCTCAATTATGTTAAGCGACAATATTATGGTCAAAGTTGTAGCTGTTACATTTCCCCTGGTCTTAATCGCGTATATTATTATTTATTTTCTTACCTCGACGTTTCAACCATGTTAGAAGGGTCTTGGTCGCGAGGGGACCCTCGGGAAAATGTAACTAAGTTGTAGCTTCCAGCTGGTTTGGCTATTAGAGTTGCTGATTGGATCAGGATAAGATAAAGCTTGACTACATCTAGTCTTTTGGCTTAATTTACTCTTCTCTAGATTTTATCCCAGAATCCTTCACACTTGTCTGGATTCTACTCTAGAAACCTTCACTGTTGTCTGGACTTAACTCTAGAAACCTTAACTTTTCTCTGGATTCAAAAAACACTTCCCGGAAAAAAAGTCGTTTCAATACCTTTGGTTTGAAATCCTCTTCTTTTCTTTTTCTTCAGCAAGGAGCTGCCCTGTCTGCAACACTTCTACATGTCGACAAGCCCACCATAGGCGGACAACGCTGCATAGAAGAAGCGAACCGCATGCGCCAAATGGCGGAGTTCCGCAACGCACCCCCAGTGGAACCCCATATCGAGATCTGTACCTACCATGCCCCTGGCTTCGGTACCTGCAATGTAAGTATTGCTACGAAAGTCGGTATACACATTACAAGGTAAATTTAGTTTCACTTAGTAGGACTTTATTGTTCATTGTTACTAACCTACTACCTATTGCACAGATATCTAATACTAGCTGCGCCCGCTGTTTCACCCGTGTAAGTCCTGATCCCGCGGGATTTACGGGATCAAAAGTAGCCTATGTCCTTCTCCGATGTCCTATTTATCTCTATACCAAAATTCATCAATATCGGTTCAGCGGTTTAGGTGTGAAAGCGTAACAGACAGACAGACAGAGTTACTTTCGCATTTATAATATTAAGTAAGATAGTAAGATACCTACTATACCTACTGTCGGCAAGCATGCGACACAGAACTAAACGCTTAATTTGACAATTACTTACAAACCCCCTCACGAATCCTCAAGAAAAGAGTTCTGGCGGGAATCCTTTTCATCCTTTTTGGTGTACTTTCGACAACTACTAAATTAGAGGGTGGGTACCTACTGTTACCATTTCCATACAAACATAATACCAAAATAGAATTATGAAAAATTTAGTTTTCTACCTTAATATCGGTATTAAGGTAAAATCACCAGTCATGGACAGTATAAGGACGACCTCGGTGGCGCGTCGTGCGAAAGCGCGACTGCAATGCAGGAGGTTGCGGGTTCGATTCCCGCCGGGTGCAAGTATTTATGCTTAAAAAATAAATATTTGTGTCTGGTCTGGGTGTCCCTCTATGTATAATATGTATGTATTTACAAAAGAAAAATAAATATAAGTATTATATCCGTTGTCTAGTCACCGTAACACAAGCTTAGTCGCTTACCACGGGGCTAGATGGCGCTGTGTGTTGTTCGGAGAATTTATTATTATTATTTATTATTAAGGACATTCTCCTACTCTTAATCAATTATCAAATTACTCATAACACCTAGAGGTGTAAAAGTTTTTCAAATAATAAAAAATATTATAGGCAAACCTGATATCTTAAAAAAAACAATCAGTATGATACATTAATCATAACAGATAAACATCCGAATATATAACCAGCTCCTTTATTGGAAGTCGGTTAAAAAAAAGATCATTATATAGGTCTTGTTAACTCTTATATCTATGAATGTTATTTAGGGTTTGAAGTCAACAATAAACCCTCATTGTTTCATCATATTATTATCTGTCTGTCCGTGGCTTAGCTCAGAGGCTCTTTGTATTAAGAAGCTGTATCTTTGCATCTAACCTAACCTACCTACATATTGATCACGGCGACAAGTAATAATTTTTTTTTTTTTTGTAACTTAGGGTGACTCTGGCAGCGCACTGGCGCGGCGTGACAACGGCCAACAAATCGGCATCGTGTCGTGGGGCTTCCCTTGCGCCCGCGGGGCCCCGGACATGTTCGTCAGGGTCTCAGCTTACCAGTCCTGGATACAGGACCGTATACAGTGAATAAAATCACGACTACACACTTGAAAAAATAAATTAAGTTTTACTACAGGAAATTTGGGCTGTGATTTTTTATTTCTAAGTTACCTTAAAATGGAGCTCCTATACAACAAATGTGATTTTTGCTGAAGGTAGGGAACCCTTTGAGTGCGACTCGCACTTGGCCGGTTTCAATTTCTAACTAAAAAAAAACCGGTCAGGTGCTAATCAAACTCGCGGCCTGAGGGTTCCGTTATCCGTACGTAGTTATCTAATCCATAATAAAAAAATAAAATTTATTAAGTAATATACTTATTTAATATTAAACGTCGAAATAATTTTATCACTTTTTGTTTCTGTCTGTCAAGTTTGAAAGTTCTTGTCACGGAAAAAGACAAAGCATGTTCTCACTACTTCGACCTTACTCCACGTGTTAATAAGGTTAGCAGATTTTAGGCCTCAAGTTAACATAGTCAGTGTAGGTAGGTACTCATTGGCTTAGCTGCACCTACCGATCTTAAATGGCCGTGTGGGTTAAGCAACGCTTGGCGCGGTCGTTACTTGGATGAGTGACCGATAATTTGTGTGGCAAAATAATACTTTCTCGAGCTCCTCCGTGCTTCGGAAGCCACGTTAACCAGTTGGTCCCGGTTGTTATCTCAGATAGCAGTCGTGAGGTCCAGTTAGAGCCCTTAGGGCGACCTGAAAACTCTGAAACACAAGGTGAGTGAGCCACACCACTACACGAAAAGAAGAAGTTCAATGCTTTTAAGTATAGGTAATGAAATAGAATAAAAATTAAAAAAACCCCCGACTTAAAAAATCTTCAAAGTTAAAACAAAACTAAACTTTAAAAAGGCAAAAATAATAAGCCGAAAACAAATTTAATGTCTCTGAGTAGGTACGTGGTACCTTACGTTCCCGCGTCGGGGGACGCGGGAACGTTAGATACTATAAGCACGGGTCGGTTACCATCAACTTCTGTGACACATTCCCGCGTCCCCCGACGAGGGAACGTAAGGTACCACGTACCTACTCAGAGACATTAAATTTGTTTTCAGCTTATTATTTTTGCCTTTTTAAAGTTTAGTTTTGTTTTAACTTTGAAGATTTTTTAAGTCGGGGTTTTTTTAAATTTTTAATTTAATTTTTTTATTTCACCCTTTTTGTAAAAG
This sequence comes from Idaea biselata, assembly GCA_958496205.1. Classification (NCBI taxonomy): domain Eukaryota; kingdom Metazoa; phylum Arthropoda; class Insecta; order Lepidoptera; family Geometridae; genus Idaea; species Idaea biselata. Next base: position 28,494,132 of record OY292401.1, read on the forward strand.
CGATTTTGATTAAACATGCTTATTGTTGTCACAAAAGTTACGTCCTTTTATTTGATACCCCACTCGGGTATATTTGAAAACATTCGGTTTTTATTTCCGAGTTTGACCCTACATATACTTTGAACGGCTGAACCGATTTTGATGAAACTTGCATATTGTTGTCACAACAGTCATGTTCTTTTATTTGATACCCCACTCGGGCATATTTGAAAACATTCGGTTTTTATTTCCGAGCTTCAACCAACATATATTATGAACGGCTGAACCGATTTTGATCAAACATAGCTAAGAACACTCGCGAAAATGACACCTATTAAACAAAAAAAACTACATTCAAATCGGTTCATCCGTTCGTGAGCTACGATGCCACAGACAGATACACAGACAGACAGACAGACAGACAGACACACAGACACGTCAAACTTATAACACCCCTCTTTTTCCGTCGGGGGTTAAAAATAGAACGCTTGTACGACTAATTACTAACGCTATTACAGGTCATGGAGGCTTTAACAAGCATTTACACTTCTTAGACTTAACCACTGGAAATAAATACACACACACAAACAGACACGTCAAACTTATACCACCCCTCTTTTTCCGTCGGGGGTTAAAAAGGCTAGAAGGCAACTTATTCTGCAATAGACTAAGAAAATTGTTGATCTCTAAGGCTTTCTACAGTGCCAAAGAATATTTAGATTTAGATGTTTACTTTACATAAGATTTATTTGTTGACTCTAAATATGTAAATGTTTATTTAGAAGAAATGCTTAGATTAAATTACTATCATATTGTATGTCCGGGATGGACAAACTGTTGATACTTATAACACATTTTGGTCGATTTCGTTTCTAAACGAAATCTTTATAATTCAAAAGTAGGGTAGTTTATTTTATTTCCGATCGAGTTTTAAGAAAACTACCCACCTCCTTTTCCATCCTCAAGCATTAGGTACTGATGTGAATCGACGAGTGAACGAGTTGAGCTACCGAAAAGCCGACGTATACGTGTTCGCCGAGACAAATTGTGAAATACTATCTAGTGTTAACTATATCTAGTGTTTTCTTAGTATATTTAAGTGCAGTGCCACGGACGTTCTATTTGACTGTATATAAGACTCCGGCCGGAGCGATTAACCAGGACTTTTGGACTACGGAGGAATCCAGGTACGTGATGCTTGTCCTCCATTTGCCCTTTACCTACTATCGCTTCTAACTCGAAGGAAAAATAACTCAAGTATGTCTGTGGGCTGTGTTTTGTAGTTAGCACTCCCCTCCAATAAAAAATACAGTCCACTAATTATCGAATACTTTATCTATTGAACCTATCTCTCGCACTCCCCTATTTATTAGGGATTTATATATAGAAATAGTGACGTTGTTATTTGGCGCCACCACATTTCCATGTCACCTTAATGTACCTACACAGTTATTCAATAAATTTTCTTGATTCAGACACCCCGCTGTGCAGAACCTGGTGGGGGTAGAGGAGACGGCCCCGCATATTCTTCTGAAATATCCTGCACTGGCGGAGATTAGACTTGGAACTATTGGTAACGTAAAAAGCCTTCCACAAATTTTTAAGAAACCACATTTAGTGGCAAAATTATGGATGAGCTGGGCTGGTTCTCCTACTAACAAAATGAACCATCACGCAATAAGGGCCCAATTCTGAAGAGGTCTATTTGCGGAAAACGAGCCCGTAAACAATTACAATTAATAATTGTTGCTAGGTATTTACATACCTACGCAGTACGCATTAGGTAGTTGTTACAATTTTTGTTAAGAATATTTTTAATCGGAATATTCCTTTTCAGGTTCAGCCTCCGACAATTCAAATTCACTTCCCGCCTCAGTGAGAACAAAGTTGTCCGTGTAATCGTCAAATTCATGTTCAAATTTCAAGTACGCATCTTCTAGTTGAACAACTTCTAGACATGCTTGACTCCAAGCTTCTGTCCCCATTGCTTCAATTTTTTCCTCTATCATGGATACTATTTTAGTTGTACGCAGACCTTTAGTGTTCTCATGTATACAACCTCTTAATTCAACCCAGAGCTTATTTATCGGATTGAGATAAGTATGGTACTTTGGTAGTCTTAAAATGGTATGTCCATAGTCCTTTAACATGTTGTCCAAAGCATGGGGAAGTACATTTTTGTAACTCTCACAAATTAGATTGTATAAGTCTGGTTTACCTAAACTAGGATCGATAGGTTGCGATGTGTTTTCGTTCAACCAGGTTATAAATTCTTGTTGTCGTGAATAAGCGCGAGGACGTTTAGTCTTCTTTAATATTTCATTATGCTGTGGAATATTGTCAATAACTAAAAGAGAGTTAGGGGGTAATGTTGGAACCAGTTGATCGCGTATCCAATGTTGGACCTTTTTGCTCAGTTCTTTGTTATATTCGTCATCAGAATCAAAGCATGAAGACATCACTAAAGCACCGGGTATGAAACCATTTTCATTGCCCGCATGCATTATAATCATACGCTCCTTGGAGTTCGATTCATAATTAGCTATGTATTGGACATATGTTTCACCAACATAAACGATATTCCCTCCTGTAGTCCTTCTTTCTTGCATTTGACGAATGTACTTAAGTCTGTTCAATCGTAGCATAGGGTTTTCAATTAAAAGCCTTACTTTGTCATTGCTCTCTATTTTCATGTGTTGGAAACCCATTTCTCTTAGGATTTTCTTTAAAGCAACATTGCTAACTTTACATAAGTCAGTTTCAGCTAAACTTTCTTGCAAAATAGTTGGCGAAAATTTTAGTTTAGTTTTTATTTGAAGACTATAAGCCGTGTTTTGGATAAAGTTGAGCTCCATTTCGTCGAGGTCACGAAACAATATTTTCCTTCTTTTCCGTTTTTGCGACCCACGATTAAGTTTATCTTTTTTATCCAACACTTGGATTACGACTTTTCTGGAGGCTCCTGTAGCTTCTACAACTCTATCCATAACATTATTAAAATATCCATTTTCTAAGTGATTAAATCCACTTTTTTCATTAATAAAATATAGGTAAAGCTTATAAATGAGTTGACGTTGCTGTGACTTTAGATGTGTGCTGTTTTTTATTGGATCCATCCTGAAACAGATAAGAAGGTGTTTTTTCATAAGACTCAAGATGTTTTTTTGGAAAATTGTAAAGTTTTTTTTACGGAAAAATATAACAGCTGGTTGTGGAAATAAATATCGATAACTTAACAGTAGTCAGAATGAAAAGAAATAGCTGATTTATCTGAAAATTTACCTAACTCAACTTTCAATTCCCTGCTATCCTATTCCGACATTACAGTACGGCCGCTTAGATTAAAACAAATTTAAAATTTAAAAAACCCCGACTTAAAAAATCTTCAAAGTTAAAACAAAACTAAACTTTAAAAAGGTAAAAATAATAAGCCGAAAACAAATTTCATGTCTCTGAGTAGGATTTTTTTATTTCACCCTTTTTGTAAGGTCGATTTTGATTAAACATGCATATTGTTGTCACAGAAGTTAAGTCCTTTCATTTGATACCCCACTCGGGCATATTAGAACCAATCGGGTTTTATATCCGAGTTTGACCCTACATATACTTTGAACGTCTAAGCCGATTTTGATTAAACATGCATATTCTTGTCACAAAAGTTATGCTCTTTTATTTGATACCCCACTCGGGTATATTTGAAAACATTCGATTTTTATTGTCGAGCTTCAACCCACATATATTATGAACGGCTGAGCCGATTTTGATCAAACATAGCTAAGAACACTCGCGCAAGAGTCACCTATCAACCAAAAAAAACTAAATTGAAATCGGTCCATCCGTTCGTGAGCTACGATGCCACAGACAAATACACACACACACACACACTCACACAGACAGACAGACACGTCAAACTTATAACACCCCTCTTTTTCCGTCGGGGGTTAAAAACTAAAGATACGGTACGTAGTCTTGGAAAATGAGACGATAAAACTGCGTCTAGCTGACGCACTAGCCTCAGTCGTATGTCGAACCGTTGCCGCGTGAGCACGTGCTGTCACACTGCGATTATTTTTTTGACATCCATAAGAATACCTTTTTGCTTATTTACAAAAATATATTTTTTACTAAGGTGGACATAATATAGTTATTTTTACTTCCAGAGCCTAAATATTGTAATGACTGCAAGATGTTGTATATTGTTTGTGAAACCAAGTAGCAACAATAAATGAGTTGTTTAAGCATGTCTTCAAAAACAGCTCATAAGTAAAATATTTTTTATTTATTGAAATACTATGAATTTGAGAGGCCCACTAAAAAACGATAATATTATATACCATCAATTTATTAGTAAAATTGCAGGCGTATGTAACGTTACACTATTTATGCCTTTTTTACACACACTTACAAATTGGATAATAAAATGGACATACGATGGTAACTTAAGGCTTCGTAGTAGGTCAGAACTGATGTTTCTAGGATGACTACTACAAAAGTTATTAGAAACGAAAGTTTTTGAAACCATATTTATTAAAGTCGAGTATGCTTGCTAATGTAATCATGACGTGAAAACACGATTCCTGAAAATTTTCTCGATAGAAAAAAATCCCAAACTTCCGGCTACTTTTGATCTCGTAAATACCGCGGGATCGGGACTTAGGTCGTATACCTGAACCGATTTTGATAAATTTTGGTATAGAGATAAATGGGACCTCGGAGAAGGACATAGGCTAATTTAAAACCCGTAAATCCCGCGGGATCGGGACTTAGGTAACAGCGCTTTCACGCCTAAACCGCTGAACCGATTTTGATAAATTTTGGTATAGAGATAGATGGGACCTCGGAGAAGGACATAGGCTACTTTTGATCCCGTAAATCCCGCGGGATCGGGACTTAGGTAACAGCGCTTTCACGCCTAAACCGCTAAACCGATTTTGATAAATTTTGGTATAGAGATAGATGGGACCTCGGAGAAGGACATAGGCTACTTTTGATCCCGTAAATCCCGCGGGATCGGGACTTAGGTCGTATACCTGAACCGATTTTGATAAATTTTGGTATAGAGATAGATGGGACCTCGGAGAAGGACATAGTCTACTTTTGATCCCGTAAATCCCGCGGGATCGGGACTTAGGTCGTATACTTGAACCGATTTTGATAAATTTTGGTATAGAGATAGATGGGACCTCGGAGAAGGACATAGGCTAATTTTGAACCCGTAAATCCCGCGGGATCGGGACTTAGGTAACAGCGCTTTCACGCCTAAACCGCTGAACCGATTTTGATAAATTTTGGTATAGAGATAGATGGGACCTCGGAGAAGGACATAGGCTACTTTTGATCCCGTAAATCCCGCGGGATCGGGACTTAGGTCGTATACCTGAACCGATTTTGATAAATTTTGGTATAGAGATAGATGGGACCTCGGAGAAGGACATGCAGGATTGGGACTTAGGTAACAGCGCTTTCACGCCTAAACCGCTAAACCGATCTCATAAAAATCGGTCAAGCCGTTTCGGAGGAGTGTTAGTTACCGTACTCCTCCGAAACGGCTTCACCGGTTTTTATGAAATATTAATTTCGTATTCAGTAGGTCTGAGAATCGGCTACTATCTATAATTTATAAGGCAAAACAACGTTTGCCGGGTCAGCTAGTAAATAAATAAATAATCTGAACAACACACAGCGCCTTCTAACCCCGTGGTAAGCGACTAAGCTTGTGTTACGGTGACTAAACAACGGATATAATACTTATATTTATTTATTTTTCTTTTGTAAATACATACATATTGTACATAGAGGAACACCCAGACCAGACACATTTTTTTTTTAAGCATATATATTTGCACCCGGCGGGAATTGAAGCCGCAACCTTCTGCATTGCAGTCGCGCTTTCGCACGACGCGCCACAGAGGTCGTCAATAGGAATAAACAAACGAAAATATCTGAAAAAAAATGCTAATCCACGTTACTTATTAGTCTTACCTATATATGTTTACTAGCTGACCCGGCAAACGTTTTTTATGAGATCGGTTCAGCGGTTTAGGCGTGAAAGCGCTGTTACCTAAGTCCCGATCCCGCGGGATTTACGGGATCAAAAGTAGCCTATATCCTTCTCCGAGGTCCCATCTATCTCTATATCAAAATTTATCAAAATCGGTTCAGCGGTTTAGGCGTGAAAGCGCTGTTACCTAAGTCCCGATCCCGCGGGATTTACGGGATTAAAAGTAGCCTATGTCCTTCTCCGAGGTCCCATCTATCTCTATTTTACATTATAACTATATCTACATTATAAACACTTGCTGAAATTATTATGTTGGTATTTATTTGGCAAAATACTAACAAACAGTGTTAGGTATTAGTTATTATAGAATCACTATCACCAATATATCATCAAATAACTAGATATTGGTGTAGCTGCGACCTTTTTGCTACTTTATTGTGTTACAACTGATTTAAGGTTACTAATATAGCAGATATATCGCAGATATATAACATACTAGCTGCATCCCGCTGTTTCACCCGCGTAAGTCCCGATCCCAGAATATCAGGATACAAGAAGCCTATAATAATAATAATAAGCCCGCAGGGCACCTTGAGGCGAGGTGTCGGGGAGTAGCGACCCCGCGGCTTCCCGAGTGCTCCAGGGGGAAACCACCGTTCCTCACCTCCGGCTTGCCTTAGTTGGCTGGTCGGAGTGAACACTGACGAGGAAGCGGTCCCCCACCTCTGGCGTGCCTTCACCGGCCGGTCGGAGTGGAGTCGCGAGAGCAGAAATGCTCAGAGGATGGACACCTCACGTCAGTGATGAGTTGGCCCGCTCCACAGGAATACCTAGGATGGTTTAAAATCCGGTGAGGTTGCTCCATCCTTCAGCCACTCACGCCCTTGTTGCCCCCTGGCTGTAATTTGCTCGGCTTAATTAGGGTGGCCCAGTTTGTGAGTTGGAGAGTCTCCGCCTGCCATTTTTACATGTTTGTTGAACATTGTTACGGCAGGCGCCATAGTCCCCATAGTTCCCCTTAGTATCCAATCCACTACCAACCCATTTTCATAGCCCAAGTAGTTTTCACCCGTAGTGTTCACAATAGTTCTATCCAAACCGGGGGTTGTCCTTGGCTGCATTTTATAGTGTAGACAGGGATAACCGCCGGTTTGGTGTCCATTTCATACTTTGCGATTAAAATTGTAACTGAAACGGGCCTCTACGTGTCTACTGGCTTTGGCCCCACGCACGCCCTCCAAAAGTCCGGGGCTCCATTGCCCCGTGAAACGGAAACGTTACAAACAATAATAATAATAGCCTTTTTTATTCGGACAACATTTTTACATTACATTCACATTCCAATTTCTACTTATTTTTGATCTTATATTAAGTATGTATTTTTTTGGATTGTTTATTTTTTTCTTTTTCTGTTTTCTTGTCCGTTTGTCCATTGACAAAGGCCTCCTCCAATCCTTTCCAAGTCTCTCTTTCTCTTGCTTTCCTGGTCCAGGTAACTCCGACCAGGTCTTTAATATCATCTACCCATCTTCTACAAGGTAGACCTTGTAGAAAAGTAGCCTTCCTTAATAAATGAACTATCCAACACTGAAAGAATTTTTCAAATTGGACCAGCGCTTCCTGAGATTAGCGCATTTAAACAAAGAAACAAACTCTTCCACATTACAATCATAGAAGATAGATAGAAGATATGTATCCAATTAACCCTAAGTGAAGCTACTATACACTATAGATACATTGTATTACATTAAAGTGCTAAAAGTGGGGCCATTTTCGCATTGCAGAAACGTCTCTAATACTGTCATATCATCGATATAAAACTATATTTGAGCTCGATTTGCTGGTTGGGCAAGAACCGGTGGCCGTACTGTACGAATTCAGAAGTTGTTTAAGCTATACGCAGCGCTGTACAGAAACAGCCTTCAACTGGGTGCTTACTAATTTAGGTACTCTATCGCTGCATGCGAAACTTAACATTCATTTCACAAAACAGCCACATTGATAAGTTTCTTAACTGAATTTAGGGTTATGTTCTTTTTAGGGTTCCGTACCAAAAGGGTAAAAACGGTACCCTATCCCTATTACTGAGACTTAGCTGTCTGTCTGTCCGTCTGTCACCAGGCTGTATCTCATATAATGTATCTGTAACTGTAACTGTATCTGTATCTGTAACCGTAATAGTTTCATCTACACAAGACTGGCAGACCGGCGATATTAAAAACAGACGGCGTCGGCGATATACCTACTGCGATTAACAAGCCTGGCGTCTTATGCCATTGGCTAAGTGTTAGAAAAGCTTTAAAAAACAATATTATTACCTCGAAATGGGTTGTTTGGCAGCTCTGTTTAGCAACGAGATTATAACCACCACCGAACACTTATACTCCTAGCGGAGAAGAATTTCGACACCATACGAAATGGATGTATACAAAATTATATTGCTTTTTTTTATTACAGCGCCATCTCGTGGCCTAGCAAAGCATTTTGGCAACAAGCATTTTTGGCGGGAACCTTCGAAAGTTCAGTTCAATTAATAATCTCTAGAAATAGGTATTTCGATCTGGTTTAAAATCAAGATTTTTTCTAATGGAAATTCAGAAAGAAATTACATTTCAATAGAATAATTATTGTTCTATTGATATGTAATTTCTATTAGAAAAAATCTTGATTTTAAACCGGATCGAAATACCTATTTCTAGAAGGGAATGTAAAGAGTTAAAATAGATTTGTTTGCGAATTCATTTATTCCTAATAGTAAGATTACATTTTTAACTCAAATAACAGAAATGCAATATCATAACATTAATTTTAGATTTTAAGATCTGCTACCTATATAAATATTAACCTATTCAAATAAATATTGAAATAAATCATTTAAAAAACCGGTTCAGCGGTTTTGTGTGAGACTTACACAGACAGTTTCACCTTTAGGTATTAAATTAATAGGACTAGCAGTTCCTATCACAAATAAATCGTTATCTCCTGATGGTCCAGAACTTCAACTGCAGCGGACGACCCTGGTTGAGATGTCTTAACATTTAGTTGATCCTGTAAAATATTTCACATAAAATTATTGTTTCATAGGTGTAATATGACCAATTTGTTACTTTATCCTATTAATATAATAAATGCGAAAGTCCGTAATCCTGTGTGTGAATATGGTTATGTTTGTTACCTCGCCTATGTATACGAACCAATTGTGCTGATGTATTATTGTTAATTCTTCTCATCCGAGCGATGTTCCCGATTGCATCCCTCTCGGGACCCCGGGGTCCGCTAAACCCTTCATTGTTTTTTTTTTATTTGGGGTCGGCGCGGTCGGTAAGTCATCATTGACCATACCTACCTTCTGCAATTAGATTTAGCAATGTTTTTACGGCCGGCCGCTTGCCTGACACCAACCCTTTTAGGGATCAAGCAGTTTATCCGTCACCGCGCGGGGAGAACTTAAGGTTTGCTTTTCTCCCTCCGATCCCTCAGTCGCCTTTTACGATACCCACGGGATGAGATGGGGTAACCCTATTCTACACGGCTAATTGTTAATAACCGATCATAAATACTTAGATGAAAACAAACAAGAGTAGATACGGCATATTATTCTAACATTGCGTATTTGAAAAATGAGTTAGAAACACCTATATGCACTTTCACATAATTATTGTATTTAAAAACATTTGTCTTTAAATATAGGTATTTTTACTATACATTTTATTTTATTATTTGAGTAAAATTATGTGTAAAATGTTTTTTTTGTGTTTCCCTGAATGATTCAGGCATTTGTAAAACGAGCAAGAAGGCATTCTGATGTATTTCAAAAAGATAATCGCAGTGAGACAGCACTTGCTCACGCGGCAACGGTTCGACATACAACTGAGGCTAGTGCGTCAGCTAGATGCAGTTTAATCGTCTCATTTGCCGTGACTAGGTACCGTATCCTTAGTTTTTGGAACGAAGTTCCTTATCGCGCGTTGCGAAAGGGGGCTAGACGGAAAAAATTAAGACCAAAAGTTGTAACGACACTTTTTGCTATAGTTATAAGGAATTTCGTTCCATCCAGGTGTCCCTTGACACCTCTCAAGTTTTTGTTTTAATCTAAGCATAAATATAGGTAGTTTGCTTACTTGATGGTCCTGCAGCGAACGGCCCTGGTTGAGATGTCTACACATTTAGTAGATCCTGTAAAATATTTCATATAATAATTATTATTTCATAGGTGTTATGACCAGTTTTGTTAGTTTATCCTATTAATATGATAAATGTGAAAATCCGTAATCCTGTGTATGAATATGTTTATGTTTGTTACATCTCCACGTATACCTATGTAAAACTACTGAACCAATTGTGATGAAACTTAGTATTATAGGTTGATAGCTAGGGATGACAAACTCACTACTTGAGGCAGATTTCCCAAGATTACCTATTATTATTATTATTGAGTAATAGTAACAACAAACATTAATTGCCTATACTTTTAATAACAACGGTTTTCAGTCTTTACAAAAAAACCTTTATGTATACTTATAAATTTAAAAAAAGTCTGAATTTCAAAAAGTCGTAAAACATAAGTGTTCAAGTACGAAGGGTGAATAAGTTTACCTACCTGGTATATCGAGAGAAGGAAATCATTTTTTTTTTCAATGTAGTACAAACTTACCTTATGGTTTAGCAATGCGGTAGGTAGTTGTAAATTTCCCAAAGATGGACGGTCCCGGCTGGGAATTAACGTGAACCGTCGAATGAGATGAACTTGTGCCCATTATATTCATTAAATGCTGATCCTGGAAAATAAAAATAACTTTTCTTACAAACTTAGGGATAAAAATTAAGGTATAGATACAACAATACGGCTACTTTACAACAACTTTGGTTGGAAATCCGGAGATGACAAAGGGGGATTGGGAAAGCAACATTTTGTCCACATTTCACAGCTGAAAAACGAAATACGTACCTATCTATGTTTAAATTTGCAATAATTTACAATACATGGGTAAGGGTATGTACGTTATATAGTTATTTTCTATTTCTAGGGTTCGTAGGAGGTGCAAAGATATCGTGATTCTGACTTTTTAGGTTAGTAGGTATAAACAGAACTTACCGCAAAGCATTTCTTCTTCCAGGTTTAGGAAACCGAGATAATTTAATGCCCGGCACTTTGCCAGGCATTAAATTATCTTTGCTTTTCACATTTTCTATAAACGTAAGCCATATTGAAATAAGTTCACAACACAAACAATATATTCACTTAAAAATAAACAACACAAAGAGTCAATTTTTCGCTTCCAAAATACACCAACACTAATGCGGAGCAACAAAGTTCACGCAACTCAACGTAATAACGGAGAAAACATAAGTTTTTCCAAGATAATTGAAGATAATTCTTCAACACAAACTATTCAACCAACATGCCATGATATAGTCCGGGCGGCGGCTGCAAAATATCAACCTCATCGAATAACTGAAAAATATCACTTTCCACGAAAAGAAGACCTAAAATAAATAAGAAAAAAATTGGTCTGCCGGGGTACTGCTTGGGGGGTCCTTCGCAGTGAATTAAAATATGGTCCACTTCGGATCATCATTTTATTTCATGTGGTTACTGAACGAAACATTATTCTTGGCTTTAGAATTAATTAATAGAGTCTAAAAAATCAAGACCGGTGTTGGAGGGTTCCGCAGACCAACCAATTTTACGAGTCCGGTCGGGAGGTCCATTTTACCTCATCGAGTTACCGGATGAAACTAAGTTTTTCTAGTGGCTAAAATTATGCTCTTTAAACATAAGTTGGTCTGCCATCTCGCTCGCGGTAGTTTTTGCAGTCCGACCACTTATGAACACGCAACTCTGAACATTTTGTTTTAAGTTCGGTTCAAACTGATAGGTAGGTAACTACTATAATAAAATAATTTATTTTATTATAGTGTGACCAGGGGCGTCTCTAGCTCATGTAGCGCCCGTGTGCAAATATCTCCTTGGCGCCCTTTAGTAAGAGTTAAGAGTGATTCCAATAAGGAATAATAAAGGTACAAACAAAAGTACTAACTTGACGTAGGAACCCCTAATATTATTTTTTAATGAAGTTGAAAAAATATGTCGGGAACCAATAGGTACCTACATACACCAATATCTTTTGAATGAAATGTCCGAATTAAATAATTCAAAAGGTTCTAGAAAGGTATGTTCACGAGTTCCAGGTCGGGAATGGCACACGTACCTACGTAGGATTTTTTTCCCTTCCTCATAATATCCGTAGCCTCCATGAACACGTTCAAATTCCACCCCCATTTCACCCACATGACCGTGCAGATCACCACCCAAAACGATTCCCTGTGACAACGAGATAGCCCCAAGGACCTCGCCGAGTTTATCCCAAAACCACCTCTTATCAGCGTCGCTACAACCGACCTTCGAAAGTTCAGTTTTAACCATTAATATTTTTTCTTGATTTTTCAAGATTTTTTCTATTTCAAATGTAAAAAATCTTGATTTTAAATCAGATCGAAATACCTATTTCTAGGGAGGAATGTAAAGAGTTAAATTAAAATAGATTTGTTTGCGAATTCATTTATTCCTAGTAAGAAATAATATATACCTACCTATAACAGATAGCATTTCTGTTATTTTAGTAAAAAATGTACCTAATCTTACTAAATTCATTTAATTTTAAGAACTTACTATCTATATAAATATTGACCTATATAAATATTGCAATAAATAATTAAAAAAAAATAGTTTCACCTTTAGGTATTACAGTGATAGGACTAGCAGTTTTTATCATAAATAAATCTTTAAGCTAGATAACTAGCTAAACGATTTACACAGAGGTGTTACAGAATATTAAATGTTGTTATAGTAAAAATATTGAATATATTGTGAACAGCGTATTTAATTGAGGAAAAATATTTTTTATGAACATTTCATGGTATATAACCGAGATACTAAGTCATGCCTCATGTCAAAGGAGTCATATTGAACTCTGAGCGTAGTGAAGGGCTCTGGTTTAGTGATACGAGATATTCAAGCTACCTTAGACTAGAAGTATCATTCATTATCTCGTGATATCTCGCACCGTGAGAAGAGAACCCAGTTTTACATATACTTCTCACCTCACAACTTCGGAAAAAATCGTTTTGTACGCAGATTTCTGTGTGAATTTTGCACGCTAGTGTGCAAAGAGTTTTCAAAATTCGAATCTGTCTTTTCCATACATTTCTCTAAAGCAAGTCCTTAGAAAATGTGCGTGAAGAAAATACGTGAGAACCATCAGTCGCCTTCTACGACACCCTAGTATGAAGAGTTGGGGTTGGCCTATTCTCGTCCGGAACCAACCCGGACAAGACACGTACTCACAGAAGACCAGCCTCGGGGTTTGCCAGCGAGCGATGGAGCGCAGTATTTTGAGTGTCAAATTAATGGACAAAATCCGAAACACAGAACTGCGCTCTCGCACAAAGATCGTGGATGTCGGTCAACTACCAGGTTGCGAGATGGCAGACCAACTTATATTTAAAGAGCATAATTTTAGCCACTAGAAAAACTTAGTTACTGAGGTAAAATGGACCTCCCGACCGGACTCGTAAAATTGGTTGGTCTGCGGAACCCTCCAACACCGGTCTCGGACGACATGATTTTTTAGACTCTATTAATTAATTCTAAAGCCAAGAAGAAGGTTTCGTTCGCCACATGAGATAAAATGATGGTCCGAGGTGGACCATATTTTAATTCACTGCGAAGGACCCCCAAGCTGTACCCCGGCAGACCAATTTTTTTCTTATTTTGTTTAGGTCTTTTTTCGTGGAAAGTGATATTTTTCAGTTATTCGATGAGGTTGATATTTTGCAGCCGCCGCCCGGACTATTAAGACTTTCCCGTGTTGCCATTAACATAAACTTCATATTTCACAGTAAATTTAAATTGGTCCAGATAGTCCGCTGTTTTTTCTTCTTTTCAAATATCAAATATTATATTTACTTGCAGCTATTGTATAACATAACGGTTAATTTCTTAAATTATACATATTTTATATAGTCAATTAACAAATCATTAAATTTATTACAAAATCAATAGGAAATAAACTCCAATGTTCGGAGACTTTGGATAACATGGCAATCTACATAAATTAGTCGGTGTGTTTATGGTTTTTCCACGCCATCTACACAATACACCAAAGGAACTACTGTGTACTGTGCCATCTACATCGATTTTAAGGTATTATATCGTTCTGCGATGCCAACTTAGTACCAATATATGGGTATAGATAGAGCTTCCATCAGTGTTGCCTAGGTTCAATACATTTGTTAACAGCGCCTGATAACCACCATACCACCATAGATAAACCTATACATACTAAAGATAGATAACCACTACATACGTTTAGTGTTTATGCTTTGTCAAATATATTTTTTTTATTTATTTCGGTCTGAGACCGATATAGCCAATTTGGGACAGCCAGGGTCAAGTCTTAGAATATTTCAAGTAGTGATGGGTCAACCCGAGTTGCTAACTCGAGTTAACTCGAGTTGCGATTAACTCGAGTCAACTCGAGTTAAACCTTGCGAACTCGAGTTCAATAATAGTACTATTTTTAACAAATTTTAACCTAAAAACGCATAATTGGTGTTTATTTTATTCGATATATTAATTTTTATTTCGGTCCTTTTGCCTAATCTCGGTAAGGACTGAAGGATTAAAATGTAAAAAAAACTACATGTCGTGGTTTCACATTGTGTAAGCCTCGTTCTTGCTGAAATATTGAAGTTGAAAAATTTTGATCCCGTGGGAATATTGCGATAAAAATGTATGTATATAATAATTTAAGTCTCCAGCTAATTACACACTAAGTCTCTTCAGAATCGGTTTGGTTTTTTTTGCCGTAAAGCGGCAAAGTTTATAAAATAATTAATTGGGTTACTCATGCCTACCAACTCGAGTTGCAACTCGAGTTAACTCGAGTTACGAGCATTTTAACTCGAGTTGACTCGAGTTACGTTTATCCCGAGTTGACCCATCACTAATTTCAAGTTTCTTCTTATTATTAGTTTTGGCGTCGTACATCTTGTACATACATCTTGCCAGTATCAAGTATTTTGCATGAAATTAGCCCGATCGGGCCTATAGTTTCAAGTCAGGGGCTATGGTAAAGCGGTGGCAACTTACTATAACCTTCAAGGACCTTCGGCGCGAACGACGGAAAGTCCATGTATAACACTCAATTTTGTTTTCACTACACTTGTGCACATTCACGGAACTGAATTGAAAAAGATTCCACCAAAATTACACAATTTAACCGGGTTTACAACATAGTTTAACGAAAATAAAATTGGAGCACGATACGTTGTCTCCGCTTTCCCGCCGAAAGTCATGGTACAGCCGTTTCCCTTTGACTTGAACTTCAACGTCAACTGCTCCACCACAAGCCATTAGTGTGAACCACGCAAATAGCTTGATTCCTATGATGACAGATCTCTGAAGGGATGAGGTAGTGTTTAATCGTCACTGGATCTATTCGATTTTCGATTATTATTCTCTTAGACTTTGAATCGATAGTTACATGTTTATTCTGGAATTTTGTATTAAAGCTTTTCTTTACTTTAATATGCTTTCCCACAGCGGCGATTTCGACTACTATCTATGTATTTATGTTCTGTCAACCCAGGCCCCAGCGAGGCTACCGCGGATGTATCGTCGCTTTCAACTGACAGTCGACTCGCTGTCAAAATGACAGTTGACAGCAAACAGCTGGTCAAAAGCGTTCCGTTTCACACTTAGTTTCGAGACTGATATTTAATGAATAGAATGAAATATATTCTAAATACTTTTAAATGGAAGTAATTAACATTTTTTAACAAATTAAAATAACAATTGTCTTTTCTATACCTTTTAATATATAAATTTGTTATGTATTATATTTAGAATATATTTCATTCTATTCATTAAATATCAGTCTCGAAACTAAGTGTAAAACGGAACGCTTTTGACAAGCTGTTTGCTGTCAACTGTCATTTTGACAGCGAGTCGACTGTCGAGTTGAAAGATCCGCGGTAGCCTCGGTTTTATAAAGCTGACAATCCGACAGGCGCGACATAATAATATGTCGAGAACCGACAATTTGTCAATTTTTCTGTTTCATACAGCCGACAGGCAACAAAATTGTCATGGTGGAAAATTTACAAATAAGTCAAATTGTCGCGACAATTTGACATTTTCATAAAACTTTTTGTGCGACAGGTCACAGGTGACAATTTGTCGGGAAAAACTAGACAATTCTGCTTTGTGAAACAGAAAATTGTCGTGACATATTGACATATTTGTAAAATTGTCCGACATTTGCGACAGGCGGATTACCCCTCGGTCTCCGGTCTCGGAACCCGACATATGTCGGCGACATAATTGTCGCGTTTTCATGACAAATGTCGCGTTTATGAAACGCGCTCGACAATTAAAAATATGTCACGGTTTCACCTGTCGCTTTTTAAAATAATTTTCACGTTTATGAAACAGCCTAAGCGTGACAATTTGACAAATAAGTCAGTTCTTGACATAAAAGTCGGATTGTCGGCTTTATGAAACAGGGGCCAGGCAGTGTAGAATACGTGCGAATTGAAATCGGCTTTGGGGTTAAATAAACCACTTAATAGATATTTATTATAAAGGAATTGATTTATATTTGGATTATTGTTAAATAATAAAAAGGATCCAAACCATAACAAGGCTTTGGCCATGTTGTGTTTTGCTTATGTACATAGTTGTAAAGTTTACCTTTACTACTTTACTTTTGTCTACAAAGAAGCAACTTGTCTAATATACTTACTTTTAGTTTACCAAAGTAGTACACGAAAGTAGGTATTATCAAAGTTTGACACGAGCGGTCACGAAGAAACGAGATGCGAATATATATACTAAATCCGCATGTAAGAAAGAGACAGTAAGTATGTCGTTTGTTTTCCTGCGTTCGGTAGCTTTCGGAGGTGATCGTTCGTTTCTACTTTCAAGTTTCAATTTCAAGGGCACAAGTCGTGGTTGCCAGTTGATTATTTATTTATTACACAAAAAAATATTTTGAGTTTTAATTTCACACGATTTGCTAACACAGTTACATTTTACTTAATCCTTAGTCTTACCTAAGTCCTAATCACGTAGGTACCTATTATTATTTGTTTTCTTAGTTTCAATTCAACTATGTTAGAATAGTCTTGTTTAGGAGGAGACTCAGGGAGGCTACCGCGGTTCTTCCGTCGTCGTCGGCATCGGATTCATTTGACAGTTGACAGCCGAATTTCGAACCGCGAAAATTTCAAATCGGCGCGTCGATTACTCATATCGATGCCGAAGCCAAATTGAATGAATGCAACACAGACAGAATTGAATTGAATTGAAGATTTTGACAGAAAATCTTCAAATCGACGGCTGACGGCCATGGATGCGCGGTTTTAAAATTGAAAACCCCGCTGTCAAAGATGTCAAACTACCGCGTCGGCATCGAGTTGTCAACGTCAATGTCAACGGAAGAACCGCGGTAGCTTTCCTGCAGGGCTATTCAGAGAGCTTCGGACCGCTACCGATGTCGGATAAAGTTAAAAAAAACACGATCCACAGAGTATAGTGACACGAACTGCGATTCACAAAACCGATAGGTATTCGGGTCGGTTGAACGAATTTGACAGCTATTGATTCGGAATCTTACCGATAGGATTTAGCCATCGGAAAGCCTACCGAAGTTCGGTTTATATTGTTGTTTAAGTTTGAAAAGAATAATATAAGGTTATTTTCTTTAATTAAATATATAAAGGACGTTGCATACATCGTCATCTAGCCCCAAACTAAGCAACTAAGCTTGCACTGTGGGTACTAGACAACGGATAATATTATTAGACATCTTTTTCGAAAATATGGATAATTTCAGATGGAAATAATTCTTGCGTTACGCAACCGCAATAGGCGCCGCGGAGCGCAACAAAGGTCAAGCACTTTAATGCTCCATCGTAACAGGGACGTGACGAATCCCTTCCTTGGGAGCATTTTCCAGAAAAATTATAGGCTACCACCAGACATGGCTCTTAGCCTTGTAGAGCAAGTGAGGTCCTATATGTCTGGAGGTAGTATGGTGACTGCTCTGACAGTCGAATTAAAGGTAAGTTGGTTTAGTTACCTACCTGCCGACAGGCAAGTTGAAACTACACAAGTATACAAATTACCTCTATGTAAAATCTTACATAATTTTAGGTAGTAGATACATCCGTATTATTCGTCCGTCCGTCCGTCATCAGTCTTATTCGTTTTCAGGTGCTCACCGCCTTGTTTTTTTTGGTAATGGCACATATCAAAGACCTTGTGGCCGAAACGCCAATGTAAGTATGAGCCAGGCATCGGTGTCTAGGGCCATTAGCGAGGTGGTTAATGCCATGAACCACCCTGACATCCTTAAAAAGTGGGTGGTGTTTCCAGCAAACACACAGCTCACTATTAATAAGTAAGTAGGCACTTACATAACTCTATCCAGTGTTAAATGAAATATATAAAATTAGAAGTAACATATTTATTGGTAAGTAGAGTAACAGTAGAGTACAATTAGGACCGGGAAAATGAGTTTACATTGAATTTGTTTGTAATTTAAAAGAAAAACAAAACATTAAACAAATCTTAATATTTGGTCTCATTAAGCAACCAAAGTTAAATTATCTATAATAAAAATGCTATAACTAGTTAACATTCTGTCATTATTTTTTTAAATAATAATCCTTAAGTAGATAATAATAATAAAGCTATGAACCGAGAACCTTTTTCAAGTCAACTAAAGATAAAACTAACCATGGTATCAATCACTACCAACTGCTTACAATTTGTTAATTACATTTACTTAGTTTCATTTTTACTCTATTTCAGAAATTTCAGAAAGTTTGGAGTCCCAGGGGTAGTGGGGTATGTTGATGGTACCCATGTTTTTATTAAAAAAACCTAGTAGGAATGAGGAGCTCTACGTCAACCGGAAGGGATACCACTCCTTAAATGTCCTAGCGGTAATCTTAATCAATTGTTTTAAACTGTGTTTATTAATAAGATTAACTAGAGATTCCTTTACAATAACAAATACTTAACAAATATCAATTTTTAAACTCAGGTGTGTGACAGTGATCTGAGGATCCTTAATGTGTTGGCGAAATACCCGGGTAGCAGCCACGATGCCTTCATATGGAGGTGCAGCCTGCTCCGAGACAAAATGATACGAGTTTCCAGAGGAGCCCATGTTGGCTACTTGGTTAGTATTCTGTTTATAATTTTCTTCTGTTGTTGTGATATTGGATTGAAATTAGACTTATTTCCTGGTTATTTTTCTGTTCTGTAACAAAAATGATTATAATGATTTCTGAATCTTATAATAATAGCAGTTATATTTTTTCAGGTGATTCAGGATATCCACTGGAGCCCTGGCTCTTGACTCCCGTTTTACATGCAGCACAAGGCATGCTTGAGCAGCATTACACCAACGTCCATATCCGTTCACGCAATTCCATTGAGTGACTCTTTGGAGTGCTCAAGGAACAGTTTAGGTGCTTAAATAGCCACAGGGCATTGGAGTGTGCACCAACAAAGGCGGGCTGCATCGTCAATGCATGCGCAGTGCTTCACAATATGTTCGTGGAGGCTGGCCTGGCGGAGTTGGACATTGGAGAGTTAGTGATTGCCAGTGATGCCGACCAACAGCAAGAAACGCTCGTAGTGAGTTACACCAAAGGGGACTTGAAGTAAGGGCAGATTTAGTAGCTAGGCTTGCTGTAGCCTAATTACTAAATCTGCTTTTTTTATTTTCTTGCTTCTGTGGTGTCTTGCTAAGAGGAGACCCTCGCCTAACAGAGGGACAGTTTGAGAGGACTCGCTTTACTTAACTTTATTTTTATATTTAAGTACTTTAAATTTATGTTTATTTTAACTATATTAAATTATTTAAAAAAAATGTCTTATTTATTAATTTACCTCATAGGCGGAAACTCTTCATTACATCAGCCATTTTATCTACTGCGGCAGCGAGAACCAGCAGGGCGGGAGCGATCCCTTCCTGTGCCACAGCCTGCCTCTCGAGGACGGATCAGCCGCTCGAGGGGCTCTGGCACTGGAGGGAGCGCAGGGATGGTCCTCTGAAGGTGGACTCTCCACCTCGAGGGTCGATGCATATTTTGTGATTTATTTGAAGTGAAGAAAAAGCAGAAACTGCCAAAAGTTTCGAAACAGCAAAACTTTCAACCGCGTATTGTCAGTGATACCATTACCAATTTTTTCAATTTCGTCAATGTCTACAAAAATTCCGCCAGAAGTTACATTTTTAAACATTACCTCATTGAGATAATATAATGTAGGTACTAGTTAGTACTAAAGGTGATGTCTCAAACAAATTTCATGTTTTTTATGCGAAAAAAAAGCTGCTGCAGTTCCGACAATATTGTTACGTCTATTGTAAAAATAAAATAAAACATCGAGGTAAGAAAATAAATAATAATACGCGACTAAGACCCGGGAAAATGTAATCAGAATAAGTTGCTAAAAATATTTTCGCCATTTCCAACCTTCCTCAGAACCGGTGGTTTTGGCGATAAATCTGCCAAATTGGCAACACTGCATTTGACGCTGAAGTCTCAACACTTGTTTGACACTGACAACTGTGATTATTTTGGTGTAGATGAAAGATTCAATGTAGATGAAAATTGTTTATGATTTTTTATCGGAAAAATATAACTTCCGTCGGCCGAGTTTCCGAATATGCGGAAACGGTAGCCTGAATCGCAATTTCCAGATTTTTCGGCTCGGAAAGAAGATTCCGAAAAGCTGCTGTACCGACCGTCGGATTCGGATCGGTGGGCGTGAATAGCCCTGCTGGAAAGCTACCGCGGTTCTTCCGTCGGAATCGGGATCGGATTCATTTGACAGTTGACAGCCGAATTTCGAACCGCGAAAATTTCAAATCGGTGCGTCGATTACTCAAATCGATACCGAAGCCAAATTGAATGAATGCAACACAGAGAGAATTGAATTGAATTGAAGATTTTGAAAGAAAATCTTCAAATCGACGGCTGACGGCCATGGATGCGCGGTTTTAAAATTAAAAACTCCGCTGTCAGAGATGTCAAACTACTGCGTCGGGATCGAGTTGCTGTCAAGGAACCAACCGCGGTAGCTTTCCTGATCTTTATGAGATAAATAGACCCGGTCAAATGTAACTAAGGTCATTTTGGTGGATAAAATGAAAGTACGAATAAATTAACTAGCAATTTATTTTACATTATGAATTAAAATTAAAGACATTTTTCGGTTTGAATCGCGTGGTTTTTATTACTTTTAGCATCGTTACAACGCTCAACGTTTCGAGACCTTTCCAGGTCTCTTCTTCAGGATAGACTAAGATGCATCATCATTATCATCTACATCTTAGTCTATCCTGAAGAAGAGACCTGGATTCAAACCGAAAAATGTCTTTAATTTCAATACAACATCGTGAAAACAGAAAAAGAATCTATTATGAATTAAGTATAGATGGCAACCAGTCTTCACAACCGCTAATTGAAGTATACACATCTGGGGCTCCGCGCGCGCACGGCTTGCCCCACGACACGAGTCCGATTATACACTCTGTAGACACTGAAACTAATGCACTGCCTGAGTCACCCTGAAAGGAGAAGCAACCATTCATCATTATTTTTGCATTAAATTCGGAATCACATGACAAATATTAGCTCTTGAACTTTTTAAAGTAACACGATTGGAACTCATAATTTTATATTTTCCCGAGTCTTAATCGAGTGATTTTTACTTTTTAATTTTTACTTGAAAATCACGCGATTAAGACCCGGGAAAATATAAAATTATGAAATATTAGCTCGAACACCAGACTGATTGATTAGGTACTAGAGATGGGCCGACTAGGGGTTCTGCCGACTAGCAGACTAGCCGACTAGTCGGTTCCAAAATTGCCGACTAGTCGGCAATGCAGATCATTATAATTCCGAGATATTTGGGTTAATCATGATCACTCGGCGATTGTTGCTATTTTTGGATAAGTTTTCACTTCGAAAGCTGCAGCGAAACTTCGAAAAAAATGGTTGAAATAAAAATAAAAGTTGGAAAAAAAATGGAACTGAGGCATAGTTATGACATTTTAGATGTTTAGATGATGTATGTAAGCTATGACGTGTTTTGTTTACGATTTTCTGACTACCCACCTTCTAAACTGTAACTACTAATTGAATAAATATTGGTTTCAACTAGTCGGCACCTGCCGACTCGGTTTTGTACAAAAGCACTGAATACCTACCTATCTGCTAAAATAGTTCATTAGAACACGATCAATCAAAAATTGGGTTAAATTTTAAGTCAGCATCGCGAAAATCGAAGAAAATATAGACTAAATGTTAATAAAAAAATCAGTACCCTACCTTTTTTAGTACTTATACCTATTTTTAGGATTCCGTAGCCAAATGGCAAAAAACGGATAAAGAGAACTTACGGATTCGTCATGTCTGTCTGTCCGTCCGTATGTCACAGTCACTTTTTTCAGAAACTATAAGGACTATACTGTTGAACTTGGTAATAGATGTATACTGTAAACCGTATTAAGATTTTTACACAAAAATAGAAATAAAACCAATAAATTTTGGGGGGCCCCATACTGAAACTCACAATTTTGTTTTCCATCAATCCCACACGTGTGTGGACAAACTTTTACAGTATCATCTCGCGTATTTTAAAAAATTATAAACGAATGAAATAATTCATCATCATCATCATTTCAGCTGTAAGAAGTTCACTGCTGGACATAAGCCTCCCTCATAGATCTCCAGATGCTTCGGTCATAAGCGGCCTGCATCCACCGTGAACCCGCGGCCTTAACCAAGTCGTCCGTCCATCTCGTTGATGAAATTATTATAATTTTTAAAACAACAAACAATTCGGTACACCTACACTACAAGCTACAAGTATAAGACTACAACAATAATCCCCCTAAAATAAAATGAAATTAAATTAACGTCATTAAAAACGATGTCAATTAAAAGCATATCATAAAAACCGGGCAAGTGCGACACTCGCACACGAAGGGTTCCGTACCACTATGACATTTGGGTACGGAACCCTAAAATGATTTACATACACATTACATATCAAATTTAATTTTTAAATTTGATAGGAAAATGTGAAATATTTAGCTTCGATCCTTACTCCCTTTATACGACCACACTACTCAAAAAAAAAAAAGAAAAAAAAACTTTGGCACAAAGAAAATCTGAAACTTATAAGAAACTCTTTGGTAAGTGAAGGCAGACTGGTATATTTGACAGACAGGGCGGCCATTTTGAATTCCACGACCTACTCGATTCCCTTGTAGTTTTTGAACCACATTTGTTTTATTTTGTTTTTAGTATTTGTTGTTGTAGCGGCAACCGAAATACATCTTCTGTGAAAATTTCAACCGTCTAGCTATTACGGTTCATGAGATACAGTCTCAGTAATAGGGTCCCGTTTTTACCCTTTGGGTACGGAACCCTAAAAACTAGGTAGGTACCTACCTGTAAACATTATTTCTTAGTGTTAATCCACACTTAGGAAATACTGCTTTTTGAAAAAATGCTTTCAAAGACTTTAGTACCCGGCGGGATTCGAACCCGCGACTATTGGTAATCAGAACCAATGCGTTAACCGCTTCGCCACGGGTAGCCCTCCAGCCAGGTCGAATTTAAGAAAGCACCTCCCACTACTAATCTGCCGGCCAGTATACAGAGTTACCTACACTGTAAATTTTACACCGACACATTTTTATAGGGGAAGTATTTAGAGAAAGGCCGACTAGGGGTTCTGCCGACTAGCAGACTAGCCGACTAGTCGGTCCTAAAGGTTGAACAAAAAATTTAATGGAGCTGAGACATAGTTATTACATTTTAGATTATAATGTTTAGAAAATGTATGTACGCTATGACATGTTTTGTTTACGTTTTTCTAACTACCCACCTTCTAACTCTACTAATATAATAAAACTTGGTTTTATTGCATAATTGTTAGTCGGCATAATTTGCCAACTAGTCGGCACCTACCGACTAGTCGGTTAAACTTTCCCGACTAGTCGGCCCATCTCTAGTAGGAGCTGGGGAAGTGAAGGGGTCTAATATGTAGCACGCTCCAAGTTCTGACTCTTCGTATCAGAGCATAGAATCCATTTAGCGCTACGACTTACGCTACGCCGCGCCGGTGGAAAGTTTTGTCCTGTGGTGGTATACCACTTGGTGGTAAAGTGACGCATTTCAGGGAAAAAGTAGGTATGTGTGATTTAGGTCAACTTACATGGCAATTTCCATGTCCCACCGAGTGAAACGTGCAGATCTCGATTTTTGCATCGATGTGCGGTATTCCTGGGAAGTCAGTTTGTAATTTTCTAAACCGATAGGAACATTCGTAGTAGCCCATGACAGTAGTGTAGAGGAGCTGCAATTCGTCTGGAGTTGGTGCTAGGTTCTGGAAATATTTTATGTTACCCATGTATTATGTAAAAAAGTAATAAGTTTATGTAATATATCCGGTGGCTAGTATCTATAGCACTGGCCTAGTTACTTAGTTTGGGGCTAGATTGCGCTGTGTGCACGTTGCACACACGTTGCCTTTATCTTTCTAGTTTCAATTTGGTCTGCGAAAAAACTCGCACTACGAGGACCTACCTCATAGGTAGCTTACTACCTACCTACTGAGTAGATAATTATATTATGTACTTATTAAGTACTTACTTATTTTATTATTTGGCGTAGAGAAAGTAAATAAATCTCTTTGATATCAATATCGTACAAATTCAGATGAGATATTAAAATAAATTATCATCTATATCTATACATATTATAAATCTGTAGCGATAAAAAAATCTGTAATTGACCAGTTTAGAAGGGGCCCATTCGCCACCTAACTCTGAATTATATCCAGAAAAAAAATGCAGGTTGTCTCAAAATCGGTAGCTAAATATGAATCTAATGTTTTTAGAGATTTTGTCTGTTTGTTTGTTTGTTTGTCTGTTTGTTTGTTCCCGCTAATCTCAGAAACGGCTAATCCGATTTTAACCAAATTTGTTATGCAGATAGCTTTAGACCCGGATTATAGGCTACTTTCTGCTTTTACTTAATTAGTTTGAATATTTTATTGAAGAAGTGTGTTGTGTGGAATCAACAAATGATTTTTGGATATCTGGCAAATAAAAAAGCCGGATATCCGGCAATTTAAAAAAAGCCGGAAACCCGGAAATTTTACTTAATTAGTTTGATTGTTGTATTGAAGAAGTGTGTTGTGTGGAATCAACACATGATATCCGGATATCCGGTCATTTAAATAAAAAAACCGGATAGCCGGAAATTCTTAAAATACCGTATAGGTACCGTTGTGTCTCCATATGTCCAGATCTGTCTGAACGTACGAAAATTCTTTATAATGGCTGTTTTTAACCAATTTAAAAAAGGAGGAAGTTCTCCATTCGACCCGTATATTGTTTGTATGTAGGTATGTATGTGAATATGTTCACGCCGTACCTACTCCGTATATGAAGTTCGATTTCAATAATTCTTATTTTATGGTGAGAGGTGAGAGTTCCGGATTGGAGTTCCATAAAATCTTGGTGAAAATCGAATGGCCTTCGGAATGATAAGCAGAATAGCATCCAACAATGCAGTAAATTACTAATTTTTGGACTTTTATCGATAGAATCGGCTTATAAAGAACTAGGTAGAAATAGATAGACAACCCGAAACCACCTTCTCATCAGAAAACTCCTCAATGATTAAAGTTACTGTTACAATTTTGATGATTTTTACTGATTTTACTTAATTAGTTTGAATGTTGTCTTGTTCTTTCTTCGATTATTTTTGTATTTCTTCTAAACAAATTAAAAAAAAAATCACATTTTTTTTGTAGGTATACCTACTGTTATTGCGATGTGTTCCCATATCATACGGCGGGCAATAGGTATATCATGGGTTGACCTTCCTATTATTTTCCCCGTCCCGAATCGAGTAACAAACCTGATTGAAATAGGCGTTAGCACACTGGTCTTCGTGTTTCATCTTTGACGGCATCAACGCTTACCATTAGGTGTAATAGCGGTCAAAACACTTATTTTATAGATTCTTCTTCTGTTTTCGCGATGTTGTATTGAAATTAAAGACATTTTACGGTTTGAATCGCGTGGTTTTTATTACTTTTAGCATTGTTGTTGCATACGTTGAGCGTTGTAACAATGCTAAAAGTAATAAAAACCACGGGATTCAAACCGAAAAATGTCTTTAATTTCACTTATTTTATGTTTTTAAAGGAAGATAAAGTAGCGGGTTATTTCATTAGCTACGATTATTCAAGAAATATCGTGTTTTTGTTATTCAAAATAACATTACTCAAGCAAGATTAGGCGCATAATATGCTTTTGGATAATGTAATATAGGTATGTTTGTGCAAGAATCCTCAAAATCGGTTTATTATTTACGAAGATCGTGCGAAGATCACACATCATACGTTTCCGTCATACCAACGTCCTTCCATATACCCAAGCTTTACCTTTTTATAATATTAGTAGGTACCTACAGAAGAGCAGCGCGCGTTACCTCCACACGTTACCTCCCACTGTGCAAAATTCCACAGTTAAACGGTCGCCCAGGGAAGTAGGTACTGACCGGAAGTACGGAAGGCGCGGCAGCGCCTTGCACGGTCCGTACTTCAATGGGCCACCGCTGAAGTGTGGAATTTTGCACAGTGGGAGGTAACGTGTTGGTGGAAGAGAGAGGCCAAAAGTTTAGAAATGGACCGACGTCTGAAAGTAGGCGATATAGAGATATACACAAAATGAAGTTGGGTATGTTGTAGGTATATTATTATTAAATTTAAATTTGAGAACAGCTGAACCTGAATTATGTATTTAGATAGCTGAATCTTCTCTTCTTCCTTCCCTTTATTCCGCCGTTATTTAGGTACGGATCTCCTCACTTAACAGCTGCAAGTTTATCTGTCTTAGGTTGTCGTTATTTCGACAGAGTTCGTTGAGGACTCTTGCAATATCTAACACTAGGCCTCTATCTCTCTAAGAGCTATTTCAGCTATGTGATGTATTTAGATGGCTGAATAACTCACAGTAAGCTATTTTTCATAGTGAAATTTAATTAAAATATGACATTTTACTATTTAAAATAATTGAATTTAGTTCACCACGCAACCGGATGGAATCGGAACTAGCCGAAACCCGACGGGTTTCGAGCAACAGCTAATAAATAAATAAAATTTAGGTAAATAAATAAATAAAATGGTAAGAGGTAAATAAATAAAATAATAACAAATAAGTAAAAAACTTTGAACTTACAATACCACCTTCCACCTCCCTAGGCCCAGTCCTACCCCAGCCAGTCAAAAACGCCTCCTCATCCTCTTCCACCCGGTGGAAATCCATACAAATGATTGCTACGTCCTTGCTAAGCGTCAGAGGGCAAGTGACCACCAAGACTGCGACGTCGTACTTTATATAGACGTCGTCGTATTTGGGGTGGATGTAGTGGGCTGAGAATCTAATGATTGTGCCTCCTTCCCGCCAGTTTTTAGAGCCAACTCGACCGTGGAAAAGGCTAGAAAACAAATAAATTACTGTCTAAATGACTGAACTACAAGTTATGGAGAGTGTGTTCTTTGTGATGTGTCAGTAGGTATTCACTAAGAAAGGGTTTTTGGAAAATCCCGCAGGATCTGTATAACTAACGCGGGTGTAAGGGCGAGAAACGGCTACATAGATTAATAATAATTCAAGTAGATACCTACCTAATATTTTAAGTCTCGAGAGCAGAAATGCTCTGGGAATGGACAATTTGGGCACCTCACGTTAGTGATGATAAGTGGGCCCGCTCACTAGCAAACCATTGATGACTTAAAATCCAGGGAGGTGTCTCTATCCTTTAGCCTTTCACGGCATTGTTGCACCCTTGCTGTTATTTGCTCAGCTGATCAGGGTAGCCCAGTTGTGAGTTGGCGAGTCTCCGTCCGCTATTTTTACATGTTTGTTGGACATACATACTTAGTTACAGCAGGCGCCATAATCACCATAGTTCCTTCAGAAGCCATCCACCACCAGCACATCACTATAGAGCCCAAGAAGTTTTCATCTGTAGATTTCTCAATAGTTCTATCTGATCCGGTGGTTATCCTTGGCTGCTTTTTATAGTGCAGACAGGGGATAATCGCCGGCTTGGTGTCCATTTCACAGTTTGCAAGTACAAATTATTGAAAAGAGCTTCTACGTGTTGGCTTTGGTTCCACGAACGCCTTCCAAAGGTCACATTCTGCTAGTAGGGTGACAGTAGAACCATCGTTATGACAGTATCTTTGTCGTATCAAAACGAACCGAAGTAACCCTCCTGGGCTCCGTAGCCCCGTAATAACAGACATAAAGTTTGAAATATAGACAGCTCAAGACCCACCGGTCGTGGAATCTAGAATTTAATAGCCTTTACCTACCTGGATAATGTCCCGTTGAGGTCGGGCTGTTCCCAAGGTGTGAGACAGTGTGCGGCAGTCAGGACATGGCTTCTCGATATAATGGAACCTCCGCAGTTGTGGTGGCTGCCACCGATCAGGGATACCATGTGGGGTGCGTAGTATTCTGGGGCGTCTATACCGCCGATTATTCTTGATTCTGGACGGGTTGGGATTCCTGGAATTATAAGTGTAAGTATGTAGTTACAGTACAGTTGTCCGTGTATCCCCGGTATTGAATAGGGTTACACCATCTCTTCCCGTGGGTGTCGTAAAAGGCGACTAAGGAATTTGAGGAAGACTAGCAAACCTTAAGTTCTCCCCGCGCGGTGGCGGGTAAACTGCTTGGTCTCTGGGAGGGTTGGTGTCAGGCAGGCGGCCGACCGTAAAAATATTGCCAAATCTATTTGCAGTCTATTATCAATCTATTATATCTACTGTGCCGACCCCAAATTATTTGGGGTTTTAGCGGACCCCGGGCTCCCATCAAGGATGCAACCGGGAACATCGCTCAGATGAGCCGCGGTAGCTAAACAGTTAAAATTTTCACAGATGTTGTACTAAGTAGGTACAGTTGCCACTAAGTATATTTTTTGTAACCTACCTTTACACAATCCCAGAAACGAAATAATCAAAAATATTAGTAAATAAGCCATAATACTTGGACGAGTTTAACACACTTTAGTAGATTTTGTTCTGTTCCTAGTTAAAGTGAATCAAACACTATTTATACTAAAAGAAATCCTAGATAATTTTCGATGGTTATCAAAATACGCAGTACCTTTTTTTATTAATAATTTTTAATTGTTTTGTAGTCAAAATTGCGTTAGATAATGGCAAAAAATGTTTATTAAGGTGCAGAATTGGGGAACTTAAAAACTACATTACCAAGATTCCACCCGGATGCAATGCACAAAACAGTACTACCTATTCCTCGCCTAAATTAGTTTAAAAAGTATAATTAATACCCAAGTGAATTTTTTACTATAATGTGATGTGACGTTATTTTTTGTGAATTTAGGTGCAATTTACATATTATAAACCAGATTAGGAGTCAGGCAAAGAAATACTTTTAGACATTAAATTGCTTATATTTATTATTCTTTTGTAAATACAAAAAAAATGTGTAAGTCACGCACGATTACGGAAAATCGGGATCAAAATTAGCCTATGTTACTCCTCCGCGGATCGGAAAGCGCAGCGTTGGACGTCCATCAACGAGATGGACGGACGACTTGGTTAAGGCCGCGGGTTCACGGTGGATGCAGACCGCTTATAACCGATCTGGAAATCTATAAGGGAGGCTTATGTCCAGCAGTAGACTTCTTACGGCTGAAATGATGATGACTCCTCGATAATGTAGCTTTGGTAAAAACATTTTGAAATCGGTCCAGTAGTTTCGGGGCCTATTCGATACAAACAAAAAATAAATCCTTCCTCTATGTCACTTCTACACCCAGACCAGAAACCAATATAAAAAACTTAAATGAAAGGTAATTCCCGCGGAATCGGGACTTACGCGGAAAACTACCTAAAATACCTTTACGAAACTTCATAGGTATAGCTTGTCATTGTAATATTTTGTCATTGTAATCTACAACGCCGACTCCGCGCCGGTAGACTAATTGGTCAAGTCGTGCTCCCGGATTGAGTAAGATGCGGGTTTGAATCCAGCCCTGCGTCTATCGTGCGTTGTGTTTTTGCAGAAGTATTGTTTCTTTAAAATATTTCTATTGTACCTAATCTAAAGTCCACAATTTCCCAAGACGTAGCCTTAATTGATTTGTAGTAAAACGGCGTCGGAAATAGTCGCCCTTTAGTAGTGTTATCTTTTAGTGACATTGACACTGATTTTAAATTATTTATCAGTCTATGTTTGGATTAATTTTCAATACAAAGGCTACTGTACCTACATATACCGAAGTTATCTTGAGACTTGCGGGCACGCAATTGACTGAAAAGGAAGACTAACTCGACACGTTTCATTGATGTCTTTATCTAAGGCCGTATTCAGAAAGAAAGCTGGAAACTTATAAGCGCTTACCAGCGCTTGACAGCGCTGGTCACCCGCGCAGGAAAATGTATGAACCCGCGCCGATAAGCACTGATCGGTGCCGACAAGTTCCGACAAGCTTCAATACGCGCTGGTCAGCAGCCTCAGCGCTGGGCTGCTGACGTCAAATCATCGTCCGATTAGTCCGACATTTTGCTTGGTCTGCCTCAACCTGCTTCCTTTGTGTAGAGAACGAACCAGCGCTGTCAAGCGCTGGTAAGCGCTTATAATTTACCAGCTTTCTTTCTGAATACGGCCTAATGCTAGACAGACATTACAGATTACGAATTGAAAACACTTTAAATAGGTACCTACATACATACTCGTACCTACCTAACGTTATTTGTTTACTATAGTGAAAATTGTGAAATTGATGTGTCATCCATGATCATCCATCACTCATCTACTTACCTATATTAATATCTATATCCATACTATCTATAGGTATCTATACGTATTATAAAGAGGAAAGATTTGTATTTGTGTGTGCGTCTAGATATGTTTGTTTTGAATAAACTCAAAAACAACTGGACCGAATTCAAAAATTCTTTCACAATTAGAAAGCTACATTCACCCTGAGTTACATAGGCTACTTTGGATCCCAATATTCCCACGGGATCGGGACTTACGCGGGTAAAACCGCAGAACGCAACTATTACCTATAAACTTAGATTATAACAAAAAACTAAAGATACGGTACCTAGTCACGGACAATGAGACGATAAAACTGCGTCTAGCTGACGCACTAGCCTCAGTTGTATGTCGAACCGTTGCCGCGTGAGGACGTGTGTCTCACTGCGATTATCTTTTTGAAATCCATCAGAATGCCTTCTTGCTCATTTTACAAATGCCTAAATCATTCAGAATAACAAAAAAATATCACGCGTAATTCCGTCGTTCCCTCATTGATGAGGATCGTGACCCCTGGTATGCAATCTGGCAATCGTCTTCCTCCAGTGATCTCTGTCGGTGGCCTGATGAAGAGCCGTGCTAAGAGGTATTAAATTAAGGTTAAATTAAGGTAACCGCGGTGCGCAGCTAGTATAAAATAAAACTTTTTAACAAAGTCGTAGATGCGCATTCTTTGATTTTACGTGGCTATAAAAAGGTAAGTCATCATCATCATCCGAGCGATGTTCCCGGTTGCATCCCTCTCCTCGAAAGCCCGGTGTACGCTTAAAAATATATCCGGGCTAAAAATAGGTAGGTTAGTATCTAGGTATAGGTAAATTACTTTCTGTATTAATAAAGCAAGAGCGAGATGTACTTAGGTAGTAGGTAGTTTTAAGTGAGAGCGAAAGAGACAGCTGTCGAATTTATAGTCCAAATTTGGTGACCATTTTGTTAGAACAAGGCGCTTCAACTATATTAAGGTTCACTTGTGAAATTGTACAATTTCAAAAATGTTTGTTTTTATTGCTTTGTTCTTTATCAGATCGGACACTTACTGCTTGGTCCTAAGGAGGGTTGGTGTCAGACAGGCAGCGGGCTGTAAACGTAAGTTCCCTCACAAACTTCGAATCCATATACAATCAAACAACTTCGAAAGCACAAACGTCAAACAATTAACGTTCGTTTGCAATAATTGCTGTGCGAAATGTTGTTTAGGAAATACACAAACCAATGAAAAAAATGCATTTTCGTTGAAATAAAAATAGCCCCCCAGATTCCTTACAATAAAACAAAACATAGTTAATATGAATAAACTTTATTTCTACAATAAAAGGATATAGATCGAACCGCGCTCGCAAATAAAAACATTCAACAATATACTTTGGAAATCAACAGGTAAACACTTTGGGTTTCGACTTATTATGCCCTAACTTACTAACAAACGACCAGTGTTTCTCAAACTAATCAATTTGTTACCCCTCAACGATTGAGATATCTTAAATTAATACAATATCTACTTTGACTACAGTCCATCACTTTGAACGAGTAAAATAAGTAATGGACAATTCTAAAATAATTTAATACAGATCTTCCAGCACCATTATTAAATTTACAATTCATAGATCCCTCGAAATATTACATACGCTTGTCCTTCCTCGTCCTTAAGGTCCAAAAGGATTAGGTTAATAAAAAAACCACAATTATTGTGATTTATTATCGTGTACTTGCATTTACTGGCCCCATCTCTAACCTTACACACTAATATCAAATATAAGGCTTTAATTTATTGACAAGGCAAAACATTTTAATCATAAGGATATCGGTCAAGTAAACGTATGACGCGAGACAAGTCGTACGATCAAGCCTCGCGTAGGAACCATCAAGCTCAACTCTAAACGATAAAAACTTAACAATTCATAAAACTTTACACAAAAAACTAACAATCGAATACTTAATTTAAAACATATTTCAAAACTGAAAAACCGAATTAAAAAAATACTTCTGAAATTTAAACGTTTTGGAATGACACAATTATTGACATGTTTATTTAAATATATTTTTAAAACAATAAGTATAATATATAATTTAATATATACCACTTATATATACGATATCTATAGCCTAGCTTCTATATTCTAAAATATTTGGTCTTTGGGTGAGCATGTCACTTATGGCTTGTGTCATCATTTTGTAACTTTAAAATATATAAGTGCACTTTAGAATTTTCGTAGTGATTCGATGAACCTAGCCTAAGTATAGATAGACTAGACCGAAGCTCCGACGCTCAATCTCAATGTGGGAACAACATAATCACAGTACATCATAAATTAAAGAAACAATAAAACAAGGGTTTTTGAAAAACAATATTTGAGAAACACTGTTCTGATTAACATAAAGTTTTAGTAGGACCATAGTAAGCAATTCCTTAGTCGGAATTGGCATCGAATCGACGACTGTCGGATATTTTGAAAGTAAAAGGCAATTGCTTCTATGGTACTGATTAAATTATCTTACAATGTAATCGAAAAAAATGAAATACTCTGTGCGCCCGTGATGTATAGAAGACAGGTCTAGATTTTACACTTAGTTTTAGGGCTAGTTTAGGTATTATCATTACCTACTTTTATTCTTAAAACGCCTTGCCAATTTTTTAAAATCGTGGTCCAACTTTTGTTCTATTTTTTAAATTCATATTTGTTTAATTGACATTAGATGACGCCAAATTATAGAACGAAAATAACATGTAAAACTTATTAACTAAATCATTGTATACAATGAAGACTATTTCATTTAATATAAATAGGAATGAAATATTTTATTTTTTCAAATAGAAATGATAACTGAATACGATACCCTAAAAAAGTTGTCCTTCTTAATTTAACCAATAACAAACAATAAAAAAGATTTACAAAAAAGTTGGACCAAAAAATTAATTCTTTCAAAACTACCTACATCGCTTTTGACAAATTTCAGGTACCTAATTTGGTAGTTAAAATCTAACAAATGTTTTTTTTTATGATTTTTTTTTCGCTTTTCAATGTTAAGTTATAGCTTAATTTGATAAAATATATAATTTATTATTATATATGACAACTAAAACTAGTTAATTTATCACAAAGTAATGATTGCGAGTTATACTCATTCTAGTGGTAGACAGTACAAGATGTATACAAAGGGATTTTAAAACGAATTACAATTATAGATTTTTCTTCTGTTTTCGCGATGTTGGATTGAAATTCATTTTTCCGGATTTAATTGCGTTTCTTTTATTATTTTAAGCATTTGATTAATGCCCGACGTTTTGAGATCAAAACAGATCTCTTCATCAGGGGTTTTTTTATTATTCTAATCATAAAAAGATTAGAATAATAAAAAAAACGCGATTAAAACCGGAAAAATGAGTTTAATTTCGAAAAATAATTGTCTAACAAAAACAAACATTTGCAAATTCGAATGTTGTTCATTAGAAGGAGTTCAGAAAGATATGAGTTTGAACAAACAAAACAAAGCCTTTTTTGTGCAAAAATATTTGCACAAAGCAGGTACGAATTTATGTGCAAATTTAGAGCTTAGGGTTTATTCTCCCATACAACAGATATAAATGATGCTAATAGCATTATATTTTGATCTAATATAATATAGCATTATATTTTGATCTGATATAGGATTTAATGGAATCTAATATGGAGTTTATAAAAAAGGGATTCCCGGATTTCAAATTTGAGTAACTCTGGGTCCCAAGAATAGTAATTGTCATATTTGACACATTTGTCTACCAAATTTGTGTCACACTAGTTACTCCAACTTGAACTCCGGGAATCCCTTTTTTAACAACTTTTGTTATATGTATATTAGATTCTATCCAATCCTACACATATTATCCTATGATGTTATCTGCTGGTATATTAATCGCGTTCTTTTTCGTATTAAATCCCCCCGTCTACACCTCGTACAAGATTGGCCACGTGATATGGTCGCAGTATAACGAAATAAAATATACAACTTTTTTAAACGTGTTAAGTTTCTCTTTTTTTTTTCCTAAATAAATTCTTAATTTGACAAACGAGACTATCGCCATAAATCTTACGATGAATATAAAAATATATACTACAGAGTCATCGGCACATACTCGCAAGTTTTCTATACGTTGACGTAGAAGAATACATTTTTCGACAGTTTGAAAATGTTTAATGATGATTTTACTTTACTTTATTTTACATTTTCTAATGATATTTGGCTAGGATTTTGTAATGGCATATACTTTAGTTAGATGAACATGAAAAATGACAACAAAACAAGGTATTGTTATAAATAACACTAGTTTAAATCAATCAAAATTGCAAGTATGAGCCGATGGCCCAATAAATACGATAAATTGCAAACTTTATAACATATTAAATCATAAATATATATATAAAATTATAACAATCACCTTCAAAATGCAATGCAGTCTATGCACATGGTGTCTTATTTATATCACTAAATAAGGCGATTTATAAACCTAACTTTACATAATAATGAGGTTTTATATTAAACTAATATGACAAAGTTTGGCATTTTATTTTATTGTGATGAATATATAATTTTATGATTTTTTAAATTATATCTTTTACGCGTAAGTTTATGCTTTTTAACTCTGCCAAATTCAACGCGTATTAACTTTAATATTATTATTTAAAGTCTGTTTTTATACATTTACAAAATATTGAATTTGGCACAGTTATAAGGTTCAGACTCATTCGAAATAACAAAACCGTACTTATCGATTTGATGTGCTTGATTAAGAGGAATTACAACGCCAACGACCTTGAAACTGAAAATCCCTGTCGGGCTCATCGAAAATTGTTGATTATTTCATGACGGAATTTCGTAAACTTTTTTTTGTGTACAGATTGTATGTGACATTGTTTCCTACATTTTGGTGTAGTTTTAAGACAAGAACCTCCTATTGGTGCAAAGACTATCCAATTTTTAGACAAAAAATGTCTGATTTGGCTAAAATGTCGATAGGCTTCAATACGTTTCGACATATTTGTATGGAAACTGCACTAAAATATCGGAAAAAATGTCCCCTACAATCTGTACACAAAAAAAAGTTCTACGACATTCCGTCATGAAATAATCAACAATTTTCGCTGCGCCCGACATGGATTTTCAGTATAGGACCCTTAAATTAGGTGTTTTCATAGCGTGAAATAATATTTTTATTCAAAGAAAATTATGTGATTTACAGCAAAATAACTCCCCATAACATAAAAATAAATTATGCCTTTTTTATTGGTGTGATTTATTATAAGAATTATTTATTTTTTTAATCTATCTATCACCATTTTCCGTCTAAACTAGAAGCAATATTTAGCAGCCTACAACGCACGCGAACGTATCCGACAAAATATAAGTATACATAGTTCCATCTCTATAACCAATATAAATAATTCTATATATAGTATCCTAATTTTTATAAAAACTACAATAAGAAATGTACAATATTAATATTTATGCGTACATTGTAAAAGTAGATCTATGTATAAATATTATCTGATTGTTACAAATTACAAAGTAAATAATTTTTGGAATATCGTTTTTGTAGATTAAGGCTAGGGGGTATTATACCATTAGGTATACCTATCTCATACCTTGGAAGTGTGGTCAGTGACGGCGGTAATGTCCACCGAGTCTTCCAATTTCGAAGTGTTCGAAGCGACTTCCGCTAAAGTAGCTAGCGCCAGGAGTTCGACACCGTGAGGGGTTCGCCCGACATTCCTAGGAGCTTCAGTCGCGATCTTGATTTCAGGACTGGTCCTTTTATCTTCGACTGCTGACACCATACTGTTAACCTCCAATCTAGTGATGCTGATCTTCCTCGGTTTCCGTTTCTGGCTTCCAATAACCGTCTCCCGCCAGCTCTCGATCATCTCTCGCCGTTCATCGTATACTTGACGAGGAACTGAGTTGATGATCTGATTGTCCAACGGTTTAGGTCGAAGGTTGACAGTTTTCTTCTTCCGTTTGTTCTCTCGTTTCTTCTGTTGGAATTTCTCGAGGCTGAGGGACGGGAGGGCGCGGATTTTGGCGTCGAGATCGAAGTCGGCTGCTTTGAAAGCTTTGGTCGAGATGTTGTCGTTTTCGAGCGCCTCTGGTTCTAACTTCAAGTCGTTTTCAGTCGGATCTTGATGGGAGAGTTTAGATTCGTCTGTGGTCGTTGAGCTAGTGTCTTCTCCTTTAAGACTACTCGTGTCCCAACTACAAGTAGCGTTGTAAGCTTCATCTGGTTTATCAGACTCTCTCTTCTGGCGTTTGTTGGCTATCAACCCCCCGATGGCCATAAACTCCTGGTACCTCTTCCCTTTGCAAGACCGTCCAGATCTCGTATTCTTTTCGTCATCAGACCAGTTTCTCTGGTACCCGTAGTCTTCGTGCGAATACCGCTTATCGACTATTTGGTCGATCACATCTTGGTTCGTGAACTGATCGTTCTGGTTGTAGCAGCGGTACAACCGCTCCTTTTCCTCAAAGTCCTCTTCGAAGACTCTCGTCGTTTCCGAGAGGGCGTTTTGTAATTCCCTTATATTGTCCTCCCTTGAGCCTTTTAAGTGAGATCTGTAGTCGGTCGGGGTTGAGATCGGGTTGAACTTGTACGAAGGGGGGGAGTAGTAGGGGTTCGCGTTCAGCGTATCAGTCTTTGTAGCGAGGAGGCTGCTTAGGCCTCCCATTTGGGCTTCGTCTGCGAGTTTCCCGGGCGTAAACATTGACAACGGTTTCTGGTCTAGATCGAGTTCCTTATTGAAGTCCAATTTGGTCGAATTATTGTTTGTCTTCTCGAATTCGGTGTCGGGTTCATGGTGTGATTCTGTTTGTTTGTCCGTCGCGTCTCTGGGTCGAGAGGATAGTGTTCGCAGCGGCGGCGCCGGCAGTTTATACCATTTGAAGTCTGGATGGGCGTTGAAAAAGGCGTCTTTGTACTGAAATTAACAAAAATGCTTCTCTAAGTCTTAAAATAACTGGAAAAATGATTGGAAGTAATAATTGACAGTGTAATAAACGATCGAGGACATATTAATGATTCGATAATAAAAACATTCATCTTTCAAACTAGATTTGTGTGTGGCCCAGATACAAATGTCAATTGGATTACAGAAGCAGCATTCTTCGGACATTCCTAATAGTGATTTAATAGCTAAGTATTAGAAAATTACCTGTTTAGCAAGACCTGTGTAGCAGGCTTTCTCTTCTTTGTCTAAATTGGCCCACCATTCGCCGAGTATCTTTGTTATGGATCTGAAATTAATTGATTTGAGGTAATCAGTCATTTTGCCAAGTGTGTGAATTATTTTATTCTTTAGAACTATGAGAAAACTCCAATAACATTATGTAACACTAGGTAAACTTCTAACGATTTTGTGACAATTCGTGTATAGCGCGTCCGTGGGAAAATCTTAAGTTATTTCACACGTGACCCCTAACTGGTGCTAAAGTAACAACAACTTGTTAGAGACCTTCGGCCGATATTTGTCACTATTTACTGATCTAAATCAAAGAGCCCGGACTCGTACATGTTGTTCATACATAGGCCGGTGTAACTACTAACAGACGGGTCAAAACGAGCTATACTTTCGTCTTTCTACCTTCTAGGTGCACCAGCTACATTTTAGACGACATTGTCACTTATGGGGGAGTCCTCGAGTTTTTTCGTTTTTTCGCATATTTGTTTTTTGGGAACGGCCAAAGGATACAATGAATCCCAACAAAAAAACAAAAAACCCCCTGCACTCTGAACATTTATAAGGTAGGTCGTATGAGCACAAATCACTTAAAATAAATAATACATTTTATCAGCTGAATTCTTGGCTTTTCGATGTTTTCTCACCTGTTCTCGAGGTTAGGATACTTGTCCCGCACGACGCTCCGATGTCTCTTGCAGAATATGAGGAAAGCGTTCATGGGCCGACGCGCATGATGCGCCGGCTCACCCTCGCCCTCTGTCTCGTGCATCCTGTACTATCTGGAAATTACAAACGATTCACATTGAGACAATGGTTCTATTAAATAAATATTGCAGGACCACCACACATCGCCATCTAGCCTTAAACTAAGCAACTAGGCTTGTACTATGGGTATACTACATTATATATTTTTAATAAATACATTCATAATATGATTCATACAGATACACCCAGAACCAGAAACAAACATAAATATTTGTCACCGGCGGGAATCGAACCCGTAACCTTCTGCGTTGCAGCCGGTAGTTCGCTATAAATAAATTCTATAAAATCTGCTGACAATATTCAACAATAGATGACTTTCTGTGACTGTTCTAATGATGATAACTGTTGATATGGCACATAGACCAAGGACCTGACTGTGTTTTAGTTATTATATTAGGTAAACACTAGAGACGGGCCGACTAGTCGGCAAAGCCGACTAGTCGTCAACTAACAATTATACAATAAAACCAATATTTATTTAATTAGTAGTACAGTTTAGAAGGTGGGTAGTCAGAAAAACGTAAACAAAACACGTCATAGCTTACATACATCATCTAAGCATCTAAAATGTCATAACTATGCCTCAGCTCCATTTTTTTCCATCTTTTATTTTTATTTCAACCTTTTTTTGGTAATTTCGCTACCGCTTTCGAAGTGCAAACTTATCCAAAAATAGCAACAATCGCCGAGTGATCATGATTAACCCAAATATCTCGGAAATAATGATCTGCATTGCCGACTAGTCGGCAATTTTGGAACCGACTAGTCGGCTAGTCTGCTAGTCGGCAGAACCCCTAGTCGGCCCATCTCTAGTAACCACTCTATGTAGTATTTAGGTAGATTTTTTAATTTTGTTGTAAGGTTTTTTAATGTCATTGTCATTGGTCAAAACCAATGAATTTAACACTGGTACCTACACAATCAAACATGCCTACATGATATCTATCAATCTAGGTAGGTACACTTCTGTTTCGTCTAATAAATTGGGCTGCAATCTGCAACCATATCACAATGCATTTATAAAAGGGGTAGCAAGCAAGTACTAATCACCAACGTTTTAGAAGTACGATATCTGTGTATCTGTCAGATAAGGGTGTTTCTTTGCCAAGTGCAATAATGTTAACGATAAACACCGATAACGAGGGGTCGACGACTTATATGTGCCTATATAGTCGTATACAGACGTTATAATACAGTATGTTGTTTTGAAATGATTCAGTGAGTCACGCTTGCAAAAGTTTGAGGACTTGTGTTATCAATATCATATCAGAAACAAAAGAATTGGAAGATATGTAAATAAAACATAACCCTCCTTCGGCAGTCGGGTAAAAACATTGTATGGATTGTTTTGAATGAACAATTTGTACAGTAACTTGTCTATCTGTGTCACTAGCACAGTTTGTCTGTGCGAGAAAGACGTAAATTAGGAGCGACAGAGACAAATAGACGAACAAAAAAATACAAGTCAAAATTATAATTAATAATTTATTTATTGACGATTAGCTACGTCCTGCAGTTACACCCGCGTAAGTTCCGTTACTGTAAAAAATTCAGAACTGAGAAAGATTATTTCTGGGGCAAATAAGTATTAAAATTGAGAACCCCTGACATATACCTAGGTACTTCTGCAAAAATTCATTAAAAAATTCAACATTGTGTGCTTATTGTCTTACGTGGCTAAAACCGCGATGCGAAGCTAATCTACATCTAAACTAATATTTTAAAGAGGAAAGATCTGAATTTTTTTGTGTGTGTGTGTCTGTATGGTTTTATGAATAAACTCTTAAACCACTGTGCCGAATAGTGCCGATACTCCCACGGGATCGGGACTTAGGGGGTGAGACCGCGGGACTCTGCTATGTTTCATAAAAGTACCTCAAATATTAGTTATTCCATATTCACACATAACCACAGACAGACAGATAACGTTGTGGCGACGAAATGTATGCTAATTGAATTATAGACATAAAACACATATAGAATAATAATAGAGGGTTCCTCTATTATTCTTACTACTCCTTCCCACCAAAACTACTGAACAGATTACGATGAAACTTGGTGTGCATATAGCTGGCGATCTTCTACTTATACAATTAGTAAAGGTTGCCTGGAAGAGATCGCTTTTAGCGATAAGGCCGCCCATTGTACTTTTCTCAAATTAGCTGTAAGTTTTTGTTTTTGTAATGTGTTTTGTAAATTTTTGGAGCCATAAATTTTTTATCTATCTATCTAAGCAGTTCTCAATTGAAATTAAAGACATTTTTCGGTTTGAATCGCGTGGTTTTTATTACTTTTAGCATTGTTACAACGCTCAACGTTTCGAGACCTTTCCAGGTCTCTTCTTCAGGATAGACTAAGATGTGATTTGTCATTCTAATGTATTAAAAAAAGTTACGGCGAGACTACCGTCTTATTATTAAAAACTATTAAAAAGTATTAAAATGTTATCAAAAACGTTCCTGTCTACGCAGGTTCCAAAAATTGCAATGATTATTATTTACTTTATTGTTAAATTTTATTATTAAACTTTATTATTTAATTTTAACTCTATTACTTTTATTTACTTTATTATTATTTTACTTTATTATTTACATTTTATTTAGCCTATCATTACCAACTATGCACAAATCACCTTTCAACGATTAATTTATCACTACGTGACTTCGCAAACGCGCCCCTTCATGAGAAGAAGTCACAAGAAACTCCTGGGGGTTGTTTTATGGTGACTCATGCTTACATCAAATTTATTCTAATCAAAAGCTAATATAAAATACTATATTCTACAACCGACAAAAGTGGCTGACTGTGTCCTGTTGTCTAGCAGCAATTGTTGGCTGGGCCTGGGACTTAATCAAATGTAGTACTGGGTCCCAGACAGGCGGCACCTTCCAGCCATCCTCCCTATTGAAATTGTTGGGGTGTTTCTGAATTTCAATGGCTTCCCGAAGCATTCTAGGTACATACCGCTTCTCAGTGGCCAGTATCCGTGCCTGATCGAAGCGGAGGTAGTGGTTTGGCTTGTCCAGCATGTGTTCACAAACTGCAGACTTCAGAGACCGTCTGTGCTTCACATCAGCTATATGTTCCTTAATCCGAACGGCAACACTTCGTTGGGTTTGCCCTATGTAACTAGCGCCACACTCACAATCGATTTTGTAGATACCAGCATCCTCCAGGGGTATGTTACACTTGACAGGTCTTAATAATTGTTTTATCTTCTTGTGTGGCTTATAATATGTTCTCAATGTCAAAAATTTCCCATACTATTTTTTAATTTGGATGCTAGTCAACTATTTAAGTACGCCTCAAACTTTAAATGGCGTTTGTGTGTTCGGCTGTGAATCTGTTAATAGTTTGGCAAACTTGCCATCCTACGACCATGTTTATGTTAATGTACTCTCTACGGTAATAAAGTTTACAGTTTATTATATCTCTACGACGATATACCCAAGTATAAGTAGCTGGTGTAAAAGCGGATACAATTTGGTGAGGTACCCTACGCATACCTACATTCCTTTAGTGATAGGAGTGTTTTGATAGCTGCATTGTGGTCGATTGACTGTCTGTTTACGTAACTACTTAAGGGGAAAGGATAGGAAAGGATATACTCTTTTCTCCATACAAACGTTACAAACGAAGTCGACTGTTTGCTCCCTGGATAAAGATATTAGAGAAAATATGTTTATGTCATAAAACGTTTTGATGACCCTACGTTTTGAATTTGCTATAATGTCCAGGGCGTAACAGGCGACTACGTTTAATGGAGAACGAGGTATCCTTTCCTCTTAAGTACGGCAAAGTTGCACTTAAATAAACTTGTATTGCAAGTACCTACTGATAAAAGTACCTGCCCCATGCGTTGATCCAGATCTCCAGCTATATATCCAGCGTATTAAGTTTCATCGCAAACGGTTCAGTAGTTTTTGAGTGAAGAAGTGACAAACATACTTGTTAACTTCTATCTAGATACAAACAAATTAAAACATTGTTTTTAGGGTTCCGTACACAAAGGGTAAAAACGGGACCTTATTACTGAGGCTTCACTGTCTGTCTGTCTGTCCGTCTGTCACCAGGCTGTATCTCATGAACCGTAATAGCTAGACAGTTGAAATTTTCACATAAGATGTATTTGCGTAGCCGCTACAACAACAAATACAAAACAAAATATAAAAAATTCAGAGCGGTGTTGGACTAGTGCTAGATACTCCGGCTTTCATTCCGAGAGTCGTGGGTTCGAATCCAGGCCGACCGCGCACCAATGTCTTTTTCTTTAAGAAAAAGGTATGTGCGCTAATAACATCGCTCTTACGGTGAAGGAAACATCGTGAGGAAACCAACATGTCCTAGGACTCACCACGGTCTGAAGACATGGAATATTCAGTGTTTTCTATGTATCATATTATGTATGTATTTACAAAAATAAAAAAAATTATAATATGTAGTAAATCCGTTGTTTAGTACCCATAGTACAAGCCTAGTGCTTAGTTTGGGGCTAGATTGCGCTGTGTGTAACGTCGTGCAATATTTATTAACAACAAACGTGATATAGGGGCATAAAAACGCAACGGTACCGCTATGTATTTTATACTTGCGCTAGTAGTTAAATAAATTCTAACGTTCGCGTTGCGATTACGGCTTGTCCAGTGTTCATTTTAGGGTTCCGTACTTAATTGTAATAGAACGCGACCAACTCGCACTTGGCTGGTTTCTCGGAATCTTTTCTTGGAATCTCGTGAACAAGCCAGTTGCAATTAATAGCAAAACATCGAGCTCCGTAAAAAAAAACAAATTAAAACATGTTATAGGTATGCCCCGTTATTAAACAATATTTGTATTGAAAGGTTGAAATGAAATGGGCTTCTAGATTAGCAAAAAAAATTCACAGTGACCAACATAGTTTTAGGAAAGTTGAGTGGCGTCTGCATCGGAGCTACAAAGTGTTAGTTCAAGAATAGCACTACAGGTGAGTTCAAAATCAAAGATAGATGGCATCATCCCGATTCAGCCTTGACCTATAGAGGCAAGTGTGTCGGTCGAGGCGGACATCGGCCCTTGAAAGTGAAAACCGGCGCGCGCGCAGCTTTCGGTTTAAAGGCGGGGGAACCGCGATCGGAGTCTCATAGTTGCATGCAACTTCGGCCGCATAAAAGTAGATATAGGTAAATATTGCACGATGTTACACACAGCGCAATCTTGCAACTAACTAAGCAGCTAGGCTTGTACTATGGGTACTATGCACCGGATATACTAAATAAATAAATAATAATAAATAAATAAATTCTGTGAACAACACACAGCGCCATCTAGCCCCGTGGTAAGCGACTAAGCTTGTGTTACGGTGACTAGACAACGAATATAATACTTATATTTATTTTTCTTTTGTAAATACATACATATTATACATAGAAGGACACCCAGACCAGACACAAATATTTATTTTTAAGCATAAATACTTGCACCCGGCGGGAATCGAACCCGCAACCTCCTGCATTGCAGTCGCGCTCTCGCACGACGCGCCACAGAGGTCGTCAAAAAATACAATACAATACTAAATATT
Source organism: Idaea biselata (assembly GCA_958496205.1). Taxonomy (NCBI): domain Eukaryota; kingdom Metazoa; phylum Arthropoda; class Insecta; order Lepidoptera; family Geometridae; genus Idaea; species Idaea biselata. The sequence continues at coordinate 28,538,616 of OY292401.1, forward strand.
ATGCTTTATTTTGTGAATCCATACAAAATATGATAGGTACACACATAGACACAACCAGAGTCAGAAACAAACACCACAAATACTTGTCCCCGGCGGGAATTGAACCCCCAACGAGAAAGTTGTGAACGTTTTTATTTTTTATTTCGATATTCTTGCGGTACCAGGACTCATGCAAGTGAAACCGCGGGGCATAGCTAGTTCATAATATAAGTAAGATATTAAAACTTCAAACACGGTAACTTCCAGTCATATAATAAATACAAAAAAAACAAAATGTATTTACCTACTTCCTACTTAAAATAACTACAAACCAATACAATGACTTACGACCAACCGTAAGTAACCATACGGATAATTGAAACCAGTTCTCATCAAATGCCAATCAAGGTGTTAGACTAAAGCAAGGTCACACTTGTCAAAATGCAATAACCAAGGTCGAGGCTACATTGCGAGGTCAATCCGCTGTGTTTTAGACTCTCTGGTTAGTTATTTCAGAGTTTACTATCTGTACCTACATTAAAAAAGTAAGCATTATAAATTATGACACTGCGTTTCATGTAGTTTGCAGTTTCATCGCGTTAGTCCTGATCCCGCGGGAATATCGGGATCAAAAGCCTATGTGTTATTCTAGATCTCCAGTCTCCAGCTACCTATATTCCAAGTTTCATCGCAATGGATTTAGTAGTATTTGCGTGAAGTAATAACAAAGTAGACATACATATATACAAACTTTCGCGTTTATAATATTAGTAGGATATGACTATTATGATAATTAATTTAAAAGACAATTAGGAAATCCGAATAATTAAACCCAGTCTAGTGCAAGCAGGCCTTATAAAATGTTATCTTAGCTTGTAGTTAACGTTACACTTGTTATTTACATATTACGTCCTCAGTTTTACCTCATTTTGTTTAAATTTTCGTCAACAGCAATTTACAGGTTAAATGTAAGAACCGCATACATCTATACTAGGTAACATAATAAATGCGAAAGTAACTCTGTCTGTCTGTCTGTTACAGAGATGGATGGGACTTGGGACCAAGGTCCCAAGGTCTACAAGTTGAAAGACATATGCTACTTGTAATTCCGATATTTCCACGGGATTGGAATTTGCGTGGGTGAAACCGCGGCGCACAGCTAGCTATTTATTAATTAGGTAAACCCAAGATTTTTAATTTTATTGCCCATATTTTTTAATGACATTTGTATAATAATAATGTAGGTTAGGTATTTATAAATTGATTATCATCAAAGAAAAATCTATAGGTAAATAAAAATTCAAAGTCCTGACTGATTGATTGATTGACTGACTGAACTACAATATATTTATCAACGCAGAGGCAGTGCCCAAACCGCTGGTCCTAGAGACGTGTGATTTGATTGAAGTGTGTTCTTTGTGGTGTGTTCAATTGAGTTAGGTGGTGAATGGGCCCCTTAAAAACTGGGACCGGGGCCCAGTCGCCACTCCAAATTTTTGGTGGCGTCGACTGGGCCCACATCATAGGTAAACGTGGGCCCAGTCGACGCCACCAAAAATTTTGCAGTGGCGATTGGGCCTCGGTCCCAGTTTTTAAGGGGCCCATTCGCCACCTAACTCGTATAATTGTGTAGCCTGTACCCAACCACTGAGAAAGGGTTTTTTGGGAAATCCGGGATCAATCGCGGTTTTTCCAAAAAATCGCGGGATCGGGTCTTACGCGGTTAAAACCGCGGGACTCTGCTAGTTGTTCACAAGTACCTACTTATTTGTGAAAAAATAGGAACTACACACATAAAGCAAACAATTGTCAAAGAAACTTCTGTGAAGCGATTATTTCCTGAGCGATAAGCTCACAGGAAATTGTTGATATTTGCGGCTATTAATAACTTCGTATGGCTATCTATTTATACAAAGTATTTTACAACAAAAAAGTTTAACTTTTTGGGGGTTTGGCAATTTTTGGTAATTTTGGAAGAAATTACTAATACTTTAAAAGCTTTAGCGAAACTGCAACATTTAGGAAAATAAATTGAACCATTTTAGAGAAAAACCTAACGATTCTAAAGTCGAGACGATACAGAATACGTGCCATGGGTGGCAGGGCAGCACCCATACCCAAGGGATCATTCATACACGTGGTTTAAGGCCGGGCGCACTTTGGATTCATTTTCATCCGAATTTCATTCGTGTGCTAACGTACGGAGACGTACGAACAATCCCTTCCTTCCAAGTACTAATAGGAAATCGCGCAGACTACTACGAATCAGTATACGTACGTTTTATTCGTATGCAGTCTGCGTGCTTTCATAGTACATTGAAGGATGGGATTTTTCGGCCCTACGTCTTCGTACGTTAGCGCACGAATTAAATTCAGACGAAAACGAATCTTAAGTGCGCCCGGCCTAAACCAAGCCTTCCACTGCGAGCGGAGCGGAGTCATTAATGTGTCAGTTCAAAATAGGTACCTACAACAGTTTTTTTCATAGTCATAAACTCTTTCGCGCTATGGAAACAATAGTTGGATGTTAAACTGACACATTTATAACTCCGCTCCGCTCGCAGCGGAAGGCTGGCAAAAGGCTTCGGCCATGGCGTACTATTGGACTGACGTACAATGGTACGCTATGCGATTGCTTTCGTTATGACGTACAAACTCCACAAAATACGGTTTCTTTTACTATTCAACCTTCGTTTGCTTTCGCTCGTTTGGTCTGTAGCCAGCTTTAGCGCGCTTTCCTCAGCCCGTGACAATTTACAACAATTTTGGCTCAAAAACAAGTTCACAACAACGTCATTTTCCTCCAACAAAAACGATGAAATCAAAATCACAAGCTAACTCAATTCATCATAATTTCCATGATGTAGGGGATGCTGATGCACACAATAGAGAGGCAATCATGATTATGTCATGTCTGCGAATACTCAACCAGAACTGTCACTAATAGAAATAAAACATGTTCATTTCATAGATTATTATTTAACTGCAAGTAGATAAGACAACGCGTGAGTGATGTGCATTAGCTATTGAAAAATACGCTGTTAAGAGGAAAGGATACCTACTCGTTCTCCATAGAAACGTAGTAGACTGTTTCCGTAGTCGACACAGTATAATAATCGGAGAGCGGTCGCTCTCCTCGCCTAATGCTTATGCTTAATCACTGAATTGAAAGCAATGATAATAAACAAGAAATCATATCATTTTTGGAAAGATGAAAGATCTAAATTTTCTCATTTTAAATGCGAAAGTTTAGAAGTTTGTTTCTTTGAATGTATGTGTTTCAATAACACAAAAAACTACCTACTTAACCGATTCAAATGAAACTTGGTATGCAGATAGCTGGAGATCTGGATTAAGACATAGGTATTTAATCCCGTTATTCGCCCGGGATCGGGACTTATGCGGGCGAAACCGCGCGGCGCAGCTAGTAATAAATAAGAAATCTATATTTTTTGCAAGTATGAAAGATCTGTATTCTCAGGACCATCGACTGTTTATAACAAATCGCTATTAATAGCCAAGTTTTGAAGACGGATGACGTGTCAGTACGTCACCACATCTCAAGAGACGAATGAGTGACATTGCTTTTATTATCTTTCGCACGTAAATGCTACGAGAAAGGGCTTTCTTGTGAAGAAGCTTCGATAAAGATTTCTTAATACTGCATTCTTGATTTACTTACTTACGTTAGGTACAACAAATTATGATAGTTCTAAACTAAGAGGAAAGATTTGTTTGTTTGTAACGAATAGGCTCCGAAACTCCCGGGCCGATTTCAAAAATCCTTTCTCCAATAGAAAGCTACATTCGAGGAGTAACATAAGCTACTTTTATTCCTGATATTCCCACGGGATCAGGACTTACACTGATGAAACCGCGGGTCGCAGCTAATATAAATAAATATATAGGTAAATACAGTCAATTTCTCAAATTTGGCGCAACTGCGAACGCATTCCCAAAATCTGAATTCCAATACAAATGATAGCAAATTAAGCTCCTATATTCCGTGATATGAATATTTAAAAATAACAGTCCATATAGAATAGGAAAAACAAAGGGAACACAAAAACAAATACCTTCCTACCACAATAACAAACTGTCTACGCCGCTGTCTGTCTGTATTACCGTATAGAGAGAGATATTAATAATAAGGCTGGCAGCACTTTATATACGTTTTCGTCTGAAATTATTTGTGCGTGCGCTGCGCTAACGTACGAAGATGTACGTAAAATCCCAACCTTCTAAGTGCTATGGAAGCACGCTAATTTGCATACAAATCAGTATGCGTACGAAATATTTGTATGCAGTCTGCCCGCTTTCGTAGTAAGCATTTGGAAGAAGGGATTGTTCGTACGTCTCCGTACGTTAGCGCACGAAAACGTGTCCAAAGTACGCCCAGCTTAACATGTATAGAAATTGCTTGCAAATGTAAGTCGGTAGTAGATTCATTTGCCGGAGTTAGTGCTATGTAATGGAGAAAGTCTTCACAAAGGTTAACTTCAGATCTTTTACCGGGAACGATGGACAGTCGGCTTCATACCAAGTCGCCAACTTGCTTGAATCATGTCTAAGTACATCAGTTTTGGGTGCACTTCGCATTCCTACGCCAATACAGGTTTTCGCTTTAATGAAAACAACCCACAAAGCTTTTCTGTCACAGAAACGACATCGGGGTTATGGTGCGAGAAGGTTATGTAAGAGCGAGCGAAACAAGCGCTTGTTTAACATTTCTCGAGGTTTTTTTTAATCACCTAGAAAGGTACCCAAAAAATCCTAGGTGTCTAAGTACCTAATTACCTAAATCATTTTTAGAGAAATTTTAACCTCAACATAAAAAAAAAAAAAAAAATAGTGGGCGGGGGTTGGAAAGGTATTACGGGTTTTTGATAAAACTGGTTAAAGACGCATTACATGCAAAATCACGCATCTCTCACCCTAAACGCATATTTTACCATCACCATGGCCGTCGAGGGTAAAAAAACTAGGTAGGTACGTATACATTTTTTCAACATATTTCACAAAAAAGACATAAGTTTCACAATACTTATGTCACAATCGCACGTAATAAGTACTACAGTCGCAACTCGCATTCGCATCACATCACTATGCAGATGTAAGTAAATTGTAAACGCAATAAGAATTGTCGAACGAAACGTCAGCCCAGTTAATTGGTTTATTACTGCAGAGCAGACGACACAAATGAATGGAGCTACTGGTTTAACTGCAGCGAATTCATTTTGTATGCAGATATTATTGGAAGAATAAAATGTGCCTTAGTGTTTCTTTTTTTATGAGCCCGTACTGTCCCACCGCTGAGCAAAGGCCTTCTCTTTTCACTTTTCGCGGTTTTCTAGAACCTCCAGATAATTTCGATCAAAGAGGTTAAGATCGTCTTGCCAACGCTTTTGTGCTTTCTTAGTACTACAGGAAAACATTGGACAAGTGATTTTTGTTCTAAAAGAATTAAATTACTTTGTAAGAATTTTTCACTGTCTCGCGTTTTCTTTAACATGGGATAGCATTTGACCTCATCTCACCTGATGGGGCGCGACGATGAGGTCGACGGTGTAACATGCTTGTCTAGAAGTAACCTATTCACTCGTAGACTTGAAGACTCCAAGGTTGTAGTGTACCTATCTGTGTCTAGTAAGTCAAAAGATGTAGGTAATTGTAGGTTGGATCAGATTTTTGTAGAAGCGTACTAATTGGTAGGTACTTTGGGTATCAAATGGTTGAAAACTACTTAAACGTCGAAATTTAACTCATTTTTAGGGTTCCGTAGCCAAATGGCAAAAAACGAACCCTTATAGATTCGTCATGTCTGTCTGTTTGTCTGTCTGTCCGTCTGTCCGTCCGTCCGTATGTCACAGCCACTTTTCTCCGAAACTATAAGAGCTATACTGTTGAAACTTGGTAAATAGATGTATTCTATGAACCGCATTAAGATTTTTACACAAAAATAGAAAAAAATAATAAGCTTTTGGGGTTCCCCATACTAAGAACTGAAACTCAAAAACCTATACATGTGGGGTATCTATGGATACTTAGGTCAAAATGATAATAAGGTTTCTAATATCATTTTTTTCTAAACTGAACGGTTTGCGCGAGAGACACTTCCAAAGTATTAAAATGTTGGTCCCCCCCCCCCCCCTGTAACTTCTAAAATAATGGAATGATAAGGCTAAAAAAAGCACATGATGTAAACTTCCAACGAAAATTGGTTTGAACGAGATCTAGTAAGGAGTTTTTTTTTAAAACGTATAAATCGTAAGCCGCAATTAACCTTTCAAAACAAAATGTGTTGTATAGATAATGGTACGGAACCCTTCGTGCGCGAGTCCGACTCGCACTTGACCGGTTTTTTTCGTATTTATCGCGTTGCTTTTATTAAATTAAGTGTTTTATCAATGCCCTACGTTTAGAAGTCTTCTCAGACCTCTTTCTTCAGGGGTAGACTAAAATAATTTGTAATTTCAATCAAACATCGCGAAAACTGCATTTGTTAAGTCTCAGAATACAAAAAAAATACAGTTCCATCTGTATTTTTTTTTGGAATCGGTGCCGCCACGCAGGTATCTCCCAAGTTACAAGTAAGTATCAAGGTATCAACTGATAAGGAGACTGTGAGGCTGTTTGTTTGGCTATGGCATTACTACAATCGTAAATTATATAAGAGCAGTAGTCATGGGGAATTCCCTAAATTATCTAACGTTGTTCAGACAGCATTTGAATAAGTTATCATCTATCTATTTGTTGTACAGCTATCGAAGTGTTATTTTCTGCTAGTCATTTCGTTGTATTAATCAAGATTTATAAATATGCCTCTACCACCAGTGGTTTAAGCAACACCTACGTTGATTGAAAGCCAGACAGGACAAACGATTTCACAATTTTATAGAAGACTTACAGACTAACCGCGTGATTTGCCAAAATTTTTTTCTTAGTGGATACCTAAACACCACAAAGAACACACTCAACAAATTTCACGTCTCTAGGACCAGCAGTTTGGGCTCTGCGTTGATATTATAGTTCAGTCATTAAGGTTTGATGTAACCAAACTGGAGTAAGCCAGTTCTACGCATAAATCGTCTTTTGTTCGAAAGACTCTCGAGCTATTCAATGAAAATGATGACAATTTATGCGGAAAATTGCTAGTTTGGTCGAATCAAGCCTAAGTCAGTCTTTCAAACACAATCAGTCAGACAGGAATTTTAAATTTATATTTATCTATAAACTAAAGGTCTAGACTAAAACGACAAACACAATACCAACAGATATCAAATGACCCAATTGCTAAACAAATCTGGCTTCTACACCAAAACCCTGGAACGCATAATCGATGAGTCAATCACAATAAATTAATGTGGGTGTCAGTTTGGTTTATACAATCCGACAAAGTTATTTGTGCTGTTGTTAATGGCGCTGCGATCACACTCGTCTGGAATATTCATAAGCAATAACTGAGTAGCCGTTTAGTTCTAGTTTTGCCCACAGGGACACAAATTGCTGTGTCCTAAAGTTGGGACGCAGCGACGCGACGCGACGCAGTATCATACTGACACCCTGTGGATGGAGGCTTGCCAGTTATCATAATATACCCCCATATAAGCTAGAACTTGCAAGTAGCTGTTTTGGAGTGCTAGCTATATGAATGTGTATTGCCGTCTTATGCAGTTAGGAAGCAAACGGCCAAATAATGAAACGCCACTCAAACTTTGAGCGCTATGTAAATAACTGAGTAGCTTTTAAATTCATAATTTGTATAGGAGTTTAAGAGCTGCTTAATTGTTTGAGTACCCATCAATCTTTGAGTAGCGTAGGTATCAAGCGAAAGGATTTTTTGAGTAATTTCGCCGAAAGTTACTATGAAATAAACGATATACCTAGATATTAAATTAAGTCATGGTTTCGCTCGTGGTTGTTAGTAGTGGGTACAATTGAGAAGTATTAAAAAATAAACGAAGGATCCGTGGACGAGATTTGAGCGAGATGCTAATATAATTATCGATATTGTCTTGTGAATTGATGTTGAAGTGAACTTGAGAAAATTGGTATTTTTGTTTTAGGACAGAATTATGTTGAAGAAATTAATGATTGGTCCGCTATTTACCCACTTCTGGACAAAAGGTTTTGTTTCTAAAGGAGCATGGGAATTAAAAAATACCATTGGTGCCTATTCCATGCCACACTTACGTACAACTAATCGAGCCAGGCACACTGCCATCTTTGGACCAGATCCTTTAAAACCAGGGTTCACGACCCACCTCTGCAAACCACACCTAGCCAAGTCATTCGCCATTGATAAATACATCTTGGCGGACATCATTCATTCCGAATTGCACAATTTTATCGGGTTCTTGAAGAAAACCAATCAAAGAAAAACTTGGTAAATATAATCATTCAAAATAACCAAAACTCGCATGCTGTTTGGCAGCCATAACAGAGAGAATGTGCAGAAACCATTTAATTTTAAATTTTCAGAGAACAACTCTAAATTTAGTGATGAAACGATATGAAACAATGGACGAACGTGATCGGAAGCTAAGGAAAGCGTAAACAGATTAATTGGAACTCTTACAACATTCGGCTGCATTGTTTTCATGGTGGATTAACTATTTTCTATCTTAATCTGTCATCATCATCATCTTAGCCCTTATCCGTCCACTGCTGAACATAGGCCTCCCCCAAACAGCGATCTGGAGCCACTTCCATCCAACGACTCAACGCGACTGCGACAATGTCGTAGGTCCTCCGGTAGGTGCCCGGAGGGGGTACTGGTTCGAATCCTGTCACGGGAGGAATTTCGATGATGCATTCCCCTTGGGAAATGTTTACCTTCACCTTTTAACCGAACTGTTTTGAAATTAAAGATATTTTTTGGTTTTATACGCGTGGTGTTTATTACTCTTAGCATTGTTTAAACGCTCAACATTTCGAGACCTTAACAGGTGTATTCTTCAGGATTGACTGTATTATAGGATACGACTGTCCGTTCAAGATAGTCAATCCTAAAGAAGGGGCCTGTAAAGGTCTCGAACCGTTGAGCGTTGAAAAAATGCTAAAAGTAATAAACACTATTATTTTTACATTTTTTTCAACGCTCAACGCTCACGCGATAAAACCAAAAAATGTCTTTAATTTCAATAGAACATCGCGAAAACAGAAGAAAAATCAACTAAGTAACTGTTTTTCCATAATTAATCGCGATTATTTAAAACAAAAGTTGAAGCAACCGGAAACTTGTAGCTAAATATATTAAAGCAACATCGATTGTGGTGGCATGGCTGCTAAGTTATTCATCTTCAATACACGAGTTCACAGCAAACTTCAGTTTCTTTAAGGTGAAGCATAAAAACTCATAACTGGGCGGTAGAGCAGCTCATTGGCCTAGCTGTACCTGCCGATCTTCAACGATCTTGCAAGTTAAGCAACGCTTGCCCTGGTGATTACTTGGATGGGTGACGGAAAATTTGTGTGGCAAATAATCATTTTCTCGAGCTCCTCCGTGCTTCGGACAGCACGTCAATCAATCAATCAATCACGTTAAGCAGTTGGTCCCGGTTGACAAGTTATCACTGACAGCAGTCGTTTGGTCAAGTTAAAGGGCCTTGGGGCGGTGAGCAACACCTCTATACGAAAAAAAGAAGACTGGGCGGTAGCCGCCAAAACAGTATTTCTCTATTAATATGAATTTTATTGCTAATTAGGTAAAACTATTATTACCAATTTGAAGAGCAGATTACTAATCAATACAGGAAAAAACAATGGTTTTTTTTGTAAAAGTTAACCAATCGTAATCGTGTACACAAAACTACCAGAATGAAGGCAAAATATAGCTAAATCAAATACCAAAATATGGTTATCGTATGTTTTGTAATAATTACTGAGATATATTGACATCCAAATCTAAAAATTCTTTAAGCTGTCCTCTTAACGATGTGAAGGGACAACACAAGAAAGGAAATGGTATGCCAAAAAACTACACTTCAAAGAGTTGATAGCAAAGAACCAATCACTTGATGAACGGCCGTGGTTTGTCACTACCTATCGACGGACTTGTCTGTTACGAATTACGATTATACGATAGATACGCATACGATGGAAAGTATACACAGGCCGGTCAAACCACAAAGGAAGACGGTTCGGAATTTGTTCCATTGCCGTTTTCACGTCGCTTATCGATCATCTAGTGAGCTACCTGGTCAAACGCTCGTTTATCTTTCTTCCTTTATATCTTACCAATATTATAAATGCGAAAGTAACTCTGTCTGTCTGTTACGCGTTACCTAAGCCGCTGCACCGATTTTAATGAATTTTGGTATATAGATAGAGATATATGGGACCTTGGAGAAGGACATAGACTACTTTTGATCCAGTGATTAGGGGACCGCGGGATCGTGGCTTACGCTGGTAAAACGTACGTCGCAGCTAGTCTATTACAATTAGGTAAATATATGGGAATTTTAGATTTAATTAAACTAAATCATCATTAAACCTACAGAACGTGTGCACCAAACGGAACAAAAGGCGATATAACGAACTGAATTATTACAAAGAACATTGATCGGAAAATAATTAATCGTAACTAATGTTGGCCACGTGACCGCATAACAAGCAAGCCGACGCCACGCAAGATCCTATTAAAAATATAATAATAAACGTGGGTTGCCAGTCGGCAGCAGTTCACAGTTGCTTTACGGTGTTTAGTTTTTTAAATGGTAACCCACTGAGTTATCGGTTTGCTAATCGGGTTAGCATGATGACGTCTATGGAATAGGATTCGCGAATGGCTTTATTGGGTGAAAATTATTAAATTTACTATAAACTTTCTTGCCAATAAAGCTCAAAGGACAAGGGCCTGTTCTGTTTCTAGTGTCTGAAGCTGTTAGTGGAATATTGTCTAACATATACCTACATATAAAGTCGTTTGTCCTGTACTGGACTCAATACACAGATCATACAGTACCCGGTAAACGGGAAGGGGAAAGTTCGCGCAGTAGGTACCAACATTTTACACGAAAAATCGACTTCTGCGCATCCGCCATTTATTTCTCGATGTTGCCGGTTGCTATACCAATGTCCAATGTTATAAAATGAAAAAAAAAGTGGGCGTTTTCTCTGTATTGTCGTACATTTTTTGGAAATTCTTACGGGATTTACGGAGATAAAACCACAGGACACTGACGCTTATAAAGACGTGTTTCATCGACTCGGATATGTATCTCAAGATCTAATCACTTCGGATTCGTCCATCTCTATCTATCAGACAAAAACGATCAACAACACACATTACGTAAAAGGGAAGTAGGACGTGCGAATTTTAGCGAAGATGACGTAAACACGATTCCGGATTTACGATTTGAAAAAAACTAGATCGAAATTGGTCCATCCAGTCTATTTAAAAGTGTCCTATAAAGAATAATCTATATTTATACTAATATTATAAAGAGGAAAGATTTGTATTTTTGTGTGTACCTATGTTTGTAATTAATAAACTCAAAAACTACTGAAATTCTTTCACCATTAGAAAGCTACATTCACCCTGAGTAACATAGGCTACTTTTAATCCCGATATTCCCACAAGATCGGGACTTATATTAAATAAAAAAGCAAAGCAAAAAGTTAAAAATATTTAAAAGCTTGGGTGTATGTTTTTTACATCTTCATGCAAAAAATACTGACCTAATTTCGACGAAACTTGGAATGTAGACAGGTGTGGCTAGCTGGATTTCCCACGGGACACTTGTCTTCTATGGTCTGATTGGTTAAGTTAAGCTATGTAGGCTTTATATCTACTGTTTGCAAATGAAGCTAATTATTATTAACCGAATTCCATACTTAGGTACATTCATAACGAGTACAATTAACGGCATTTTAAAAACATATTAATTAAATACCTACATTTTAGTTAATGAAGACCTATTTAGATTAGGAATAAGTTGTGTTTTTGGTATGTGTGTTATTAAATTTAGACGAACAGGAATTAATATTGTTAGGGGGAGCTTCCACACCAGTATTTATAGACGAATCTGAGTGATTAGTGATAACTTTGGCTAAGTAAAGCCCTGTCTCGCTAATGATTTTTAACGTAAACGAAAATGTGCCAGAAACTTTACTTAGAATTGACTATGAGTGATAGACTAGAACCACTATTACATGTTGCCTCAAATTTTCCACCCTGCACATTTTATGTCTTTGCATGGCAAGTGTGCGTGGTCACACGATGTATTTGCCAGACTGTGTTTCCCACGCCTCTTGGCGTGGTGTTTGGCTGCGCTAATATCTAAGTTGCGAAGCTAAGACAACCTGCGCTAGCTGCGTAGCTTAACCGTAGGCGGCATGGACTGCCTTTTGTAAATGTTCTATTTTGATAGAACAAAGATTTCCAAGAATAGCCAGCTGAAGGTTTATACCGATTGGTCGGGTGTCAATCCTTGATAATGATATTACTGGACGCTCTTACGTCCGGGATTCAAGCTGGAAGCTAGTGCATTTTGCTGACGACATCGAGCTGGCTCCAGTATGGAGTTAAGGTCACGATCCTGTCCTGATATTTTAAGATTTTTAGGCTCTTCTCGGGATTTGTCATGTAATCTCAGGATTTTAGAGTTTAGAAGCTCTTGGGAGCTCTTTATTTATTTATTTATATTTATAATTATATTTCCGGGATAGTTGACCTACTTGGCAAATTATAGATTATTTCGATGGCTTTACAACTACCACCTGTTAACCCAGTATGGACTAGAGGTCCATCCAGAACACAATGGAGGAATGGCGGCACACGAATGGAGAATGCTGAAGAATTCTGATCTGATCAACAAATTGGACTTAGGACTAGCTGAGGTGTGACTCGCGCCACCCTTGGAGGAGCAATCTTGGGTATTCTCCCCAGATTACCCGAGAACAAACGTCTCCGAAAAATCTGATCAAATATTGGTTACCAGTGCGTATTATATGTAGCAGGCCTCATACCATATACGCATTGGGAATGGTCACTTCGGCATAGATAGCGGCATAGGTACCTAGGATATTCCATTACTTCCTGGTTGGAAGGAGGTAGGCAGGGAGGTCTAGCAAGGCCTCCCGCCAACTAGGGGGCAGGGGATCTACTTCTGAGGATTTTCTCGACAAGAAGACCTACCTAAAAGAGAGACCAAGAAGCACCGATAAATGTGACTGATAGCTGCTAGTAAGTAATATCTACCTAGTTAATTTAATAGGTATTAGGTACCTACGTATCAGTGGTTTAGTTACCATCTCAGTTTAATAGATGTAGGTGGGTAGATATGTAGGTACCTACTTGCGTATGTTTAAATACCTACCTATTTGTCATAGGTAGGTATTTACCTACGTAGGTAATTACTAATTATACCTACCTATATAGGTAGGTAGGTAACTACTTACTCGCATGCATGTACATATACTACATACCACATACTAATGTTTATTGTACAACCGGGTGGCACACGCAAAGCTGTGAGCAGATGGCGCTGTGGTCGGATGATCTTTTTTTTTTTTGATGATGGTCCCCCACCAATGAAAACGCTGAGTTTTTTTTTTCTTTGGGTCTGAGACCGATATGGCCAATTTGGCGCCGAGAGTTGTAAAAATCCCCTGTTTGACAGTTCTTAATTCAGACCTAAGATTAGTCGACCAACGCCCTCTGCCGGCATAAAAAGTTAGTGTTCCTCCTCATTAAATAGATATCTACCTAAATAGGTTTAGATAGATAGGTAGGTACCTAAGTATAGTTGGTACATAAGGCTCTAAGTTAGGTACCTAGGTACCTATGTATTATTAATCTGAAAACAACATTAAAATTGTCTATCATCTACTATTACAATAACGAATAATAAAGTTATGTATTTGTGTCGAGTACATAATGGCAACGTACCTACTACCTACCGCTCGACTCGAAAGTTGTGTGCTTGTGGCCAGAGAAAAAACATGCGAATTTATATGTAGATACTTATATATCGACAGGACGGCCATTTTATTGTACAATACTGCAAATAGACGCACTTATAATGTTTTTACATTGCTTTCTATGATAAATAACACTGCGATAGGTAGGTAGGTAGTCGAGAGCATTCCAATTTTAGTCTACTTATGTAGGTAGATAGCTTGCGGTCTGTTGCTATGTGAAATATCCACATCTATATCGACTGCCCTAGTCTTCAATCGTATCCATTGCCTAGCTCCTTCACAGACTAAACAGTAAACACTCGTCTATTTAATAAAGACGTGATTTTTGCTGCATAATTTTCAAGGGCATTTGAAATCCGTCGGGACGCTAAACAATATGCCTGAACTGTGGCCTCTATGTTCGCTTAAACGAATTATGAATGAAACAAGCAACTGTTAGACATGGAAAACCACTAATTACATGCGACGATTTTATGAAATTAACACAGAAATAAAGGGAAAATACTTACAAACTCAGCGGCGATACGTGTATAATCTCATACATGACGTCATTTGACGCAACTCTAGCTCCAAATATCGGTCGAAATGTATAATAACTGCTTCGAAAACAACACCACAATGTAATTTACACTTTATTTTGTAAGATTCAATTAGAATGTTAAGTCATTACAAACGAATTAGGACATTTTACAATTTTTATTTGTTGTCACCGATTCTGAGTTTTGACAAGATGGTCGCGCACCGACTGTTTTGCTTTGGTTGTCAGCTGATACGAAACGCTGTTCTAATTCAAACACAACATAAGCTATCGCTTTCTCGCTTTAGCGAATCGGCAGAACATCGTTACACGAAAGAGACAGACGGCATGACTCGCGTATTATAGGAACTCGAAATTTTCTTGTTGCATTATTATTGCAAAGAAAAATTGGCAAATAAAACGATTTTTTCAACGTGATGAATTGAAAAGATACAGGATATGCATGAAAATATGATTCTATTTCACAATAATACGTAATCTACTGCCGATAAGCAAATTTTTGGGCGTGACGCACTTTGTTTTTACAACTAGTAGCGACATCTCGTGTGGAGTAGCAAAACTAGCTAGCAGAAAAGTTTTCTTCAGTTTTTCCTATCGTTTCAAATTATTTTTATAGATGGCGCTGAAGTTGGAAAATTGTGAACCGAGAGAAAATAAGTTTTCAGTCGATTTTAAAAATAGGTACCTATGTACCTAAAGTAAAATAATTACAATATCTGGGTTCCCTATTTTGATTAAATAAGTAGATCCATTATTATTTATCTATCACAAATACGTTTCTTGTGTGGGAAAGAGTCCTACTTAATTATTTATTTTATTCTGTTATAATAAGTAATTTGTTGAATAAGTAATAGCGGCGGCAACAGAAATATAAATTAGGTAGGTACCTGAGAAAATTTATATTTGTCCATATAAGCCTAGTGACAGAAAGACTATAGGCAGAGAGGATCCCGTTTTCACCCTTTGGGCACGGAACCCTAAAAAAAGAACAAATAGCACAAGTAAGTATTTTTATCTAGGTTTTTTAAGCTTTAAAATGTCAAAGGGCCAATTAAAACCCAGAAATTACAAGTACCTACCAACATTTATCGTCGATTGTCGATTCGTTGATTGGAGCAAGCTGCCGGGTTGTTAATTTAACTATGTAACTGCATTGTTCAATGGAAAGTAACATTTTATTTGTTTTTCTAGCCTATATTATACCCCTAGTGCGAGTTTCGCATGCAGGGTATTTATTAAAATACTAAAATTAGAGAGAAAACTGAAAAGCGCTTCTAGTGGAACGTAAAGCAAAGTTTCAACTATCGAGTTTTGTATGGTGAATTCTATGTGATTTATAGATATTCACTAAGATTTTTTTTATTAGTTATTAAGTAGTTAGTATTTATATAATTATATAATTTAACAGTCATATTGTCCTACAAAATGCGTGGCACATTATCCCGGTCCGACACGCTCAAAAGTAGTAGTACAGATCCTACCTCTGTTATCTACCACAATCGAGAGTTTCGTATAAGAAATTGTTGGGCGTCTCATCAAAATGAAGCTACTTACGGAAAATTAGCTTGATAGTAATCAATTGCAATAATGTACCAGGGATCCTGGATTATATTCGTTTACTTACATACACACAAACTTTCACATCTCTAATATTAATACGATAAACACCTGCCCCAAATTGTAGGTAACTAGATTCAAACATACTACATACAATAAATAATAATTATATCATTCTAATTTTCCAAACAAATCGGGTACAGAAGTCCGTAACCACAGGAATGATACAAAACCTATCTTCCCCAACCCTTTGTCCCAAGTTACGCCTCGAGGTAACGAAATTACGTTCCCTAACTCAGACTTACGTCCATCAACACCTAAAACTTAAATATTTAATGTAAATAACGGTCTAATCAAAATACACAAGTGTGGGGTGAGAATTAACATTATTTAGAGGGTTGCTTTTACGGGGGTAGGTATGGAGAGAATTTGTTAGGCTGGGTCAGATCATGTGTTGTGTAATTTGGACTTCAGTTCTCTTATAGACGACATGCGGCGGCCCGTGATTTCACCCGCATAATACCCGAACCTGTAGGAATTTCGAGAAACCCATTCTTACTGGATACCTACACATCACAAAGAACATACTCTCCAAATTTCATGTCTCTAGGATCGTGGTTTGGGTTCTGTGCTGATGTTTAGTACAGTAATTTAGCCATTCAGTCAGTCGATCAATTACTCAAGAATTTAATTTTATAGATACCAAATCATTGTTTTTAATTACCTCAACGTTTCGGCAAACGGATCACACCGGCCGTGGTCCCGAGGAGACGCGACGCGCGGTCTATAACGCCATCTAGTCCCGTGTCTAATATAATAATGAAGTGGTTTTTTATTAATATCTCGACAGGTGAGATTTTTAATAAGATCTTTACTTCATGAAGTTATTTCATAACCTAGGTACGAGTAATTCCTACGTTTTGTTGGCACTAAAAAGTCAAAAGTTATAAAAGTGCCGTAAATCTGAGCTGCAGCTGCGCTATCAAGCTAATATTAATAAATATGCGACAGATTGCCTCGTGCAAGGACTTATAGTGAGCGGTGTTGGTCTAGTGGTAGATACCCCGACTTTCATTCCGAGAGTCGTGGGTTCAAATCCAGGCCGACTGCGCACCAATGTCTTGTTCTTTAAGAAAAAGTTATGTGCGTTATTCTATAACTTCTTATAACTTCGCTCTTACGGTGAAGGAAAACATCGTGAGGAAACCGACATGTCCTGGGACTCACCACGGTTCGAAGGCATGGGATATTCGCCAATTTGGAGTAGGATCCCGTGGCGTCTTACGTAAAATGGCCCAATTGTGAGACTAGTGCGGAAAAGGCCTAGCGAAATTACCTAACTAAGACTTATAAATAAACCATCGTCCTCCCGTTTTATTTAATGAAAAGAATCCATGGGAATGATTATTAATTGCTCCTCTTCAAATTATAGATACAACTAGTTGTGTCCCGCGGTTTCCACCGAGTAAGTCCCGAATATCTGGATAAAAAGTAACCTATGTCCATTTCCAAGATTCCACCTATCTCTATACAAAATTCATCAAAATCGGTTTAGCTGTTTAGGCGTAAAAACGTTACAGAAACAGACGGAGTTAGTTACATTCGCATTTATAAATAGTAGGGTTAGGTAATTAATTTGCGTTAGGTATCTCCGCTACATCAGAACTAATCTCAAGCCGAATATATTAACAAATACAATACGGTAATGGATTCGCCATCTTGTCTGCTGTCACTCTGAGTTAAAGGTCGCATAAATAACGCAATCTAGATGACAGATTATGTATCTATAGAACCACTGAAATGAAACTATACAAGTACGCTGGAATTGCTATACCATACAAAATGACATTGGATCCTACCGTCCACGGAACTAATAGTTCCGAAGACGGTCACCATCACTTTCAATAGAAAACGCGTGACAACAGCGCAACATGGCGCAGATCAAATAGGCACAAAGATCTAATGTAATTTTGTATGGTATAGCAATCCAGCGTAGACGGTCACCATCACTTTCAATAGAAAACGCGTGACAATTAACAGCGCAACATGGCGCAGATCAATTAGGCACAAAATTCAGTGCGATTGCGAGACCTCCTGTCCATATAATTCAGGTCAGTGTAACCGGTCCTACCACAGAGTCCCACAGATAAAGTTGCCCACAGACTGCGTGGTTAATCTCGAAAGATTCGTAGATTTTCGTAGTTAAATGAATTGATTGAGATTGTTCACAATAAATCTTACTATATCCCCACTTCCCAATGGAGATGTAGGACGTTAGCTCTTTACTGAGCTGAGGTGCGTGTGGTGGGCGGGTTTATTAAATAATAAATAAATAAATAAATTCTGTAAACAACACACAACGCTATCTAGCCCCGTGGTAAGCGACTAAGCTTGTGTTACGGTGACTAGACAACGGATATAATATATATATTTATTTTTCTTTTGTAAATACATACATATTATACATAGAGGGACACCTAGACCAGACACAAGTATTTTTTTTTCAAGCATAAATACTTGCATCCGGCGGGAATCGAACCCGCAACCTTCTGCATTGCAGTCGCGACAACAGGTAATGTCACTTGGGCAAGTGCCCAACTTGCCCAAGTGACAAGGCAGAATGGGTAAAGATATACTGTGCGACAATGTAAATCACATGATTACTGCAAATAATAAAAAAATAAAACCCATAAGCTTCTTGTGTCTTCTTCTCCTTCCTTCTCCGCGTTCCAAAGAAACAGTAGATTAGATATAATAACTGACATTTTTAAGAGATATCTTGCTAATATTCGAAAAAATAAACGTACTTTGATTTGATTTGTGTGCAGGTACCTTAAAATATACCTACCTTTTTTTTTAGAGCTTCTCTGTGCAGCCGTGGACAATATCGTAAGGAAACCGACATGTCCCATAGGACTCACCACGGTACGAAGGCATGGGATATTCGCCAATCCGGAGTATATGGGCTCGTGGCGTCTCACTGTCTAACCCCTCTAAGAGGAAGCGTCTCTACAGGGGGACAAATTAACGGGCAATTTTTGATTCTTTTTTTATTTCTCCATGCAGGTGGTCCCGGTTGTTATCTCTAATAGCAGTCGTTAGGTCAAGTTAGAGGCCTTAGGGCAATCTGAACAGCTCTAACACTAGGTGAGATACGAGACTATGCGGAAAGAAGATCCCGATATTATCACGGGATCGGGACTTACGCGGTGGCGCTGTTGGTACCAAATAACATAACTCGTCCTCTCTCATCCGAGCGATGTTCCCGGTTGCATCCCTCATCCCTCTCGGGAGCCCGGGGTCCGCTAAACCCCAAATATTTAGGGTTGGCGCAGTGGGTAAGTCATCATTGACCATACCATCTGCTAATAGATTTAGCAATATTTTTACGGCCGGCCGCCTGCCTGACACCAACCCTTCTAGGGACCAAGCAGTTTATCCGCCACCGCGCGCGGAGATCTTAAGATTCGCTGTAATCAGGTATAATAAAAGACAACACTGACAGAACCATTTATATTTCAACATAGATTACTTACTGTTTTTACACGTTTTAAACATTGTCATTTATACAGTTATTTTCTAGTATTTATATTTATAGATATTTACAGTAGATATAAATAAATATATAGATGGTATATTATATTTATTATATTTGCACCTCAGAATTAGTGTCACAAGGTTCAAAGAAATCGGTGCAGTAGGTACCCCTACCATGAGATAATTAGTAAGTACCTATGTGCGCTGTGACGTTGAGGAGAAAGTCTGCCTGCTTTTTTAACCGACTTCCAAAAAAAGGAGGAGGTTCTCAATTCGTCGGGATATTTTTTTTTTTTTATGTATGTTCCCCGATTACTCGAAGATGCCTGGACCGATTTGGATAATTCTTTTTTTTTCTCTAAAAAATATGTTTATGCCATAAAACCTACATCAGCCATGACCATGTTCCTACGTTTGGATTTTTTTTCATATTATCTATTTCGGCGTAGGGGCATGATCATGGCGGATATAGGTTCTATGGCAACGTTTGTATGGCTTTCCTCTTTGGCTGAGAACAAACTGCGATTAAACGCCAGCGTTTTTTTCGCAGTGCGCAGATCGCAGATCCCAGTGTGCGGTTTCAGATCTACAGAAAAACGCAGGCGTTTAATCGCAGTGCGTTCTCAGCCTGTAAACAGTTTCGCGTCGTCTGCCCTCTGGCACATGGCCCCTCGAGCCGATATTTAGCATTGTGATCATGCCCAAACCGTTACAGTACGTATTTATTTATGTATCAACACTATCAACTCATGGTAGAGGTACTTACATTAGATTTTGTATGAGTCAAACTTTCACATTATAAATTTCAATTATTAGATTGTTTTGGTATGTTATATAAATAAATACAGCATCATATACACAGATATAGACAATTTTAATAAATAATTAGTAAATTGTTTGGTATACTATAAACATCAAGCAGACAATAAACAACTAGTTGTCTGGATTTTATATGTAAAAATCTTTGGTTTTAATATCGTCATTAATATATTTATAATTAATTAAAATATTTGGTTGGATAATAAAAATTATTAAAATAATTAGGATATGAGTAATAAATAAGGTCACAAGGGGGAATTGCGACTTTTAGGAAAGTGCCGCGAGCATCAATTTACCAAACTAACAATAATTGTTATATTGTTTTTTATTAAGTGTTTTACACTCAAAAAAAACAATTGATTATTTCAAGAAATGCTTTCCAAAATTTTGTTTTGGAGAGCGTCATTATAGGAGAAATATCTATTAGTACGTGACTAGACGGCGATTTTATCAAAATAACAATTACAACAAACTTTTCAAATTCACACGATTTGTTAACATAGTCCCGCATTTTCCCGGATCTTAATCGCATATTATTAATTATTTTCTTACCTCGACGTGTTACAATGGACCGACGTTAACAATTTTAGTCCGAGAAATTAATGCTCGCCGCACTTTCCCCAAAGTCGCACTTTCCCCTAGTGACCATAACCAAAATTAGATACTAAACAATTGCTTCCTGTCATGGTAATCTTTGGTAAAAAGCTTTAGTTTTATTATCCAAATCTTTGGTTACAAAAACCTACATTACAAATAAACTCAATAAATATTAAATGTCACAACCACAGGGATCTAGGACAAGCACAGGTTTATTTTTACAGCCTTAGCGTTGAGCTAGATTTTCTAGTCTAAAAAATACTACACTAGATAGGTATTCTAGGTATATAGGCAGCTAAGTACAGACAAGCAACGAAAATGGTTATCTACCGTAGAGTTGGAACTTTCAAAATTGTACTATTAATTTATTATACAGGATGCTCCGAGGAGGGGGTATTAAGCCGAAAGGGGGTTGTTCTAGAGGTCTAGGCGAACAACTTTTGTTCTACAAGTTTTGGAAATTCGAAGTAGTTTTCAAAAAAATTCAGTTTAAAGTTGCATGCAAAAAAATGCATGAAAATCAGCTGTTTTTTAGAGTTTGAGGTCATTGGCCTTGAGGTGCCCTTTTATTTAGTTTGGACCACTACAATTTAAACATTAATTGCCTCTTTTTTTACAAAAAACAGCTGTTTTTTTAGTGATACAACTTTAAAATTTTCGAAAAAAAAGTCGTAGAATTTCCAAAAGTCGTAGAATAAAAGTTGTTCGCCTAGACCCCTAGAACAACCCCCTTTCGGCTTAATACCCCCTCCTCGAAACACCCTGTATATGTAGGTAAAAAGTTTGTGTTTTTTGCTCTTTCATGAAAATACCGCTGAAACTATTTCGAGGTGGCTGAAGACTTGGGGTAATACATAGGCTAGTTTTTAACCGATTTCCAATAAAAGGAAGAGGTTCTCAATTCGTCGCGTAAGTTTTTTTTTTTGGGAGGATCGTAACTTATGCAAGTGAAACCGCGGCGACTGCTAGTATACCTAAACATTTTATTATCACAACTTTGAAGTCTAACGTCATATGACAGTAAAAGACAAACGATACGTAGTTTATGCAGCTGTTAATCATCGTTTATAAGTAAGGGGGTAAATAGCTAAGTTACTAACACACATACCTAAAATGAACAGAAAAGTGTAAAAAATGTAAGTAATTATTAACGCTTTACTTGAGGATGGGGAACGAAGCCTTTAGTGAGTTTTTAATTGACAAAGTAATAATAGATTTTTCTTCTGTTTTCGCGACGTTTTGTATTGAAATTAAAGACATTTTTCGGTTTAAACCGCGTGATGTTTATTAGGTACTTTTAGCATAACTTTCAACACTCAACGTTTCTAGACCTTTAGTCTCGAAACGTTGAGCGTTGAAACGTCACGCGATTAAAACCGTCTTTAATTTCAAAGTAATAATTTCAGAACTCTACAGTGAAGAACCACATTTTTGCTACCTACTGTACAGTAAGCGTTTAGTTTATGAGTATTTTTATATTTACACAGGTATCTATTAATTTTACAAAAAACGACTACCTAGATATTTATTGCAGAAGTGGGTAATACGTTTTTACTTTACGGCGGGAATCGATCCTGTGACCTTTGCTACTGCGTCGCAAAAGGCATCTTGTTAAAAACATATTTTACTTGTATTTTCTATATTAATATTCAAAGAGGAAAGATTTATTTGTTTGTTTGTAACGAATAGGCTCCGAAAATACTGGACCAAATTCGAAAATTCTTTCACGAATAGAAAGCTACATTATCAAGAAGAGGCTACTTTTGATGCCGATATTCCCACGGGATCGCGACTTACGGGGGTGAAACCGCGGGATGTAGCTAGTATTTATTTTATAATTTTGTCTGTCAAAAGAAAATCTTATTCACGAATCACGACCTGTTTGCGGCAGATTTTGCTGTAAAGTAAACTGTAAAATAACAGGTAACATCAGAGAAAAAAAACAGTCTCCTGGAAGCTGTCAAAATTTGAATATTTTCTGTAAAAAGTAGGAAATATTAGATTTTTTTAAGTAAAAGTTATTATAGGTAAAATCGTTTTTAAAAGAAACTATTAATCGTTAAAAAACCCCGGTTTTCCTTAAAAAACCCTGGTTAACAAAAGCTAGTATTAAATAAACAAAAAAAACAAAAGCCTTAACTAAGATCTTAAAAAAACATAGGAACATAGAAACAGAATAACACCTAAGACTTAGATTACCTAGATTTTGGGTATTCCAACAACGACGTCCGAATTTTGATCCATCTCTTTTAAAGGTGTGCGAGTTATTTCCAGAACTGTTTGACTTTGGGCCTGGTAAAGCTCGTCCGTCAGAGACGACTTTAAAATGGATCACTATATGCCTTTCTCCTTTTAGTCTCCAAAAGAGACCGACTGGTCTCACTTAGAGACAATAAAACCAGACTCTAAAAAGTCTTATCTCTAAATGAGACCGACTGGCCTCTGTTAGAGACAAGAACAGTTCACGACCAAAGACTTAAAACTACATACAGACAGACAGTTCCAAGAGCTAAGACTTAAAACTACATACCCACTAATATAATTTGACAGTAGCACAGCAAGAGTCCAAGAAGTTCACTAATTAGTCACGGAACCACTAATCGTAAACGATATAAAACTCCGGCTAGGTGCTGCAGTGCAGGATCTTGCGGAACGCCTTCCGGAACTCAGGGTTGAAGATCGTGTAGATGACGGGGTTGAGGAAGGAGTTGATGTAGCCGAGCCAGGTGGTGAGGATAAAGGTGGTCACTCCTGGGGAGAAGGGCAGGTCGAACTTGGTGCAGAGAGCGTCGAGGACCGAGCAGGTGAAGAATGGGGCCCAGCAGAAGAGGAATACACCTGGAAAATAACCACAGATTAACTGTCTGTCAACTGATATACTGGATTTAAATTAAACTCATTTTTAGGGTTTTATTGGAATTTATCAATTCCAAGTTTTGAGAGAGAGATTATAAGGTACCTACTATGTTGGCATCGGGTTAAAAACCTTCACACATTTTCTATAATACTACGTCATTACCCAAAAAAAAGACAAAGGATTGCGTTGCTTTCCCTCCTTTTTAGCGAACGACTTGGGTCTCAGTTTCTTCGCCCTGTTAGGCCTGAAGATGGTGAATTTCGGTGATCTGCAAGCCATTACTATGGCAAAGCTTGATTACTTTCTTATCAGAAATCCTTACCTAGAACAATAGCCAAGGTTTGCGTAGCTTTCTTCTCCTTCTTAGCGAACCACTTGGCCTTAAGTTTCCCGGCCTTGTTAGCCCTGACGATGGTGATCCTAACTGTTAATGCCGCACTCCGTTATTGGAACTTACCTAGAACAATAGCCAAGGTCTGCGTTGCTTTCTTCTCCTTCTTAGCAAACGACTTGGCCCTGAGTTTCCCGGCCCTGTTAGCCCTGAAGATGGTGAACCTTGCTGCTGATGCCGCACTCCGGAACCTTCTCCGAGGAGTCGAGATCAGGGAGCTGTTGCTTAACCTGCTCAGTTTCTTCCTGTTTAGGATGAAGGATTCAAAATAATTACAGGGCATATAAGACAAATAGTTAAGTACTAAATAAGTAGGTTTGTACTATGGTAACCAGTTAATGGATATAATGATAGAAAAAATACCTACTAGAAATATTTCACAAGGAGAAATGCATTATCAAAAATCCTCCCGTCACAAGATTCGAACCAGTGCCTCTCGCTTGCTGAACGTTCGAATACATACTTGTACTAATAGGTATGTATTCTGAAGCTACTAAGTACCTACATCTGATTAGCAACTTTACTTGACAGGAGTTCAAAAGAACGAATTGAAACCAGAACATGATCGAAACAAAATCGACTGACGATCAATACGAAAACAAAACACGATCGAAACACAAACAAAAGATTATTTAAATTTAAAAAAAAACCTACTAAGTACATCTGATTTACAACTAAACTTGACATAAGAGTTCAAAAGACGATTGAATTGAAAACAAAAGACGATCGAAACGAAAACACAGAAACCAAAAACGAAAGACGATCGAATTAAAAACAGAAGACGATCGAAACGAAAACAGAAACAAATCTTAACAGAAACCAAAAACGAAAGGCGATCCAAACAGAAACCAAAATCGATCGAAAGTAAAACAAAAGACGATCGAATTGAAAAAACGAAGACGATCGAAACGAAAAAAAGACGATCCATGCAGAAACAAAAGACTGTTTGAAAAGATGTTATCTTGTCGACTACGAAATCCTAAAAAAAAACCTACTAAAAAGCTACTAAGTACATCTGATTTACAACTAAACTTGAGATAATCTCAAACTTGCACCTCGTATATTTGAGATAAGTAGCCATAAAGGTTTTATATCAACTGGGACTTCGTATCATGAGGGTGTTCCAATTTCCTAAACTGCCTCGAGAATATTGCGTGAGAGCACGTTGGGAAAACGTTAGGTGTGTTGTAATGAGCCCTTTATCTTTTTAATACATACTGTAGGTATCTTTATATACTGTTATTGATATTAATCTGGTTTGAAACGGTATAAATTTGTGGAAAATCTTGCAGTTTGAAGTAATTTTATGTACTTTTTTATAGACTAGAAGATCGGTTTTTAAGAAGACAGTCTACCTACTCTTTCTCCATACAAGCGTAGTCGACTGTTACCTCCCTGGATGAAGATATGAGCTAATATGTTTATGCCATAAAACCTATATCTGCCATGTTTTTTTCATTTTCTAACTAAAATAGAAATCAATTTCAGAAAAAAATAAAAAATGAAAAAATCTAAACGTAAGGACATGGTCATGGGTGATATAGGTTTTATGGCATGCACATATTTGCTCTAATATCCAGGGAGGAAACAGTCGACTTCGTTCGTAAAGTTTGTATGGAGAAAAGAATAGGTATCCTGAGCCATTATTCGGTTGTAATCGCGTGGTGTTTATTACTTTTAGTATTGTTTCAACGCTCAACGTTTCGAGAACTTTACAGGTCCCTTCTTCAGGGTTGACAGACTTCTGTGAATCCTGTAAAGAAGGAAGATCCATTATGAGAAGGGAACCGTAAAGGTCTTGAATCGTTGAGCGTTGAAACAATGCTAAAGGTAATAAACACCACGCGATTAAAACCGAAACATGCCTCAATACAACATCGCGACAACAGGAGAAAAATCTAAGTAGGTATCCCTTTTCCTTCAGGTAGTTTTGCCTACCTGCCGTAGGTAGGTACCTTAGCTACTTTACAAAATGTTGAAGTTGGTTGCCAGAACCAAAGTTTAGATTTGAAAGTTATCTCATCTAAACGCAAACCAAGTCTGCAAGCCACCTGTATTTGCACAACTTAATGTAAATATTAATTTGTTATTATCAAAGTGAATGTCTGCAAACTATACTATACTGTAGAGTGAGCAAGACTTGCGAAGCTATCGTCGACGGAGCAGTTTAATCGTGCAGGTTAAGTAACGCTTGGTAACGATGGGTGGCCGATAATTTGTGTGGTAAAAAAGCACATAGCAACCCGTTGCATACTCCTACGCATATATGTTATAGCGTCCCAAGCTGTGACCAACAAGGGTATAAAGAGATGGGTCCGCTGTTCCGTCCGACCACCCCGGAGGGCAACCGTGCGGGATCAGTTATAGACAGATCGTGTCCCCAAACGCTAGATTCGGTTCTCTTAAGGGAGAGCTACCCCGTACCCAAAACGGTACTACCAGATTTTCCAGACTGGTACCGGAGCAATGAAGCCGCTCACCACTCGTTCCTCGGAAGAGGAGCTAACGACAACCTCGCTGGGGCCGGCGGAGAGGCCACCTAGCACATCTCCATGTGTGGTACCGGAGCTGTTAAAGGCACGCTCACTTCCCGGCATGAATCCACATGCCTACCAAGAGCCTATAAATCCTGGTAAGGACCGGTCTTCCCTAGCGTAGAGACCTACGCTTTCTGGCACAGCGCAGCCGGAGATGCGGCACCCCGAGAGGCACCACTAAGGCTACTCCTGAGCCTCGCGCACTCGTCGAAACGACGTGCAAAGCGCTCGCTGCGTATGAAGACGACCCCCGGTGACAAGCATACCAGAGTCGACAAACCTGCCGTCCTCTGCGGCTGAAAACCACAAACCCCCGCGAGGCCAAACCCAAGTTGGGCGACATCTCCTTACTAAGCCACCGATAGATGTGGCCGTTCTGGCTGCCGGGCTAGCCCAACCCCGCGGTACCCTGATCCAAAGGGGAGGACCCTTAGTTCCCACCCCCGAAACCCACTTGCCTCGGGTCTGTGCAAGCAGGCAGCAGGTAAAAAAGCACAGACGGACGAGCTTTACCAGTTCCAAAGTCAAACTGTTCGGGAAATTACTCACAAACCCTTTAAAAAGATGGATCTAAATTTGAGCGCCCGCCGTTGTTAGAATACCTACCATATAGCTAGGTAATCTAAGCATCCAACTAACAGAATACAAAGTTTAATTCACAAACGTACCTAACCACAGACATTCCGTCCTTTACAAGTATGTGTCTGTATATCCGACATTATACCCAGGCATTGTGCGGATTTGTCCGGGACAGCAGTCCACAAACCGCATTGTCTGTGACGTGTTACGTGACAGGTATATCACCGCCCGTGATAAATGCCGGGAAATCTCTCACTACGTTCGCCGAGTTCAGTTATTTTGAATTTAGAATAAATGAAGAGCGACAGGATACAGTACTTTTTTTTGTTTATGTTTTGTTTTTTAAATTTTATTGTTTTCGGCCAGTTTTAGAATCGAATATTTAAATTATATGAAACACGGTATCCGGATTTGTGACTAGGTACACGCTTGTGTGTTGGTTGAAGTCGAAGAATGGTGTGAAAAAAAAAACAGTATTGACGTGAAATAGGGTTTTGAAAAAGGATTAAAAAGTATACGCATGTGAAAAAAACTAGTAAGAATAATCAGAATTGATAGCTTTGTTTGCAAAAATATTCTTTCAATCCATAAACGGAGCATAGTTTCGTATATAGTACATACTTCACGTAAATTGTACATTTCACGTAAATTGCAAAATACACGTAGTTCTACCTTCATATTATACTCCACCTATTTCACATTTCAATCTATTTTCGCTACGTGGAAACAGCTCTGCTGATGTCAGTAGGTACTCGTAATGCCAATGCTTTTAAACACTGGTTTAACTACATTTTAACTAAACCGCGGCTATGGTTTAAGCTAGGTATACAGGGTGTTTGACGATACAAAAAAAAACACAAAAGATAAATAAATATACCTATATACCCTATTTCAGAAACTTAGATCAAAAATGTAAACAAAAATTCCATTCATTTATTTGAAAGAGACAGTTTTACTTTTTCCTTTAAAATTCACGTTTTCCTTAAAAATTTACGGTTCTTCGTTAACATTTTTGATCTAAGTTTCTCAAATAGAGTATACGTATTTCATTAATTATAAGCTCAGTGGCTTACCATAGGGCTAGATGGCGCTGTGTGATGTTCACAGAACATACCTATTTTTTTAAATTTTCTATAGAATTATAGATGTATCTGAAAGTTGTTTGGCTAGACGTTTTAACCAACCTTCTTTCGGGTTGACGTCACATTTTGGGACATTCTATATGTTTAGTAAAAAGACTAGGCTGTTAATTGAAAGCTAGTGGCTGCAACATATAGGTACATCGAACACCTACCGACACGTGAGAAATCTATGTTAGTTTTATGTTCGATAGCATCCTTTATAGTCAATATTTGGAACATCCTGTGTAGTCACTATTTGGAGCAACCTGTATAGTCACTATTTGGAGCAAGCTGTATAGTCACTATTTGGAACATTCTGTATAGTTACTATTTAGTTAGAGCATCCTGTGCGTATAGTCACTATCTGTAGCATCCTGTATAGTCACTATTTGGAGCACCCTTCATACTCACATTTGGAGCACCCTTCATAGTCACATTTGTAGCATCCTGTATAGTCACTATTTGCAACATCCTGTACAGAGCCATTTACTCGATAAATAAATTGGTTCAATTTCCTCGTATTAATTACGCTTCACCGCGGCGTGTGTTTATTTGTTAAACAAATATGTGTAAAACAATGTTTATTGTTTAATAAGTATTGTTTTCTTTGTTGTTTTACGGTTTACTACCTGTGCCCCGCGAGTTTACCTGCGTAAGTAGTTGTATTTGTTGTTATAACGGCTACAGAAAAACATCAACTGTGAAAATTTCAACTGTCTAGCTGTCACGGTTCATGAGATACATCCTGGTGACTAGGGCATGCAATATCGGAAGGTTTTCAATCTCAGGACGATATCGATATTAAGAGCTCAATCCCGGGATCCCGGGATTGATACTGAGATTTAGATATCGTTAAAAAAAGCGAATTTAATACAATAAAAATGTGTTAAATCTAAAATATTTAATATATTTAAGACTCTAGTGGTTTCATTACGTAAATAAGTTACCCCGAGGGCCGTCTACCCCATCATTTTGGAAATATGGCGGACAAATAGCCTAAACCCGAAAGTGTCTGAACTTTCGCGACAAATTCTAGGCGCACCACTAAAATGTTTTTAGCAGAAAAAAATTGCATGCGAGCTTGTATAAAAAATAATTGTCTTAAAAATTGCAATGAATCACGTTACTTTTATTGTTTTAAACATTTTACTAATTCCCTACGCTTCTAAATCTTTACAGATCTCTTCCTCAGGGGTAGACTAATTTGGGTTTAATTGTAATAGTTCTATTCAATCATTCCATGAGGAAAAATATAGCTAAAAACCTTAATTTAAACCCAAATAGTAAATTGCTCAAATCTCGATATCGGATCACTCAATCCCGGGATTATAATATCGAACTTTTGCGTCCGAGATCCCGGGATTACGATATCCCGGGATCCCGGGATTCATGCCCTACTGGTGACAGACGGACAAACAAGCAGACAGCGGAGTCTCAGTAATAGACAAACAAGCAGACAGCGGAGTCTTAGTAATAGGGTCCCGTTTTCACCTTTTTGGTAACCACGGAACACAAAAACTCAAAAAAATCTAGTCTAGTAAAGTAGATCAAGTACGAACAACTTGTCTTGATACTTTTGAACACTCAAAGTCACCCTTTGAGAAAAACAAACGAAACACAGTACGTACTAGTTCTTTAAATTCAAACGAAACCTAGATTAACCTTTATACGTTTATTCCCTAGACATGCGCTGGAAAATAGGCTTTCAGAAAGGCTATTTACCTACGAAGCACAAAGCGCGCCGACAGGAGGTGAATAGGTATTCAGTGCACTAGAGTTTTAGTGCAGTAAAAGTCAGCCACGTTTGTGTAGTTGAAGGGTAAATTGTGGTTTGTTTAGACATTTAAAATGCAAAGTCCTGGACTGATTAATTGATCGACTCCTTTCTTTCGTGTAGTGGTATTATAGTTAGTTAGTTTCGCTGGGTCTTTTCCGCACTTAGCCTCACAATAGGGCCATTGTACGTGATTTCTTTATAGGAGTTAAGCAGTAAGACGCCTCGGGAGTCTATTCCGGATTGGCGAATATCCCATGCCTTCGGACCGTGGTGAGTCGTAGGACATGTCGGTTTCCTCAAGATGCTTTCCTTCACCGTAAGAGCGATGTTATTAGCGCACATAACTTTTTCTTAAAGAAAAATACATTGGTGCGCGGTCGGCCTGGATTCGAACCCACGACTCTCGGAATGAAAGTCGGGGTATCTAGTTGTCGTAGTGGTATGGCTCACCTAGTGTTAGAGTTTCGAGTTGGCCCTAAGGCCTCTAACTTGACCTAACGACTGCTATCAGATATAACAACCGGGACCAACTGCTTATAAGTGCCTTCCGAAGCAAAAAGGAGCTTGAGATAGTGTTTTTTTTTGTTACACAAATTATGTCATCCATCCAAGTATTGGCCGCGTCACGCGTTGCTTAACCCGCAAGGCCATTCGAGATCGGCAAGTGGAGGCCATTGACCGACTAACTGAAAGACTGAACTCTATTTTAACGTAGAACCCAAACCGCTGGCCCTTATGGACATGACATTTGTAGACTGTGGTCTTTGTGATGTGTAGGCATCCACTAAGGATTTTTCGAAATTCTCACAGGATTGGGAATTATGCGGATGAACCCGCAGGACGTTGCTAGTCTTACTAATAATGCTAAAGAAACACTGTCTGTCTGTTACGCTTTCACGCCTAAACCGCTGAACCAATTTTTTTTTTGGTTTAGAGATAGATAGGACCTTGAAGAAAGACATAGGGTACTCTTAATCCCGTAAATCCCCCTGAGTATCAGGACTTACGCGGGTGAAACCGAGGGACATAGATGATTTGTAAATAAATTATGGTAACTGATTGATGATACTTTGATCTGATACATTGTTTTCTCCTTATAAATATTTGTTATCTGTAATCAAAAGTACTTTTCTGATAATAGAGTGGGTAATCAATTATACATGTCAGTAAAAGTCGATGATTATTTACCAATAAACTATGAGGAACAAATAGAAAACGATAAACTAGGATTTGGAAGACATTAACTAGGTACCTATTGAACGCATTTAATACACTCAGCGGTACAAAAAGTGGCCCAAAATATGACCACTTGGGAATTTGGCCATATTCTCGTTGTTTTTTTTTTCGTGAAACGATCGTGTAAATTTTTATTAGTACATTTAAAAACAGATTTTTTTAGATAGAATAGATATTATGGTGATATTATTAGGTTGCCTGGAAGAAATCGCTTTTAGCGATAAGGCCGCCCATTTGTGCAACATTTTAGTTTTAAGCTTTCTGTGTTTTTGTCTTACATATGTATGTTGTTTGTATATTGTTTGTTGTGCAAATAAAGCGTTAATCTATCTATCTATCTGGACAATATTCCATGGTTCCTGGACAACAT
Source organism: Idaea biselata (assembly GCA_958496205.1). Lineage (NCBI taxonomy): Eukaryota > Metazoa > Arthropoda > Insecta > Lepidoptera > Geometridae > Idaea > Idaea biselata. The sequence continues at coordinate 28,570,437 of OY292401.1, forward strand.
TCCATGGTTCCTGGACAACATTCCATGGTTCCTGAATAATATTCCATGGTTCCTGAAATATTGTCCATCACAGACAAATACCTGGAACTACTACGACAATTTATACTTACTTTAACTCCGGCTTCTTCGGCAGCTCGTTCTTGACCTCCTCATCTTTCTTCTCATCTTCTTCCTTCACAGGGGACGGTGGAGGGGAATGCTCCTTGGTTTCCCCATCGATGTTAGATGGAGCGTACCCCGAGTCGTTGTTGGTGTTCGGATCCATCATCGGGATCGGTGATGCTAGGTTGGCCATTATCCTGGGACATATTATTATACCTTAATAAAGTTACAAATATACACGACCTCTGTGGCGCTATGAGGACCTCTGTGGCACGTTGAGAGAAGGACGAACTGCAATGTAGATGGTTGCGGGTTCAATTCCCACCGGGTGCAAGTATTTATGCTTAAAAATAAATATTTGTTTCTGGTTTGGGTCATATAATGTATGTATCTACAAATAAAAGTAGAAGTATCTTGTATCCATAGTAGCCTAGTGCTCAGTTTGGGGCTTTATAATATATTTTGGGGACAGTAATTTATCCGAAAGGGGGTTGTTCAAGAAATTTAGGCTAACAACTTTTATTCTACAACTTTTGAAAATTCGAACATGTCACATATTCAAGAGGTAGGGAGAAGTGGTAAAGAACTCACAGGCCAGTTTCTTCAACGACCGCCGCCAACATAAACCTCGCTGATCTCGTTGTAGCCAGCTCCTCAGCGTACTCACCCAACTCTGTACGACCGAAGCTGTAACAAAAATATATAATTAATTTTATTAAGAAAAATATAATAAAACAATTATGTTAGTTCAATAAATAATTTAAATTAATCAAGTATCAAGATGATGCGGTTGCTTTACAATTGTTTTCTCTTCATCTTAGTAGCAGTAACCTTTACATGGTTATTATAAAATGAGTTTTAAGGCCAGACCTGGTTTAATCCATGATTTAGGCAGAGCAAATCTTTGTTTAAACCATGTCTGGCACTTAAAACTCATTTTATAATAACATGGTTAGAGACGAGCCCATTCAATGGCCGGCATCGAACCGCGCTGTCTGCGCAATGTTCTCTATGACGACCACTGAGCCTATAGCGACGAACTCACTTGTCATCATCATCATCATCATCATTGCTCCCGGAGGCGGTATTGGTGGGGCGGTCGTCAACGAGACCGGCATTGAACCCGCGATGTGCACAATGACGACCACTGAGCCTATAGCGACGAACTCACTTGTCATCATCATCATCATCGTTGCTCCCGGAGGCGGTATTGGTGGGGCGGTCGTCAACGAGGCCGGCATCGAACCGCGCTGTTTGTGCTATATTCTCAATGACGACCGCGGCTGTGCCACTTGACACCGCTGAGCCTATGGCGGACGCGGTCTTCGCTGAGCGTTGCTTCCTTGCCCTTAGACGGATGGCCTGGAGATATGAGTATTAATTATGGTTTGTAGGTAAGTATAGTTGGTACTAGTATTGTTGACAGAATAATAACTGTGTCATGAAGTTTTAAAGTTAACAGACAGTGACAAACGTTACATAAACTTAGTCATCGTTTGTAAGTAAGGGGGTTATACAGGTGAACCATTTAAACGGGTCTTTAGGGGGATATCCTAAACTATAAGAGATAGCGAAAAATGCTGAAAGGAGTCGCGTTCCCAATTTTGACAAAAACCAAAATGACATTAACAGATTTTTGAAAAATTCTAATGAATTTAGTAGTTTTTGCCGCGATTGAAACACAAACATTTAAACAAAGAAACATTTACCATTTTACTTATAAACAGCTGCATTAACTATATGTGTCGTTTGTCTTTTACTTTGACATGAAGTTTCAAAGTTAACAGACAGAGACAAATGTTACATAAACTTAGTCATCGTTTATAAGTAAGGGGGTTAAAATATTAGGACGGGACTCATAAAGTTGCTCATACTAACCTTAAAAATACTAAAATACAAAAACATCATTATAATACACGGTATATAGAAGCTCCCAAGTGACGAATAGATCACATAGTCCGTATTATTGAAGAGACACTGGTCCGGACTCCTGTCTGGGGTGTTGTTTAGGCCCAGGACTATTGGGGACCCTATAGCCCCGGAGACCAGCCAGGCCACTGCAATCATCATCCAAACGCGACCGTTGCTTTTGTGCTTCGCGTATTTGATGGGTTGAGTTACTGCTATGTATCTGTGGGCAAGGTTAGAAACTTAGGTTAGTTAGGTTAAAAAGCGAATTTATTAGCCTCATTATTAACCTAACCTTTATAGGTTAGGCTAATAAGTTGCATGGAGTTTTTGATAGGTTTAGTTACTGCTTTGTATTTGTGGGCAAAGTAAGGTTAGGTTAGAAAATTACTAAGGTTAGTTAGAAATAAAACAAATTTTTCAGGTTTTAATCCTACTGTTTGTATTTGATTTAGCATTTTTTAACGCTCGATGTTTTGAGGTCTTAAAAATGCTTAATATTTTAAAAGCAAAGTTAGTTTTATTTCAAATTAACATCGGAAAATCAAAGAAAAATCGGTTGGTTAGGTTAAAACTTGCTCGAGGTCTTTGATATAGCCTATCAAAGACCTCGAGAAGACCTCTAGTAACTTTCTATCCGAACTGACTGCTATGTATGTACCTATCTGTGAATATAAAGTTAGGTTAGGATAGGTTAAAAAGTTTTTACAACATTCAATTTCCGGCCCCTGGAAAGCTGCTGCTCGTGGCATGTAGGTACGAGTAGCTTTTAAAAATGTTGTCAAAATATTATCATTCTAAAATACGTACGTTTTTATAAAATTACTAGCTGACCCGGCAAACGTTGTTTTGCCTTATAAATTATAGATAGTAGCCGATTCTCAGACCTACTGAATACGTATACAAAATTTCATAAAAATCGGTCAAGCCGATTCGGAGGAGTAGGTACGGTAACTAACACTGTGACATGGAAATTTTATATATTAGATTAGATATACAGCTACTAAAGATGGTGAGAATTTCCAGGTATGACGAGAATAAAAATGTGAAAGATTTTTGCCAAGAATTTACGGCCGCGTAATTTCGGTAATTTCGTGAAAAAGACACGGTTTGCAGTAAAAAAATAACTTAGGAAAAAGAATAACTTATTCCGAGTATAATGAAAATGTAATTTTGAATAGGTATTACTTTTAATAGGTCGTTAGTACTTGATTTACAGGTTTTAAGAGGAAAGGATAGCTACTCTTTTCCTTACAAACACGGTTTCCTCCCTGGATGTTTATGCCATAAAGCATAGGTTTTATAAAAGCAGTCATAAATCTGCCTGATCATGTCCCTATCTTTTGTTTTTGTTCTCATAGACTAATTATTTTAGGGCGTACTTCCTATTCTTACCGCAATATGAAAAATATAGACACTATACTTCGTTTCTTAATTGCAGACTATGATTTGCCACATCTTCCTCATGAAAAATTGTCAAATATAAAGAACCAAAACGTCAGATCGTAGTCTGAAATTAAGAAACAAGGTATAATGTTTTTTTTTGGTTCTGGATGTTAATACATTGTTTAATATGTCCACATCCACATCCCGTTGTTTAATACCCATAGTACAAGCTAGGCTCCTCTTAGAGTAGGGGTTCCCAAACTTATTTTGTCTACCGCCCACTTTGAGAATAAATTATTTTTTAGCGCCCCCGTCTTTTCATCTAATTAAAAACCATTATAACTTCAAAATAAAATAATTATTGTAAGCTATTTTAGCGGATATTAAACTACTTTTATTTCAAAACGGAGCGACCTATTAACACTTTTTCACAATTAGTTTGAGCAATTTCTTAATTCATATTAGTTAATGTTCATATTATGTTGTAGTCGAAAGTCGAGAGCTCAGTGAGTGTAACATATACACAACGCTGGGTCTCTTACTGCCCCCTTTAGGCCTTCAGCGCCCACAAGGGGGCGTTATCGCTCACTTTGGGAACCCCTGTCTTAGAGTCTAGCAGACCCTAACCCTAAAGTGGGACAGATTAACGGGCTAACAGAGACAAAGAAGATAAATCTCATAAGAAGTAATATGCAGTCAAAAGATGGCTCTTATCTCAAGAAAGGCGGAAGTTCTCGATTGCGAGCGATTATTGTTACATTGCTCAATCATTCGGAACCTTTTAAAGGGTAAATCGATTCTATATCCGAATGATAGCGCACTCGTAACTGTAATATTTTATACAATTTCGACGATGAAACTCGCGTTGCGAATGAAATATTGATACTGGAGATATTCACTTGGAATTAACAACTGTGTTCTTGTATGTAAAAGATTTTCGCAAGATATTAGAAGGCAGTGGTAAAATATGATAGACCCAGCATAGAATAGGGTTACTCCATATCTTCCCGTAGGTGTCATAAAAGGCTACTTAGACAGCGGTAACGCGGTCAAACGTTATGAGTTCTCGTTTTGCGTTCCAGTGTGCAATCGCTTACTAATCCCGCAGTTCTACTTGACCAACGCAGTCAGAATGTGTGAGTACCTATGTAATGTAATATAACGCAAAACTGACCGCTTTAACGCTTGACCGCGTGACCCCTCTTTGTCTGATAGATTCCTAAGGGATCTGGGGGAGACTAGCGAACCTTGAGTTCTCGCCGCTCGGTTGCGGATAAACTTCCTAGGAACAAATTATATGCGTGTCTGCGGTAAACACATTTAGAAGAACAGTGACAGTAGAGTTATCTTGCTTTGTATTAGAGCAAGTTAGAGTCTCTAGAGCGGACCTCGGGCTCTCGAGAGAGATGCAACCGGGAACAACGCTCGGATGATGATGATGTATTAGAGCAAGTAAGTGCACTATGGTATAAAATGTTTTGAGTAAGGTATGAACGTAGTGAGTTAGGTAATTGCATCTCCGGCCGAAACATCGCTAAGCTCTCTTATTTTTTTTCGATTCGCTAAACATTTTGCAAGTTACATTTTTCAAGAAACATGAAAAATGTTTGTTATGCATCCTTTTTACGGCTCTATCGTATCTTTTTATTATAATATTGTGTTAAGAATGGGTTAGTAGTAAAAACCCCGACTTTCAAACCCGCGTCTTAAAATGACGAAAAGTTTTTTTTAACTTTCACAGCCAACGAAAGAAAAAATATTTTTTATATTTGTTGTTCCGTACCCAAAGGAAAACGTAAAAACGGAACTCTTTTACTAAGACTCTACTCTCCTGCCTCCGCTGTCTGTTTGACTACCACCAGGGCTGTATCTCATGATCCGTGATAGCTAGACAGTTAAAATATTTACAGATGATGTAAAACAGAATAAAATAAATATTTAAATGCGGAGTTCCCATACAACCAACGTGATTTATTTGTGATAATGGTACGGAACCCTTCGCACACGAATCCGACTCGCACTTGGCCGTATTAAAATGTTTTTTAACTAATTTCGTTGCAATACAGCAGAGTTAAAAAATTGTGACCAAAACAAGACATGCCTCGATCTTAAACCCCAAGACAAAACACCAAAGACAAATTAGTTTCCTAGTTTAATAAGAAGGGTTGGTCACATCCATTGAATGCAGGCGTTTTCCGGGCGGCCATTTGTTCGACTCCACGGGGTGTCGTTTAACTAGCCTTCAGGATAAAGCGATCCTCTAATGAGGCATTAGGTGGGAATAATTAACTCTATAATTGATTGATGAGTTATGGCGGGGAATCGAAGTAGTTGTGGGTAACTACGAGCTCGTGCAGGGATGGTCAAACTTTTTCCCTCGCGTGCTAATATTTACGCAAAAACGTACCCCTCAAAAACATTTTCATGTAAAATGTAGCCAAGACGAGAGCGAGATCATATGATGGGCACTGTCAAAAAGTTATCAGATGTCATGTACCTAAAGCCAAGCTTGTAACTCTACATGCCCCAACTCCACAAGCACCTTACTTCACAAACTCAACATCTTAGCCAAATATATGGCTGGCCGTTTCGCTACCATGCATGGGTTTTCTGTAAAACATTTGTTCTTGCGGTAATGAAACGGCCAAGCCCATATATTTTGGCTAAGATGTTGAGTTTGTGAAGTAAGGTGCTTGTGGAGTTGGGGCATGTAGAGTTATAAGCTTGGCTTTAGGTACATGACATCTGATAACTTTTTGACAGTGCCCATCATATGATCTCGCTCTCGTCTTGGCTACATTTTACATGAAAATGTTTTTGAGGGGATTTCATCTCTTTTTGTAGTTTGCCTAATCATTACAATTTTTTTCCCATCAAAGAAACTTTCAGCTTCATAATATTAGTAGGTAAAGTAGATGTTTTCACATCTGTATTTTTTTTCTTTTTTTTCATTTACAATAGGTCGTTTATTAACGACTTACACGTCACGCCGTAGGTACGGCGTTTAGGTCCATATTTCCAATGTTTACTACTTGTTTGGCCATCACTGGCGGATAGCGAAACAACTTTTAAATATATTCTTGTTGTACAGTGATGGACTGTACGACAGCGGTAAACCTTTCTAATTATCAATCAATTTTCATACCTCAAGCACCTCTTATACATATTAGGTGTTGTGGGGCCGCTTAATTACATCCCCTAATTTAAAGGGTAGAGGGTGAATTACTAAAAATCCTGATTTTATGTATTTTATTATTTATAAATAAATAAATAAAATAAATAAATTCTCTAAACAACACACAGCGCCATCTAGCCCCGTGGTAAGCTACTAAGCTTGTGTTACGGTGACTAGACAACGGATATAATACTTAAATTTATTTTTCTTTTGTAAATACATACATATTATACATAGAGGGACACCCAGACCAGACACAAATATTTATTTTTTAAGCATAAATACTTGCACCCGGCGGGAATCGAACCCGCAACCTTCTGCATTGCAGTCGCGCTTTCGCACGACGCGCCACAGAGGTCGATAAGTAGAAGTTGTACTACCTCTAGCATCAAAATTTGCGAAAGTCTCATACAAATAGCCATCCCTTAATTTTAGGAGTTGGGGGGTGAAAGTTTCAACTTTTAGAATTTTTTAGTTGTTTTTGTACTAATACCAACCTACATACCAAATTTTAGCTTTCTAGGACTTCGGGAAGTACCATTTGAATTTTGATGATCATCAGTGAGTGAGTGAGTGAATGAGTCAGTGACGAAATCGGGGGTTTTTAGATATCAATAAAATCTAAACTATAGGAGCTATGTAACTGAAACTGTGTATTTTTATTAAGTTCCCTATTGACATTATACCCCGTGATTTACATTCATCTGGTATATTCCAAACCCAAGTTATGAGGGTTCAAAATACCGACGAAACCTTTCGAGAAAGGTAGGTAGTGCCCGTACGCTTCGCTGGCTCGTCTTGGCGGGGGCACTACCGTGCCCCCAGATATCGGGCCAAGTATTTGAATTGTATGTATTTATGGACTTGTATGTGTGATGGTCCTTGGGCCGTAGTTTGCCCATCCCTGGGCTAGTGCAAGGCTGGCTAAACCCAGGTCAGGCCAAGGCTTTTTAATTTTGAACATTGTTGATCAGCAGATAATTTTTATTATTACAAAACTAGCTGACCCGGCGAACTTTGTTCCGCCTTAGAGGGAAAAAAACCTCCCCAATTTTTTTAGCTAAAATGCATTAGATTTTTCTTCTTTCTTTGCGATTTTGTATTGAAATTAAAGACATTTTTCGGTTTTAATCGCGTGGTCTTTTTTAATTTTAGCATTGTTTCAACGCCCCACGTTTCGAGGCCTTTACAGGCCTCTTCTACTCCTCTTCTAACACTACGCAATTAAAACCGAAATTAATTTCGAAATGCATAAGCAAAAATTCTCCTTTGCCGTACCTCTCGCTTGCCGGGCGAGAGCGCCACACGGGAACCCCGTGGGCGCCCCGGGGGACCGTAGGTGTGGCGCGTGAGAGTTTTTGACGATGAATTTCTACTTGTAAAGATATTTTAATTAATATAAATGCTAAAAATAATAAAACCAAAGCAATTAAAACTGAAAATTGAGTTAGGTTTTAAAAACTGACCTGTCTACAGAGATGGCGACTAGATTGAATATGCTGGATGTGGAGCAGGTGACGTCGATCGCGATGTAGCTGTCGCAGACGACTGCAGGCAGACCCCATACTCCGTTGAACTGAAACATGAGAACGATAATAAGTTGACTTTTGATTCTCTTTTCGCGATGTTGGACTAAAATTAAACTCATTTATGCAGTCGGGTTCGAAATCATGACTCCAGCGACAGGGGGTAACGACATGTCGTGGCGACATGAAGCTACGATACGTCGTCCGCTGCTGCCTCATGTCGTCCGTTGCCAACTCGTACCTTTACGAGGGTAAAACCGCAGAACTCTGCTATCTTTAGTTAGATTTATGGATACTGCTATCGATAGATAACTTTATTGGTACCTACAACTTAAGACAAGAAAACAAAATACATAGCGTAAAGAAAAATCTTGAAATGTAAGTTTCACAAATAGGCGGCATTGTCGCTGAAAGCTATTCCTTCTAGGCAACCTTTGGATTGAATATACATAGGTATCTGTTTTAGCTTGAGTGGCAGGTAGTACAGAAGTAATGATAACATATAAATAGGAATAATATGAGGAATAACCCTTTTTCAGAAAATTAGATCAAAAATGTAAATAAAGAAGTGTACATTTTAAAGGAAAAAGTAAATAAAGAGCTGTCACTTTTGTTTACCATTTTGTTCTTAGTTTCTGAAATAGGGTAATAGTTATTGAATAATGGTTTTTTCATAAAGACACGCCAACCAAATACAAAAGCAAATACAGTAACTTTTTAGACTTAACGTAACAGCTGCCGAAGAAACCATTTAATGAAAAAACTAAACCGTTTTTTATTAAGTTGAGTGTAAACTTTCGACATTATTTGATAATTATGGTTCAAGTTACCAACGAAACGCTTAGTTTAGATCATAAATCAAGTGCAAGTGGGTGTATGAGGTGATTTTACATTACATTCTGTGGTTTAACTATTTATAGTCTATGCCATAATGCCATGTTTATTACCTTTTCATTATAATTAATTACTGTTTAGACAATTAATTCTTTGCAGATAAATTGCAAGAATGCCCCTACGTACGGTCACGTTTTACGAAAACCGGCTATTTACGTGGGGGACAAATGTCTTGCTATGGCGCCTCCGCCCGGCCGCGGCAGATTGGGAAGACCCAAGAAGTGCTGGCTTGACGTTGTAAGATCGGATATGCGTGCAAATGGCCTCACTACACGGGATGCCGAAGAGCGTGCGAAGTGGAGACGTAAAAGTAGGAAAGCGGACCCCGGGCTCTCGAGAGAGATGCAACCGGGAACAACGCTCGGATGATGGTGACTGTTTAGACAATTAACTATTTGAATTCACACGATTTGTTAACATACAGTACTTATTATTTTACCGGGTCTTAATCGCGTCTTATTATTTACTTTCTTACCTAGACGTTTTAAGTTTTAACCAAGTTACAATTATCTTGGTCCCCTCGCGATCAAGGCCATTGTAACATGGTTGAAACGTAAGACATGGTAAGAAAAAACTTAAATAATAATACGCGATTAAGACCCGAGAAAATGAAACTACTGTTTAGACTAGGTACCTCTATAGGGCGTTGGGCGACTACCCGACTTCAACGGAAAAGGTTTCGGGTTCGATTCCCACCGGAACAGAATGACACCTATTGGCAGACATTCGATGTCAAAAAATATAAGTATGCATTTTTAATAAATGTTGCGTCTCTTTGTTAACCCCCGACGGAAAAAGAGGGGTGTTATAAGTTTGACGTGTCTGTCTGTCTGTCTGTCTGTCTGTCTGTGTATCTGTCTGTGGCATCGTAGCTCACGAACGGATGAACCGATTTGAATGTAGTTTTTTATGTTTAATAGGTGTCATTTGCGCGAGTGTTCTTAGCTATGTTTGATCAAAATCGGTTCAGCCGTTCATAATATATGTTGGTTGAAGCTCGGAAAAAAAAACCGAATGTTTTCAAATATGCCCGAGTGGGGTATCAAATAAAAGAGCATGACTGTTGTGACAACAATATGCAAGTTTCATCAAAATCGGTTCAGCCGTTCAAAGTATATGTAGGGTCAAACTCGGAAATAAAAACCGAATGTTTTCAAATATACCCGAGTGGGGTATCAAATAAAAGGACGTAACTTTTGTGACAACAATAAGCATGTTTAATCAAAATCGCTTTTACAAAAAGGGTGAAATAAAAAAATTAAATTAAAAATTTAAAAAACCCCCGACTTAAAAAATCTTCAAAGTTAAAACAAAACTAAACTTTAAAAAGGCAAAAATAATAAGCCGAAAACAAATTTCATGTCTCTGAGTAGGTACGTGGTACCTTACGTTCCCGCGTCGGGGGACGCGGGAATGTGTCACAGAAGTTGATGGTAACCGACCCGTGCTTATAGTATCTAACGTTCCCGCGTCCCCCGACGCGGGAACGTAAGGTACCACGTACCTACTCAGAGACATGAAATTTGTTTTCGGCTTATTATTTTTGCCTTTTTAAAGTTTAGTTTTGTTTTAACTTTGAAGATTTTTTAAGTCGGGGGTTTTCTTAAAGGACGAGAAAGAGAGACGGAACATTTTTGTCGATCAAGATACCGTTGAAGTGTAAACCAATTAAAACTGAAGGTAATAAATACTTCGAGTTAATTGAAAAGGTACCTACTTTTACTTACTTACTCATTTAAAGTTTGTTTGAGATAAATCTGTGAGTTTCAAACTTTGTATGAATGTGAGTTAGTATTATGATGGTGTAAACACACACTCTGATAGCATAGCACAGAAAGAGATAAAATATGCATACTTGCCAGTTTTTTGAAAACTTTGGGCTTTGACAAGTCATGTGTTTCATCTTAGTCATTTCCTACATTTTTCTAGAATTTATGTGACTTTTCTTACAACTTATGCGACTTTTACTACAACTTATCTGACCTTCCTACAACTTATGTGACTTTTACTACACCTTATGCGACTTTTCCTACAACTTATGTGACTTTTCCTACAACTTATGTGACCTTTCCTACAACTTCTGTGACCTTTTCTACAACTTATGTGACTTTCCTATAACTTATGTGACCTTTCCTACAACTTCTGTGACCTTTCCTACAACTTATGTGACTTTCCTACAACTTGTGTGACTGGTCCTTGAATTGTAAGAAGTTGTCAAATATTGTCACTTAATGTGGCGCCGAAAATCAAAGGGATTTGTCCCTTGATTATCACCAGTTTACCGACAGCGCCTCGATAGTACATCGTCTTCGCCCAAATACGCTTTGCGACAGTCTACCCGGCCACATACAAACACAAATATTCGCCGTAGCCCGCTAATGTAGCCCCAGCATAAGCGAGACGCGTTGAAGTCAGTTTTCCTTTTTTTACCACTAACACCTTTGTTTTTCCATTCCGTTTAAAAAGAAGGAAAACTGCACAAACACTTAAGGGGCTTGGTTAACTTACCTTAGTAAATCACTTTACTGCTGGGTTTCTATATTAAAACATGAGTCGTTTTATTATTATTTGAACTACGGGTCTAGATCGCGTTTGTAGACAATTTTAGATTTAAATTGCAATGCGGGCGGAGGGGCTAAAACGGCGAAAATACGCTAACCTGGATAGGGGCTACCTATTTTAACCTTTTGGTGTGGGGACCATGGGACCGTGAGGCCTGGTGAAGGGGACATTTTGAAATACCTATCAGAGCGTTTGGTTGGTTTGGGACCAGAATGCTGGATTCTATTTGGCACAGATGATCAGCGTGGCAATGTTGCCAGTGTTCTGGGCTCGCTGCCAAAATATGACGGGTAGTAAATATACTTATGACGTAAAGTAATTAGATAAAATAATTGTAAATTGTAAGCATTTTCCGGGTAATATCTGAAACCACTGGACCGATTTTTTGTTTCACCAATAGAAAGCTACATTATCGAGGATACTAAACGAATCGTATTTTGAATATAGAAACTCAGCACATTTGAGGAGCGTTGAAATTTGTTTTTCATTTTATTACCGAACACCTTTGTTTTCCCATTACGGTTAAAAATAAGGAAAACTGCACAAACAGTTCAGGGGCGTGGTTACATGGCCTTAATCAATCACTTCACTGCTACTTAGGTTAGTAGCAGTTACCGAAAATAAAATAACAAGTGAAAATGGTTATTTTGAATGAAAAATAATGAAAAAAACCCAATAAATAATATTATTTTGAAATAGGTACCTATTCGTGTGGGGAAGGCCTACCTATGTTTAGAGAGAGATGATGATGATGATGATGATGATACCTATTCAATGGTATGGTAACCCACTTGACATAGGTAGTTTATCAATTTTCATTTTTTTTTAAATATGGCTGCTGCTGGTTGCCATTTTGAATTTTAATAACGGAACTGTCATGGCTTTACTGAAATTCCCAGGATTAAGGCTAACACCACGCGATTAAAACTGAAAAATGAATTTAATTTCAATCCAACATCACGAAAACATAAGAAAAATCTAAGAGGGTCCCTCATAAACAAACAGGCCTTGCCCTGCCTTATATTCCGTATGACATATTGATGGTATCGTGCGTGAAATACGACGGAAATATATGTATTTTATGATTTTAGGGGCTAATATTGCTTGCGTTAGTAGTATTTAAGCCTTACTTCACTATATCTTAGGAGACCTCTTTGCGGCTTCAGTTTTTTGATGTAAAACATCTATAGGCAAGGGGTAAACCTAAAAATGTTCGTGGCGATACAGGCCATGGCGACGCCTCGCCATTCTAATAGGTAGGTATATATTGTTACGTGCTAGAAGTGTTAGTTAATTTCCAGTGACTTTCTAATGGCTCGTTAGCCGTAGAGACTCGGACTTCTGTTCCGATGAGGATGGGCGTTCGAATCTCGGGATGATAAAATCTTTTTGTTGACTTAACGATTTTGTCGAAGACATCGACCAGTTCTGTTTTGATGTTTCACATCTGCCAGGCGTCCCGTGACGACTCACATTTTTTTATTAGATCGCTAATTCGTCCCACTGTTCAAAAATAAAATTAAGTCTTCTTCTCTTCACCTCAGCGACGTTCCCGGTTGCATCCCTCTCGGAAACCCGAGGTCCGCTAACCCCAAATTATTTGGGGTCGGCGCAGTAGGTAAGTCATCATTAACAATCAGGTTAAAGAAACTTTATTTCTCAAGAACTTATTCATAGTTCACTTAAAACGAGAAACAAGTGGATATCAAATTAAACTAAGTTACGTCGTACACGAACATAATTGTAGGTAGTTCGTAACAAGTAGGTACTTACAAAACATCAATCAAGTCGAAAGATCACAAAACTACATGCAGATTACATTATGCTGGTATAAACATTAGATACAATTACTTAGATTTAACTTAAGTATTATGATATTACTATTGTATGCTCGAAACGAGTAGACTGTGCACTAATATAGTACCTACATATCTAAGACCAATGTACCTACACAGTTAGAACAATAAATTATTCATGTTATATTTATTTTAGTTTGATTATTTGGTCGAAATAAGTAGTAATGCCCAACGACAAAAAAGAAGTTAAACATCGATTCGGATTTAGAAACGGGTAGATAATAAAAATTGTTAAACATGTAGAAATTAATTGAATTACTTACTTATTACTTTACGGGTATATAAGTTGAAATATACATTTTTAGTTTATTTTTAAAAGTTGTCATAGCTTTAGCTTCCTTCACAGTATTAGGTAAATTATTGTACATTTGCACACCTTTATACGTAATATTTCGCTTGCCGTAGTTAGTTCTCGGCTTTGTTAAAACAAGATGTGGAGTTTTAGTGTTGTGGTTGTGCCTATGTTCGATAGATAAGTACCTGGTTATCGAGTTTTTGGTATTAAACTGAATATCGATATGAATGTTTTTGTTTAGTATTTTTCTAATCAAACAACAAGTTTTATACGTGTATAATTGATTAAGACTAAATAATTTCGTTTCTGCGTAAATTTCTTCTGTGGACTTTAGAAAATCATAGTTAAATAAAATTTTAATGAGTCTATTTTGAGTTGCTTGTAGGTTTTTAATATTTGTTTTGTAAGCTGTACCCCATAGTTCGATTAAATATTCCAAGTGTGGTTTAATGTAGGAGTTATAAACCAGGTACCTAACATTTCGAGGAAGACAATTCGCTATAGGTCGTATCATACCTATTAATGAGCGCATTTTAGATCCGACTTTTTGAATATGGGCCTTCCACGTCAGTTGCGTGTCAAGGGTCAAACCTAGATATTTTTCAGATATTGCCTCAGTATTGCCAACTTGACCGTCTATTTTTAATGGCAAGTAACTTGATATTTGCTTATTTTTTGCTCGAAATATTACGTATGAAGTCTTCGATGCATTTATTGTCAATAAATTTTGCTGGAACCAAACTTCAAGTTTATTTAGGTCATATTGAGCATTCAAAGCGAGGCATCTAATGTCTTTACCAAAATAAAATAGACAATTGTCATCTGCATATAGTGATATATAACCTTTAAGTTTAACCTCATTAATATTATTTATATACACAAGGAATAAAAGCGGGCCTAGAATAGATCCCTGCGGGACTCCACATATAATAGGTCTAGTGCTACTCTGATATTCACCAATCTTAACGATTTGGTTGCGTTTAGTCAGGTAGGACTTAAAGATTGCCAAAGCATCACCCGTAATACCGATAGCCTCCAATTTTCTAAGTAGTAGTTCATGACTGACCGTATCAAACGCCTTTTTAAGGTCGATGAACAGTCCCAGCGCAATCATTTTTTTATCTATACTTGTTTTTATTTTAGTAATTAGATCAACCGTTGCAGATAAGGTGTTCGATTTTGAGCGAAATCCATATTGATTTTTATAAATAAAGTCGATTGACGCAAGATATGCATTTAACCTGTTATATATGACCCGTTAAAAAATTTTGGAAATTATAGGAAGTACCGAAATCGGGCGATAATTATTGGGATCACATTTACTACCGGCCTTGAATATGGGTGTGACTTTCGCTACCTTTAAGCTATCCGGGAATGAACCATCCACCAGACACTGGTTAATACAATCAGTCAGTCGATTTACTAGATAATGTTTCATTGCTTTAATGACCTTAGTGGCAGTGGGCAGGACATATAGCACGGAGAGCAGATGGTCGTTGGGGCCGAAAAGTTCTCGAATGGAGACCGCGGATCGGAAAGCGCAGCGTTGGACGTCAGTAGGGATATATTGAGAACTCTGTTCCACTCTTCGAGTGCCACTCTTCGAGTGTTACAGAATTCTCAATATATCATCTTATTTTAACTTATTTCAATAGCACAATATTTAACCAACAACAAAATTTACCTGATTATTATTATATCCGTCACGCACATTTCTGCATGAATATTGCACTTTAACTATTCATAGGCGTTTCAGAACTATGAAAAGACAATTTGTCCTAATAATTCTTATACTAACCTCCTTCTCCAGAATGAATTCAATATGTCTTTTTCTGATTTCGGGTTAGTATATAAATGATTTTTACAAACGCTGCTCATTATTCATAAAAACATTTTATTTAGTTTAAGACGCATTGCAATGAAATTTATTCAACAACCTGATTCGCTTACTTTTGATCCAATTTGTGTTGACACAAAAAATCAAAATATTAGACATGGAAAACTATTACCAAGTACAATAAGATGCATTATTTGTGGACCATCAAATTGTGGAAAAACTAATTTGATTATTGGGTTACTTTTGCACAAAGATGGATTAAAATATCATAATGTTTACCTTTACTCTAAAACCTTAAATCAGCCAAAGTATTTATTTTTAGAAAAGGTTTTTGATATGGTTCCTAACATATCATTTTTTAAATACAAGGACAACGAAGAAGTTTTAAGTCCACAAGATGCTAAGAATAATTCAATTTTTATATTCGATGATGTGGCATGTGAAAATCAAAATAATATGAGAGATTATTTTGCAATGGGGAGACATAAAAATATAGATTGTTTCTATTTAAATCAAACATACAGCAAAGTTCCTAAACAACTTATCAGAGATAACGCGAATCTCGTTATACTTTTTAAGCAAGATGATATTAATCTGAAGCATGTTTACGATGAACATGTGAACACAGATATGAAGTGGAACGAGTTTCGCGAAATGTGTTCACGTGTGTGGTCAGATCCTTATAGTTATCTGGTTATAAATAAAGATTGTCGAAAGAACGAAGGATGTTATCGTAAACAATTTGATAATTTCATAGTTTTAGATTGAAATATAACACGTATAAATATCACTTCATAATTACAAACCTGTTATTCCATTTAACATATTTAACGAAGTATATAGTAAAATATTTGCAATGGATAAAACAATTAAAAGACAAATTATTAGTGCAGCTGAAGCAGTTAAGAAAAAGGTACAAAAATTAAGGAATATGGAGATAGACAATGAAAAAGCCATGGAAACTGTTTTCAAACCACTCATTAAACCTCTTAATAAACTATCATCAAAGAGTAAACGTTATGATAATGAGATTGATCATACTTCTGATATCAAAAGTATCGGGATTAAAGATGAAAACTCGATTCAAAAGTTAGATGAGACTCCTAGTATTGATAATGAAATCCAATACAGCAAAGACAATTATTATAATGATGATGAAAACCAAGACAATGATGATGTTTATAACAATTTAGAAACATTCGCAGACGCAACCTCTGACAGTATCGAACCTAATTCATCGTCTTGGTCACTATCTTCCGAAAACTATGAAGATGTTCCTTTTGGAGTAAGGATTGATAAAGGAAATTTAATGTTTGGCAAAGCTAAAGTTAAGATTAATGATAAAACTATTAATGTTAATAAAGTTGATTATGGAAATACACCAGGTCTAAGAGAACTTTTGTTAAAAAGAGATCCTGATTTAAATTTAGTTACTGAAGCAGACAAACACAACTACAAATTGATGTTACTAGCTACCAATGCTCATAGACGCGATTTTGATCCTAAAAAGCCAATAAAAAGTAATAAAGGCAAACGGTACATACATATAATTAAACCTTTATTCAAATTAACTGATGATGAGGGTTGCAATACAAATACAACTGGACGTGGTTTACAAACTCTAATGAAATGGAAAACCTTAAATGATGTTGGTTATGTCTATTGGGATGATCCGAATGAGTTGGTTGAAAGATTAAAACTATTGATTGCTTCTCGTGATGCGGGAAATACTGGATTGGATAACGAAATTATTTCAATCATAGAAGAACTGCGTGAGAGCAAAATCATTCCTTAATAAATATCTATATTCATTAAATTTGTTTCATTTCTATTTCATCTTGTATCACATTCACAACTAAAATGAACGTTGACAAGTTTGGTCATCATATTCACAAAAGAATGCGACTAGCAGATATTTTAAATTTTAGTGATAAAACGATCATAAAATCAGCTAACGGTGAATTTGATTTGCAATTGAATCGGATTCGAGGTGTGATAGATCCTGTGGAAGATGATCATGTCTCTAATAAACGTTATGTTGATAGTAAAATTAAATCTTATTGTAACAAAAATGACGTTCAAAATTTAATAGACAAAACGAAACATGAAATATTATCTGAAACTCAACGTTCCTTAGATCATTTAAAAACTTCTTTACATTTGTATATTGATCAGAATATGAATACACCTTTGACAAAGAAGACTAAAGTCGATCAAAATGATAAAACAGCAAGTGGTTAATGAAATACATCAATCAGCACGCAAGAATTTTCCTCGTCGATCTGTTATTTTAAAAGGTATTGAAGATCTATGGCAAGCGGACCTCATTGATTTAAACTCTATTAAAAAATATAATAATGGATTTTCTTACGTTTTAGTAGTAATCGATTGCTTTTCAAAATTTGCTTGGACTATACCTTTGAAAACAAAAAGTAAAACTGAAGTATGTAATGCTTTTAACAAAATTTTTCAAATAAGCAATCGCTCTCCAACTAATCTGCAAACTGATCTGGGCACTGAATTTTATAATGATATATTTTCTAAATTAATGAAAACAATGAAAATTAACCATTATTCTTCCTATTCGACTAAAAAGGCATCAATTGTTGAAAGATTAATAAAAACTTTAAAACACAAACTTTTTAAAACATTTAGCTTCAATGGTAGTTATAAATGGATAGGGAAAACATTAGAAAATGTTGTGAATGATTATAACAATTCAAAACACAGAACCATAAAACATAAGCCCATCGAAGTTAATTTTAAAAATGAACATGTTATAAAAAGAATTCTGTCACAATCACGAAAACTAGAACCACAGCAGAAAACCAGATTTAAAATAGGTGATTATGTTCGTATTAGTAAATACAAAAACTGTTTTCAAAAAGGTTATACTCCTAATTGGACTACAGAAATTTTTAAAATAACTAAGGTAAATGATACAAATCCTATAACATACTGCATTGAAGATGCTCATAAACATCCTATCATGGGTTCATTTTATGAGTTTGAAATTCAAAAAACTAATTATCCTGATATCTACTTAATCGAAAAAGTTTTAAAAAAGAAAGGTAATAAACTTTTCGTGAAATGGCTAGGTCTTAACGATACAGAAAATTCATGGATTGACAAGAAAAAGGTAGTGAATTAATAATTTAAAGTATATTACTTAATTTTATAAAAAAAAATCTACATTTCATATTAAACTATGCAAGGAGGAGGAGGACTAGTAAATACAATAATAAATAAATTACCATTCGAACTACACTTACCTGGGTATAACTACTGTGGACCTGGAACTAAACTTAATAAAAGATTATTACGAGGAGATAGAGGTGTAAACCAATTGGATGAAGCCTGTAAAGAACACGATATAGCCTATTCAACACATTCTGACTTATCCAATCGTCATAAAGCTGATTTACAGTTATTAAATATGGCTAAAAAACGTTTGAATGCTAAAGACTCAGGAAAAGGTGAAAAAATAGCTTCATGGGTCGTTAGTAAAGTGATGAATACTAAACTGAAAACAGGATCAGGATTGAAATCATTTAAATCTCTAGTTACTAAAATTCGATCGAACCTAAAAAAGAAAATAAAAAAATCGAAAAACAACCAAGATATTATTAAGCATGCTTACTTAGCTGCAAAGAATTTATATCCTACGCGTTCAAATCATCGGATTCGAATACCTAGGATTATACCTTTGCCAAAAACTGGAGGAATTTTACCATTGATACCAATATTTGCGGGATTATCTGCATTAGGCACTTTAGCGGGCGGTGCAGCTGGTATTGCAAAAACAGTTAACGATTACAAAAGTGCAAAACAAAACTTACAAGAATCTGAACGTCATAATAAAGTTATGGAAGGTATAGCATTAGGCAAAGGATTATACATTAAGCCATATAAGACTGGCAACGGTTTGTTTTTAACTCCTTCAAAAAACTAAACACAAGGTTACCTAATCATGCTCTAAGCAACATAGAAATCGAACACTATGCACAGAATATTCCATATTTTCGAGGTGTATTTATGAAAAATCGTCTACCTAAAAATGCAAGATCAATCGAGTGCGGTGTTGTGAACTTAGACAATTTTGAAAACAAAGGAACACATTGGGTAGCCTATGTAAAAGTAAATCAATATTGTAAATATTTTGATAGCTTTGGTGATTTGAAACCACCGCAAGAATTAGTTCATTATTTAAAAAAATGTACTATTTTTTATAACTATATTAGATATCAAAACTTTAATACTGTAAATTGTGGACACTTATGTTTAAAATTTCTGTATAATTTTTGGAATAATAATAAAACTATATAAATTAATCTTTATTTTTATTATCATTAGTTGTAAAATGTCTTTCACCCTATCTATAACTAGTAATTCATCGATATTATCAACGTACTATTCTCCAAATTTACAACTCCAAGGAGAATATGAATGTGCATTGTTACATCTATCTACATTTAATTCTATTCCAAACGTTGATGATGGAAATAATAAATTTTACTACGGCGAAAATGAATGTATTGTAATTCCTGAAGGTGCTTACGAGCTGCAAGATATTACCGATTACATAAAATCAGAAATTAAAGACTCGAGTTTTCAACTACAGTGCAATAATAATACACTTAAAACAATGATTTATTGTTCAAAACCAGTTGATTTTACTAAGAAAGGTGCTATTGGAAAACTATTAGGTTTTGATAAAAACATCCTAGAACCGAATAAATTACACGTGTCTAAGTTTCCAGTTGCCATTTTATCTACAACAGTGATAAGGGTTGAATGTGATATTGTTAGCGGATCATATATTAATGGTAATGCTAGTCACATCATACATGAATTTGCTCCAAGCGTTCCACCAGGATATAGAATCATAGAAGTACCTAAAAATATTATATATTTTCCAATAAATCAGAATATTATAAACAGTGTACACATAAGACTATTAGACGGTAATAATAATCCACTTAATTTGCGAGGTGAGGAAGTACAGATATATTTACATCTCAAACGAAAATGATTAACTATTGTACATTATATAAATATAACACGACAGCTGTTAAAAAGATCAGTAAGACTCGATCTACCACAAAAGCTACATTAAATAACAACCAGAAACAAAAGCTTAACAAAGAAAATATAAAATTTCTTAAACTAATAGGTTTATTAAAATGAATATTTTAAACGTTTTATCATCACCTTCTTATGATAATACCATCGAAGGTATCGAATATCATTCTTATAAACCTTACATAACGAGTTTTAATAGAAATGATGAGATTCGCATACCGATTAATCAAAAAGATCTATATGTTCTACCGTCAGCTAGTACTTTGTATTTAGAAGGTTTTGTGAATGTACACAGTGGCGATAAAAAAGATGGAATCCCTGTAGAATTCACTAATAATCCATTGATGTATCTTTTTCAAGATATTCGTTACGAATTAAATGGAGTAGAGATCGATAAGATAAAAAATGCGGGTATAACAACAACTATGAAATCGTTGTTGTCGATGACTGAAAGCGAGTCTAAGACCTCTCAAGCTTGGGGATGGGATATTCATGGTATCAAAAGTGCTGATGGATCATTTTCAGTGTCTATACCTTTGAGTAATATCTTAGGATTTTGTGAAGATTATCAAAAAGTCATCATTAATTGTAAACATGAATTAATTTTATTACGAAGTAATACAGACCTAAACGCTGTGAAGTTAAAAAAAGGTGAATACATAGAGGGTATTCAAATTAAAAAAATTGTTTGGAGGGTACCTCATGTTAAGGTGTGCGATAAAGAAAAATTAAACCTAATAAAAATTTTAGAAAAGGATCGTTCACTTCAGGTTGTCTTTAGGAACTGGGATCTGTATGAATATCCTTTATTACCTCAAACTACGAAGCACACATGGTCTATCAAAACCTCATCTCAAATTGAAAAACCGAGATACGTCATTATTGGGTTACAGACAAATAGAAAACATAATGCTGAAGCAGACATGTCACGATTTGATCATTGTACGTTACGCGATGTGAAAGTCTATTTAAATTCTAATTACTATCCATACGAAAATATCAGTAGTGATTTTATTAACCATCACTTTGCTTTATTATACGAACAGTATGCTCGTTTTCAACAGTCATACTATGGTCGTCGCTCAGAACCTTTGTTAAATGCAAAAGATTTTATGAATATAGCACCATTGTTTGTGATCGACTGTTCTCGTCAGATAGATAATCTCATAGCAGGACCAGTTGTAGATGTTCGAGTAGAGTTTGAAAGCAATAAAGCTATACCTGATCAGACTTCTGCCTACTGTCTTATATTGAATGATTGTATAATTGAATATAAACCATTAAGTAACATAGTACGAAAAATATCATGAATTCAAATCAAATCATTTTAGACCTTCAAGGTTTTAAAGATATGAATAACAATTTTATAGTGAAAGAATTAGCTTTTGCATGTCTAGACTACACCCAAACTTTTTTAATAAAACCACCTTACTTATTTAAATATCTATCTAACAATGAAAAGAAACAAGTTGAATGGTTACAAGCAAATAGAGGAATATATTGGAACGAAGGCTATATTGATTACAGGGAATTTAAACGAATAATAGTATCATATTTAGAAAATAAGGAAATTATTGTTAAAGGCTTAGAAAAAGTGAAATGGGTTAAAGAGCTTTGTGTAAATTGTAATGTATATGATATTGATGAAAAAAAATGTCCTAATTTTAATGAATTGTATAAAAAATATTATGACTTTAACTTTAATTGTAATAATCATTTAAAACACTGTGCTTTGAAAAATGTGTTATGTATTAAAAAGCATTTAAAATGGTAAATAAAATATTTTAATAGTTATAAAAATCTTTTATTTATTATACTAACTTACAACTAAAATGATTACAAAAATCTTAATTTTAAAATAATTTTATTATAACAATAAACATAACAATGTATACAATTAATAGAACACTAAATATCATAATTATCTATCAACGATTTTGAAATTTTTTTAACTAATGCATGAGTCTCGTCTAAGACACTGTCAACCACATTTTTTACGATGTACTGTGCACTAACTAAAGTATTATCCGATTCACAGTCACTATCACAGGATGAAGACGAATTTTCCGTGAGATCGACTATTGAAATTTTTATTAATTTTAAACCAGAAAAATCTTGTCGACTTTTTACAAACGATTTTTTTTTTTTTTCTTTCTTGTTGAAGAAAGAGGATTTCACTATTTTATCACCACGAGCACGGCGTTGTTTCTTCTTATTACTACTCGAATGTTCTGGAAACATCTGACTAAATCCTTCGAGAGGGTCTTGTGCGCATTGGAACGTATAATCAGAATCCGAAATCTGTAACAAATAAATAAATCATTAATATAGATACATATATTCTTCAAATGATAATTTAAGAGATATTATTAATTTAATTTTATATTACTTACCGTCGTCATTGTTTAATGTAAGAACGTAGGTATAAGAATTTGGTACGTCTTGTTACTGACAGCAAATATGATTGAATAATTTTATTAGGTATCCAATAAAAATTATATTACGTTGCAATACCTATCTAAGTAGGTAAAACATAACTGACAACTAAGCAAAATCAATAAACTGAAACGAACTTGTATTGAGGCGAAACACCAAGACTTTCAATCCAAAGGTTGTCAGTTTGAATCCCAACCATGCACATGTCTTTTTTCTTAGTGACAAATTTATGTGTACAATAAACACTATGCTATTACGATGAACATTGTGAGGAAACCGACATGTTCTAGAACTCCTCATATCAAGCTGCTAATACCTAAATTATTTAAACTAAATTACTTTCATACTAGCTATGACAACAATATCGTCTTTCAATAAACATTTAAATAAGAGTTTTCGTAAAAAAAGGCAAGTGCAAGGTCGGGATTCGAACTCACGACCATCGGATTGAATGTTTTGATGTGTTCCACTATACCTAGCCACACGTCTCAATACAACAAATTATGGTAACCATGATTTCAACTTTTTAGATTTCTATAGAAAATGAAACGAGGATTAGTAAGTATTGATTTTATTAAACATAAAATAGGTATAGGTACATAATATTAACAAAATAAAAACTAATTAACCTACTAATTAATTATAAGATTCTGTACAAACATTTAACTAGCAGCGCTCTGCGGTTTCACCTGCAAAGTCCGATTGCACAGGAATATCGGAATAAAATGTAACCTATGTTTTAATCTATATCTCCAGCTATCTGCATACCGAGTTTCATAACAATCCGTTCAGTAGTTTTTGAGTGGTTAAAACACAAACATGCAAAAAACAAACATCTAAACATTAGCATTTATAAAATGAGTAGACAAGTATTTTTGAATCTATACACATAGGTTATTTTAATTTATTTAACTTAATAAAGTTTTATTTCCCACTAATATTATAAATCCAAAGTAACTCTGTCTGTCTGTCTGTCTGTTACCTTTTTTACATGTTAAACCGATTTTGATGAATTTTGGTTAAGATTTAGTGAAACCTTGGAGAAAGACAGATTACCTTTTATCTCGATCCCACATCCCGATCCCGAAATCACTCAGGTGGAACCATAACTAGTGTTAAATAAATGAATAATACCCCCAAGCATGAGTTGTAATTTTGTTCTTAGATATAGCGCGTTTGTCATCGTTACTTGACAAAGCAATTTTATCGACACTCTGTGTGAAAATTTCATGTTTTATTGATCTGAACATAATATTTTTTTTACGTATTATTTCACTATTCAATAAAACATTTTCGTATTCAGAAAAACTTAGGTCTCGAATCACACTTGATTTGACTCCCTTTGCTTTTTTAATGATTTTATTTGAAGTCTTTATAGCATACAGTTTTGATCTTAAACCAATAAAATGCGTAATGTGTTTGCCACCCATTTCATCTTTAAATAACCCAGGAACTTTTTTATTGAGCAAAGGTAAATGAAAATCATTTTCCTCTTCGTAATTACTAGTGTCAAAATATTTTAAAAAGTGATATTTCATATCACTATAAAAGTTAGATGTAAAAATTTCATATATAAGCGAATCTGTGTCAGTGTAACACAAACTTACTTTATCTTTATAAAATGGTTTTATTATATTGTAATGGAAGTTATACATATGTGCTTTAGACAATTCTAAAACTGTAAAGCCTATATAAATAGGTTTATCTAATATAACTTGACTAGGTCTCATTTGTATAACAGCTAAATTTTCAGATAAAATATATGCATTTTCAAAGTAAGGGTTAGCTATGAGTTTCTCAGCAGTTTTCATTTTTTTTGTAATATTAGTTTTGTCATTCCACTGATTAACTAAGTGAACAGTGACTCTGTTTTCAGTATTTTCTAAGGTTTTACCAAAAACACTGTTGTTTAATAACTTAAAAAAGTCTTGTTCAAATGCACTTTTTGCTTTTTGTCTTAACTGAGTGTTTAATTCTATATATTTTTTCAAAAAAGGTTCTTGTCTAAATGTAATAGCTCTATGGATTTTAGTTAATACTAAACCATGTTCTATACATTTCTTTAAATGCACATAATGAATTACATAATAATACTTGTTATATAAATTTGCAATTAATTTTTTTGTTTTCGACCCCGGCGCTGTACACCGTTCAGGAAGAAAGGGTAGGTCGTCATGGGTTTTGAATAATTGTTTAGGATAAATGAGATCAACTTCTAAAATGTATCCCCATTTAGCAGAATCAGAAACATTTTCAATGTCTAGATTATCCAATTCATTTTTATTTAAGAATCTAAAACCTGAGTAAGGTAAATACTGACACATGCTGAATCCATAAAGGTTATTACAATCAAGGTATACTATATAACAATTTGGATCTGATGAATTAAAATCGGATATATATTTATGGTTAGCCTTAGCATATCGGTGTGAACACATACAAAGCCCACCTCTAATACCACTTTGTATCATTCTAACGATAGCCAAGTCCGACACGAGTTCCAAGTGAACGCCTGTCTTAAGCAACATTGCATCAAAAGATAAACTTGGAGTTGTTATGTAAAACGCAGGATCAAGTTTATAATGTTTTTTACACGTTTTGCGAAAATTTTGGAATATGTCTGTCAATAAAATTACATCCGTTTTTAAATATAGATCAGTATATTCACCTAAATTATTAATATTGAACTCATTCCAAACTGTAAGAGCGTGATTGTAATCTGCAGTGCTGATATCTTCATTAGTTAATGAGTTATAAAAATCGCACTTTGTAGGCAAAGTGGTTTGTTCATAACATTTCCAACTAGTCATATAGTTATATGGGTACACACCTTTTCTCGTTAACAAGTTAAATTTTCTATCATCAGGAAAATGTGATCTCAGATTTACTAAATCGCTAACGTGCATAGTTTTTGCAAGTTTGTCTAAACTAGTTCCTAAAAAGTTAAATGAATCTAAAAATCTTAACTGAATGTAATCTACATCAGTTATGTAGATAAACTTTGAAAATGACATATATTTTTCTTTAGACTTAGGTATTATTTTTATAGGTCCACGAGTTTCTCCTAGCTTTTTGATAAATAAATGACAATCATATCCTGATAAATTATGAAAGAATATTGGGATAAATTTTGGTACTTTATGTTGCAGATTGCAATGTCGATGTGCAGCGCCTCGATAACGACCTGTTAAGTGACAATGATCTCTAACCCTATCGTTCCATAAGAAAGTTTCACATATATAACATTTAATAGAATTTTTAAAATCAATAGCATCATCTTCTGTAAAAATCATAGATTCTTTTTTAGATAAAATTCTAAAAATGTTTTTTGCATCTTCTTCAATACAATTGACAAATTGCGAAACACAATCTTTACCACGATAACTTTTAAATTGGTTATAGGTATTATCTACGGAACATACTATGTTATAAGCAAACGCTGCAGGCACGTGATGTTGTAAATAGGACGTATTACCGGTGTCGAATTCGTCACCGGAAATTGGTTCGAGTAATGTTTCGAAATCGGCGTAAATAACAAACGGTATATCTTGTTTTCTATCATAGTTTTTGAATTTTAAAATTGATCCCTCATCGGGTAGAATTGTTGCAACCCCTCCACACAAATGAGTTTTAAACTGATCATTAGTAGGAAAAAATAACAAACACATTTCGCAAAAATATAATTTACCATGATGTTTGCTTATCTGTGATCTAACAAGACGGGGTAAATCTTTAATTAAACAGTAATGATAAGTAACACCATTTTCCAAGAGCAATAAATGAACTCTTATACTATTGGGTTTAATTTTATTCGACTTATAAAGAGGTCCTATAATAGTTTTTCCATTTTTGAGTCCGTATACGAAAATATTTATTGAAGGATTAATTGATTCAAAAACCCTTATATCTGAAAAGGTTATTGGAAATGATATGTTATCGATTTTTAAAACTTCATTAAAATGTGGATATGATGAAACCCTGTCAGGGTGTTTTCTTGTTGGATATAATGCAGCAACAATACACCATAAAAAACAACACTCGTCTCTATTTTTAATGTTCAAACAAGCTTTTTTAGCTTGTATGGTTTTTGGTAAAACCAAAAATTTTGAACCACTAAGAGGGTTGTATTTATTAATATTTATTTCAACATGAGAGTTGGATAAAAATGTCCATCCGCTGTCTTTTTCTTCGAATTCTTGAACTTTCGTTTTTAATATTTCAATGCAAGAGTTATATAAATGTTCAAAATCATAGTTAGCATGAATAGCATAATTTTTTGTAGAAAAGGATTTTAGTTCTTGTTGGTTATTTTTAAACAACAGAAAAAAAGAAAATAATTCTAAATTAATCTTAATATTTGTATGAACTTGTAAAGATTGGTTAATTAAACTTTTTATTTGTTCCTGAACATTAACAAGAAATTGATCAGGAATGCTATTTATTTGGTCATTAATAGCACTAATCTTATAACTTATAATACGGTTTTTAAATGCACTATTAATTATTTCAATATTATTGTATAATGGAATCAAACAATTGTTTTTATGTGTATTGTTGCGCAAGTGTCCTGTCCATAATCGTTTATTTACAGTAACATTACAACTTGAACAAAAAGGCATTATTAATTTTTTTAAATTTATCTTAATATTATTCCAATCCTATCCTAGTCCTAACGATATTATAAACGCAAAGTATGTATGAATGAATGTTTGTTACTCTTTCGTGCAAAACCGATGTATAGATAGCTGACTACTTTTTATTCCGATATTCCTACAGCTCAGACCTTTGTAGGTGAAACCGCAGAGCGCTGCTAGTATTAAATATTCACTTTAAGTAAATTAAATTAAACACTTAGCTTTTACAATGAAAATACTATGAGCTATAACTAGTCTTATAATTAGATAGAGTTACCTAAAATATCTTGATATTCATGCACCATCCGAACTAAGTAGGTACTTATGATTCCGAAGAAATCGCTCATCAAAGGTAAACTTATCTGTTTCAATCCAATCTGTAACATATATTAAATTCAAAATAAGTAAATGTATTATTATAATCATTATAGATAATAATATTATGTTATTACTTATTATATTACTCACCTGATTATTGTTAGCAAATCTCGAGAACAAGGATTAAAAATAATTATTTTGCATGCCAAACGAATCTCTTTTATCCAACTTCCAATGTATCCTAATTTGGTATTAATCGATCTGTTGACAAAAGAAAATAAGTGTTATGCTGATGAATATTACAACAAAAAATATATAACTACGTATGTATTTTAAACACATAGGTACTTACAAGATTTAAAAATATTAGTTTATTTCAAATAAAACTTGTGTTTTTTTCTTCTGTATGAAAAAACATTATTGTTTTTAGATCTGATAGATAATTGGTTTTAGATCTGTAAATAAAACATGAAATTTGTTAGAATTTTCAAAAAAATAAATAAGAAATAAAATAAATAGCTCATATAATTAACTACATCACATATA
Organism: Idaea biselata; assembly: GCA_958496205.1. NCBI lineage: Eukaryota > Metazoa > Arthropoda > Insecta > Lepidoptera > Geometridae > Idaea > Idaea biselata. The sequence goes on from OY292401.1 coordinate 28,598,994, forward strand.
CACACCTTTTTCTTTCAAAATATTAGTTCCAAATAAATTCAGATTAAACTTCTGTTTTCTTTTTGTATGAAAATAGATAAAATTTGATTTATATAGCTAGGTACCTGTAAATAAAACACAAATTATTTATATTAAACACAGTTTAAAATAAAATAGAACAAAAATCGTAAGAGAATAATGACTTACCTACTTGAGTTTTAATTAACACCTTGTATTAAGCATACTGTCTAAATAATATTTGAACAGCTATGAATAATAATGATATGCTAATAAAAAATTTCCAGTGCAATAAACGGATGTAGGTAATCAAATATTACGAAATATACTTTACTTATTTCCGTTGTCTATTCAGCATACCTATTTAGTTAAAAGTGCTTCAGCTATCAATTTCTAATATGGATGTCACAAAACGATGATTATAAAATTGCTTACTATATATTGGAATAATATTTACCTATTAATTACAAAGTAATACATCAACATTTTGTGCCAACCCTAATAATTCACATACTCTTCATAATTTTATTATTTCGAAAATTGAAGTTTAACGAATTTATATTAGATATAACACGAACAAACAAAAGTGACTGAAATTTGTCTTTATTCAATCAACTTATATTGTTTTTCAAATGCGGTAGATTATCAAAAGGTTTTGCGTTATAAACCCTATGTTTTGGATTTATTTTATCCACAACGAAGACTTCAATGAATCGGGCAACACTTGAAGTTCAAGTCTACTACAACGATTCAAGGATCGTGTTGTTAAACACTGAGCCTGCCTGCTACTAGAACGCTGGGCTGCGAGCCTGCTAGCAAGAAGCAAGTCTAGTACCTGTTTTAGAAGCCTTTGAACCTACTGCTACGCTACAATCCCTGCTAGCAAGAAGCAAGAAAACGACTGTAGCACCTGTTTTAGAAGTTCTTGTCTTCATTGAAAATGTAAGTTTAACACACTACTAGAGTTATAAGCTCTAAACCAATAATATTAATCTAACTTAAACTAACAATGTTTGTTTGTTTGTTTCAGGTCAGAGTCAGAATACGAACACCGGGAAAACGAGCCAGTTCTCTCTGCACCCACAAACCGCACCAAATCAACAGCTAGAAAACGCAAACCGTCTGTGATGTCGATATCAAAAAGGTAATATACTTTATTTGAGTTATTAGTTATTAGAATTTTGTCTTACTAACTTATTTGTTCGATTTCTATTATTGCAGCGAATCCTATCTGAGCAAGTATTCTAGAACTAAAATGCTTCAACTATATTTCAGCTCTGTTTATTTTTTTTGAAAACGGTTCTCCATTTTTTGAAATGCAAGTAATTTATTACCAAATTACCAAGAAATAGTAAACCGTTTTCGAAGAAAATTGAACAGAGCTGAAGCATAGTTGAAGCATTTTAATTATAGAATACGCGCCCTGATATAATTATATCACAGCAATATCACTGTGTCGTTCATAGATTTTATTTATTATAAATCTTATCTCATCTTATTCTCTTAGATCTTTTTTTTTTTTTTTTTTTTTGTTTTCTAAAACTAAATTTATTTAATTGTTAGTTTGTTTCAGTAAAAAGTGACATTATTCTAAATTTATATACTAACAATGGTATCCTTGTTTCAGATCAGACTCTGAATATTATGATCAGGAAAACGAATCTGATATTCCCCCGCCTATGAACCTCACTAAAGCTAGAAAACGCACCTCGACTATAGCGTCAACATCAAAAAGGTATATTATAGTTTATTTGATACTATTAGATTTTTATCTTGGGTTCGATGCGTGTCTATTATTGCAGTGAATAATTGCCTGATACAATTATCAATGCAATATCATTGTTACGTTCACAAGCTTTAGTTAATTTAATTCCTCTTTCGACAGCCTCTGTGGTGTGGCGGGCGAAGGCCCGATTGCAATGCAGGAGGTTGCGGGTTCGATTCCCGCCGGATGCAAATATTTATGCTTAAAAATAAGTATTTGTTTCTGGTCTAGGTGTTTTCTATGTATCATATGTATGTATTTACAAAAAGTATAAAATGTAGTATATCCGTTGTTTAGTACTCATAGTACAAGCCTAGTGCTTAGTTTGGAGCTAGATTGCGCTGTCTGTAACGTCGTGCAATGATAATGATTTAAAAATATAATTATTTATTTGTTACAGTAAAAAACTAAGAGATGCTGACATATTCGGCGTCAGCGCCAGCGCAAAACATCCCGAAAACAACGACGTTGAAAAACCAAAGGTGATTTCATCCTTTTTTGTCAACGCGGTGGCAAACGGGAAAGAAAAAAGAAACAAGGCAACCAGCGGGAACTACTATGTAGACCTAAAGGTTTATAAAACCGAAGATGTTAAGGATACAGAACCTAAAGATGTGTGGTTAAAGGCTTTGGTTCGAACAAAGTTCCAAATCGATACAGACACAGAGCAATGGAGGAAATTACACGAGCTAATTAAATCCATTGACAATGGCATTTTCCATGATGCGAAAGTGTATTTTGAGAAGTAAACTTTCATTGCTCTGTATTCAAATTCGGTTTGGAACAGTAACCAAGGTATTCATGCACACATCTTTAGGTTCTGATTCCTTACATCTTGATTTGATTTGTTTTGTTTAGTAAATATTATATTATTGTATTATTTAATTAAAACTAGTAAATGACTTAATTTGTATTTATTGCATTTTTATTGGTTGTCTAGCTAAGACGATAGTTAAATTAATTAATTCAAATTTAAAACTTATTAGTACAAAGTTTTAAGTTTGGATTAATTAGGTAGGTATCAATTTAGTTTATAAAGCGCCTATAGTAGCGGTAGAGCAATTTGCAAACTGAATAGGTAGCGCATTGTAATCTTTACATAAATGAGTTAATATTGTGTTATTGATTATAAAGCGCCTATAGTAGCGGTAGAGCAATTTGCAAACTGAATAGGTAGCGCATTGTAATCTTTACTTCAATGAGTAAATGTTGTGCTATTGAAATAAGTTAAAATAAGATGATATATTGAGAATTCTGTAACACTCGAAGAGTGGCACTCGAAGAGTGGAACAGAGTTCTCAATATATCCCTACTGACGTCCACCAACGAGATGGACGGACGACTTAGTTAAGGCCGCGGGTTCACGATGGATGCAGGCCACTTATGACCGAAGCATCTGGAAATCTATGAGGGAGGCTTATGTCCAGCAGTGGACTTCTTACAGCTGAAATGATGATGATGATGAATGACCTTAGTATCGATCCCGTCAATACCTTTGCTAACATTTGGATCTAAATTGTCTATTATGTCAGTAACTTCACTTATGGTGCATTGTTCGAAGCGTGATAGTTTATTCGATTGTTTTACACTTTGCGTCAGTATACATTCCAAAGACATGTCTTGTCTAGGTATTTTGTTAGCTAATTCTGACCCAATGGACGAAAAAAAATCATTAAAGTATTCACATACATCGTTTCCGTCAGTCAATGTGTTTCCATCTCCATTTTTAAGTTTAGGGGGCTTGACATTCATCTTGACTTTATTTTTTGAAAGCTGCTCTATCAAATCCCACATCTTCTTTGGTTGTTTTGCACATTTTTCAAATTTTCCTCTGTAGTATTTATTTTTATGTCTTCTTATTAAATATGTTACATTATTTCTTTCCTTATTAAACTCACTCTTTTTTAATGTGTTATTTATATCTTTCTTATATTCTTTCCATGCTTCATTTCTTTTATATATTCTTTTCTATATATATATTCTTTTATATTATTCCCCTATATTATTTTATATACTTTTGGTCACTTCTTTATTAATCCAATCTTCTCGAGGTAAGTTAAGTATTTTTGTTTTTATAGACATACTTTCTTTAATGTTATCCAATAGCCATCTTTCAAAAATTAGGTAGGTTTTGGTCAGGTTTTCATACGGAGACGATTTCAGTTTTGTGGCTAATTTCTCAAAATCTATTGTCTTGTATTGAACACGCAATTTCGGGATTTTAATTTGCTTCTTTATCTCTAAATATAGTTGTTTGTGGTCAGATATACTCGAGTCCGTTATTGCTAGGTGAAAACATGTATTTTTAAGATTTGAATGAATGTGGTCTATTATAGTTTTAGTAGTGTATGTTTCCCTTGTGCAGAATTTTTTATTAATTTTATTTAATATCTGGTAACCGGATCCATTTATGATTTCCTTGTACAGTTTTATGTTATTATCTTTTGTCTTTAGAAGATTAAGGTTAAAGTCTCCAAAGACTAACGATCGTTTCTTTTGTTGTATTTGTTCTTCTAAATCTGATAAAAAATCTTTAACCTTCGTATCGTCGGGGTTATACACCACACCAATATTAAGATCATAAGTCCGCACATGTACCCACATATAGTGAATACCTCGAACACATCTTTCCTCGATTAGGTTATGTTTTAGGCAAAACACGTACAAAGATGGAAACTCTTCCTCCTCGTCCCGTACCTCTGAAATTATAGTAGTGAGTGTAGTTGGGTATGTTTAAACCTTGTGCCTCTTTTTCGGTCTTTATCCAGGTTTCGGTGATGATAATTACATGGATGGTGGTATTGGTACGGGCGTTAAGATAGAAAAAACTCAAATAAGACTGCTTAGTTGGCATGTCTTCATATCTGTTGTTAATGCTGTATGTTATTTGATCTGCATTTGTTTCATTTGTATGATTGCTTCTCAAGGTATTTAGTTTTTTGCATTAGTTGTTACTATTTTAGGGGTCCCTTGTATGTACTTGATTGTTAAATCAGATTCTCCTGCATTTTCTCTTCGCTTTAATTCTTGCTGTAGGTCTTTCATGAATTTCTTTTGACTTGGTGTTTTATCCGAAAAAATACGATATCCTTCAGGGGATTTTATTCTTTTGTTTTAGTATTTCTTTTGACACTAAATATGATTCAAAGGTAATCTTAATAGGTCGATTTCCATTAGGAACATACTTTCCAACACGAGTTATGTTTTGAGGTTCTGGGCACGCCAGCATTACAGATTTAAGTAAAGTTGAGACCTCATTCCTGTCATGTTCCTGGCGTGCTCGAGAGTCTTTGCTAAGAATTTCTGCAATACCAGTTATCATTACATTGTTTTGTCTACGGCAGCGATCCTGCATTTCAGAAACGGCTGTCTCGAAGATAACGGATTGTGAAGGGTCACATAATTGCACAGAAGACGTTTTAACAGAACTTAAACCTTCCTCCAAAAACTTCAACTTATCTTGAGTTAATATGGTTTGATTCTTGATATCGGTTATTTCGTTTTTCAACTTATTTTGTTCAGTTGTCAAGTTATGTGTAGTTAGCTTAATATTTTTAATTTCTTCTTTAATATCTTGTAGGTTAATTTTTATATCTTCTTTAAGCTCCGTTATTTTTAACTCCATTTTCTGATTTTGTGATTGAAAAGAATCTTTTATGAATTGCATAATTTCTCTCTTCATATCGTTAAACTCCTGCCCTATGTCAGTACCAGAGTCGGGCATCTTCCTTTTGCGACTTTCATCATTACTTAGTTTCGATAAATCTGGAGTCGACCCATGTCGTTGTGTCCCATCCCTATTACTTCGCTGATTTTTGTTTAGGAATGAGTCCATTTTTGATGACACTAAGGCTCACAATCGATTACAACAGCGCTCGCGCAAGTAGATGTTCCTTGCTCGGACCGATCTTTTGTTAGTTGTTGTAAACAACTTGGCAATAAAAGGTCTTAAAATTTTTGACTTGTTGTTCGATTACTCGTTCTTATCTGCAGCTAGTTAAGACTCACTTCAAACTGAATACGCACTAGGATTTTAAAAAAGAAATTTATTATAAAAATTGAGACACGTCTGCTTTGTTCGCGTACTTGCAAAATGTTTCAATGCCTTCTGCAGTTAGATTTGGTAATTTTTTTACGGCCGGGGGCCGCCGACCTGACACCAACGCTCCTAGGGACTAAGCAGGTTGTCTTTCTCTGTCAGATCCCTTAGCTTAGTCGCCTTTACTACACCCACGGGAAGATATGGAGTAACCATATTACTTAATTTTAAAAATCAAATTATGTAAAAGTCTATTAGGTACCTATTTATATTATCTGTAACTGCAATATTATCTTAATTGTAGATTGTACCGTTACGTGTCACACGTAAGTTGTACGTGGCTAACCAGAATAGCCCCCCGGGGATATATTACGATCGTAAAGGAGTGCGCTCACTGAATACGGCCTCGTCATTGGAAAACACTTTGCATTCGATTTAGGGGTCGATTCTGTACCTACGTGCGTTCCATGTTTTAGGGTTGTCACTCGCCGCTAACTGTTGCCGAAACGAGCTTGAATTGGAAGGGATCGTAAAATTACACTTTACTTGCGTTTGCGATTGTCAAACGCTTTACTTAAAAAAAAACATTTTTTTAGTGTTACCCACACACTGCAGGGAAAGTTTGTATATAAAATAATAATGTATTTTTATATATTTGGATAGAGATAAAAACCATAAAGTAGAATATTTAACCTATTTCGAAGTCGGTTAAAAAATCTTCAAATTTCGGAAGCGAATATCTCTCGTTGCAATATTTTTAATGAAGGTACATTGGAAACAAGCAAACAGTATGATCTCTCAAAGAACTACGAGCCTTACTCAAAAAATAAGAATGCGTTTATTTTAAAGTTCTTGCAAACTAACTGATATAGGTTCATGAATAGTGGCTGCACCGGTCTACGCATCAGAACGAGGACTCGCTTTTTGACAGCCTCTGTGGCGCATCGGGCGAAGGCCTGATTGCAATACAGAAGGTTTCAGATTCGATTCGATTCGATATTTATATTTGTTTCTGATCTGGGTGTTTTCTATGTATCATATGTATGTATTTACAAAACAGTATAATATTATGTAGTACACTTACCTACCCACACTCTACCTACACTTACGTACCTTAGTGCTTAGTTTGGGACTAGATTGCGCAGTGTGTAACGTCGTGCAATATTTATTTATTTAGAATTGTTTCAGATGGAGCATATAAAATTACCTTTCTCTATCACAAAGATTGTTTTGGTAGATTGCCAATCTGTATATTTGATTAGAAAACATTTCGTTTTACTTATTGTGCCGCGTAAATCAATATCAGTCGGAAACCTCTTCCGGAATTGGAAATTGATACATCGTTCTTTGTTATGACGGCACTTAAGGTGGAGGTTGGTAAACGACGATATGTCGTTCAGATTCAGATTATTTTATTTCGTAAATCACAAGTACATTATAAAGGTCTTATTCTAACATTATAGGTACAGTTCATTTGTGATTTGCGTGTGCGTACGATATACATAAAAACAAAAATATTAATAAGTGCAGTAAAATCATTGTCTCTAGGATTACATTAAAATATCAAAATGGAATAAGGTAAGTCAAATATATTAGAAAATGTCAAAAGAAAACATGAAGGATGTCAACTATATCAAAATCTCAAAAGCTCATCATTCAATAAAATTAAAAATAGATTAATGTCGTTGTCGCGTGATGTCGCTGCAGTCGGCATTAGCGATACCACCGATCGCGGCCGACATACAAATAAAAACCCGGCCAAGTGCGAATAGGACTCGCGTGTGAAGGGTTTTGTATCATTATCCCAAAAAAAACACGTTTTGGGAGCCACGCAGAACTATTTATTTTATTTCGTTTTAGTATTTGTTGTTATAGCGGCTTCAGAAATACATCATCTGTGAAAATTTCAACTGTCTAGCTATCACGGTTCATAATATACAGCATGGTGTGTCATGCTGTATCTTATGAACCTTAGTTTTCTGTAAGATAGATAATAAAATAAGATAATACACCAAAAAAAATCGCCGGAATTGATGATGTTAAAAGGGATAGAAAAACAATATTTTTTATTTTGCATGGATAATCACGTGACCAATATTCCTCTCAAATTTAAATTAAAAACTTTAATTAAAAAAAAATATAAAATTAAAAAAAATAAAAAATATAAATTAATTTAAACATCTATAATTTGACAGCCCTAAACTAGACCACATTTCAATTTGGATTCGAATGTGGATGAGGTGCTTGTGTTGTGATTAATTTTGGCGCCAAAATTCGATGGGTACGGTGCGGGCGGTATAAAGAAAGGTGCCTACGTACATACTTAAGCAAGATTTAATTTATTTACAGAGTGAAATAAGACTGTAAGTGATGTGTTAACATATCACCTTAAGAGGACAGCCTACCTATTCTTTCTCCATACAAAAGTAGTCGACTGTCGATCCTCCCTGGATAAAGACATTTTAGAGCAAATACCTTTTAGTTTTTTTCATTTTTTTTCTAATTACAATAGAAATAAAATTTAGAAAAATTAGAAAATGAAAAAAATCTAAACGTAGGGGCATGGTCATGGCTAATATAACACTGATGGAATATATATTTTTTTTCTAATATCTTTATCCAGGGAGGAAACAGTCGACTACGTTTGTAAAGTTTGTATGGAGAGGAGTGTAGGTAGGTAGACAGTCCACTCAAGCCGATACGATTTAGCCATAGTAGAAAGAAGTCATAAAATAAACTAAATATTGCACGACGTTACACACAGCGCAATCGCAATCTAGCCCCGAACTAATTACAACGCTTGTACTATGGGTACTAAAATATAGTAAATGCGGCGAAATTATCAAAATTTACTCTTTACGATGATTTGGAAGCAACGCGAAAACTCCATGTTTAGTACTTGATTTCATTTTTAACCCCCGACGGAAAATGAGGGGTGTTATAAGTTTGACGTGTCTGTCTGTCTGTGTATCTGTCTGTGGCATCGCAGCTCTCGAACGGATGAACCGATTTCAATGAAGTTTTTTTTGTTGATAGGTGACTTTTGTGCGAGTGTTCATAGCTATGTTTGATCAAAATCCGTTCAGCCGTTAATATTATATGTTGGTTGAAGCTAGGAAATAAAAACCGAATGTTTTCAAATATGCCCGAGTGGGGTAGCAAATGAAAGGACGTAACTTTTGTGACAACAATATGCATGTTTAATCAAAATCGGCTCAGTCGTTCAAAGAAGGTATATGTAGGGTCAAACTCGGAAATAAAAACCGAATGTTTTCAAATATACCCGAGTGGGGTATCAAATGAAAGGACGGTTGAGACAACAATATGCTTGTTTAATCAAAATCGCTCTTACAAAAAGGGTGAAATAAAAAAATTTAATTAAAAATTTAAAAAACCCCCGACTTAAAAAATCTTCCAAGTTAAAACAAAACTAAACTTTAAAAGGGTACCACACACCGCTCACACACACTACTCAGAGACATGAAATTCGTTTTCCGCTTATTATTTTTGCCTTTTTAAAGTTTAGTTTTGTTTTAACTTGGAAGATTTTTTAAGTCGGGGGTTTTTTAAATTTTTAATTTAATTTTTTTATTTCACCCTTTTTGTAAGAGCGATTTTGATTAAACAAGCATATTGTTGTCACAACCGTCCTTTCATTTGATACCCCACTCGGGTATATTTGAAAACATTCGGTTTTTATTTCCGATCTTGGAAGATTTTTTAAGTCGGGGGTTTTTTAAATTTTTAATTTAATTTTTTTATCTCTACACAAAACTTAAGTTTCATCGCAGCCGGTCCGGTAGTTGTTTGTTTGAAGGACCAACACAACAATCAAATCACGTTTATATGGATTAAATTAATTTCAAGTTACTGTAACGGGTTAATAAAATGCTTGACGACATTTTACGATTTTACCTTTTACCCTAAATGCGGGAAGGTAAATAACTCGACCTTTTCTATAGCCGGTCTTTGGAACAAAAGTGCGCGGTCGATTAAATGATTTTCTCCTATTATACAGTTTAATTCGGAACGGTAATTTAAGCCGAAAGGAAATTGTTCTAGACTCCTTCGGTTAAACTTTTCTATGATTATAAATATTTTACAAGAAAAAGCATCATCAAAAATTCTTGGCTGGTTTGTTTTTTTTATTGATGCATTTCTCCTTGTAATATATTTCGAGTAAAATGCCTTGAGCAGTAAATAAATACATACGAAATATATTCAACGATTTTTTGATATTAGAATATTTTTAGGGTTCCGTACCCAAAGGGTAAAAACGGGATCCTATTACTGAGACTTCGCTGTCTGTCTGTCCGTCTGTTTTTTTTAATTTTGTGCGAACGCTTTTTTGGCGTAGTAAAGGCTTGGACACATTATCGTGCTAACTTCATACATAACATACATTGTTTTACGAAGTCGAATTTAGTTTTTTCCTCGGCTTTCGTGATGCTGATATGAAATGAAACTTGGAATGAAATAAATGATTATGAATATTTATTTACAAATTAGCATTGAAAAATGCTTAATATAATAAACCAAAAAAGAGGTATGATAAGTTTGATTGTTTTAATTAATTGTATTTTTTTATGTTTGAATTGTAAGTAATAAGTAAATTTGTAATATATTTTATGTAAGTACTTAATTAATAAAAGTTTATTATGTTTTAAAAAGAGGTTGATTTCAATATTATTTTTATAATAATGGACAGAGATCGTTTAAGTTTAAACAGTGAAATAATAAAAATAGTTTATAAGGAGAAACGAAATATTAGTAATATTACAAAAATCTTACATTACATTTTAAATCTTCCATAACGCTACAGGTTAGACGCAAATTCTTAAACTATACATAGTATAAGTATACTTAAGTTTGGTTTACTTATTGAACTTTATTGCAACGATAAACTTGTGGCAAAGATTTTACTATCGCCCGATGATTGTTATTCGCTTTTTATTGACGAAAATTACGAGGATTTCGAGTATCAATCCGTGACTTTATTGGACATATCTGAGTAATATTTGATTTATATTTGCTTAGGACAGCAGCTGTTTTATTGTGGTATAATGCTACAATGTTTACGCCTGAGAGCTGGTGCAGTCGATAGACTTTTTCATCGGCCAACAGTATACTGATGGAATTGTTAAAAATCTGTTTTGTTAAATTTTTTTTGGAATAGAGAAATAAATATCATAACAATAACCGTTTTGTATTTGAAATTGTATTAAAATTATGCGACTATGGTGTATTTGTATAATAATTACGAGCGCGTCCCTCGGTTTTACCCGCGTAAGTCCCGATCCCGTGGGAATATCGGGATCAAAAGTAGCCTATGTTACTCAGGGTGAATGTAGCTTTGTAATGGTGAATTTAATGAAGAATTTTTGAAATCGGCACAGTAATTTTTGAGTTTATTCATTACAAACATACAGACACACAAACACACACACAAAAATCCAAATATTTCCTCTTAATGATATTAGTGTAGATGTAGATTCATTTTATTATTATGGGTTTCAAAAACTTTCACCGAAAATGGATGTTAGGTAACCTAGATAGTTAATTAAATCTAATCTTTATAAAAGAAAGTCGTGTTAGTTACACGATTTATAACTCAAGAACGGCTGAACCGATTGGGCTCAAAATCGGTGGGGAGATAGCTTAGAAACAGAAGACGGATGGTCGCCGGGTCAGTTAATAGTTATAAATAGTTATAAGCAGGGGTCGGAATAGGTAGAGTCAAATAGGGTTACTGACCTCAAATTTACATGATTGTAGATGTTAACATGGACATGCTTTCGGAATACCAAAATTTTATTACAATCTTTCGGAATTTTATAAGAGTAGGTCGATTGCTTCCGGTTTAATGATCTAAAACCTGTTTGTTAATAAAGACATGCCGCCGCAGCGGTATTCCGAAATTTTAAAAAATCCCGACAAAATTGCTACGTAACATGATTTATTTTCTCAACTCTCTTGACTTGAAATAAACGTTTAATATTTAATAATATTAACAATAACTAGCCAGATAACGTATTAAATTAAAATAAAATTGAATACGTTATGGAACGCAACCCAGATTTGGACCTAATTCGTGAGTATAGCAAAAAAATTGAAAAAAATGAAGCTAATAACAAATAATGTATTTTAAATATGCACCACTTACGTCTACTGACGTGGAAAGGTCATTTTCGACCTACAAATGGATATTAGATGTAAAAAGAAATTCATTAAAAATAGAAAATATGGAAAAACTGATGGTTATTTTAATTGTACAGCCTACAATGCTGAAATTGTAACAGCTGACGATGAAGATTGAGTGCCATTAACTGCGCCCCGCACTTAAATCATATACACCTAGTGCGATCCGTGTATACTGCGATTCGAGTATACTTTTATCAAGATATCCGTGGAAACATCTTTATAAAAAGTAGTCAAAATTAATTTCGGTTTATAGCTACATATAAGTTTCTTTATATATTTAAGTGATTAGAATGGTCATTAAAGACTTGTGTACCTACTGTGTCGATTCCCAAACAATTTCGGAAAAGGGCAAGATGAAAATCTCTTCAAGATTTGAAGTGCTTATTTCCCTGGTACATATTTTCAATCTAGTGGATAGTGGATTTACGCACCCATACAGTGCGCGGCACTGTCAATTTTTGCCTTACAGATATACCTACCTGAAAATTGTTTAATATAAATGTGATTGAAACTTAAAAATTATGAAGTATTGAAAACAATAAACGTCTGTGTTTTACTTGTGATCGTTTCATTTTAGAAAAGTAATTCACATAAAATTAATTTATCGTCCTCGTTTTTTTTTGGTCGGTTAAAAAAAATAAAGGGCGTCCCTATATTGTGCATTGTACCTACATGAAACTTAACAGAAAACTTAAATTTCACATGTCAAGTTAGAAATCACCTACGCAAAAGTGTGAATTGAACCCTAGTTGCGTGAACCAAATTCGTACTTAACCGGTTTTTCCTGTCATTGTAGATGATGTAAACTTTGTTTTTTAATCATATTTTATGTATTTGAAGCAATTCCGGAATTCCGAAATGATTTCCATATTTCTTGAAAACAAGGCATATCCATGTTATGCTATCATGATGCAAGTACATAAAATGACTCTACCTATTCCGACCCCTGGTTATAAGTTTAAGCTATAATTGTTAATTAAAATAATACTTAACTTTCAAAATTTAAACAAAACATTCTTAATAAATTAACCCCTTGCAAAACCGAATAGTCGGTAATTTCCAGAAATTTGTACTCCTACAACTTTTCAAAGTTATCTGTACATTAGAAGGAGGGCGCTACCGTCTTCATTTATCAAAGAACTAACTGCGTCCCGCGGTTTCACCCGTGTAAGTTCCGGTCCCGTGGGAATTTCAAAAAGTACTTTCCTGGACAACGGATATACTACATATTATCTTTTTTTTGTTGTAAATACATAAAGGTACAATGATACAAAGTGTTTCCCAGACCAGAAACTAATATTTATTTTTAAGCATAAATACTTGCACCCGGCATTAATAATAATAAAAATAAATAAATTCTGTGAACAACACACAGCGCCATCCAGCCCCGTGGTAAGCTACTAAGCTTGTGTTACGGTGACTAGACAACGGATATGATATTTACCTATATTTATTTTTCTTTTGTAAATACATACATATTATACACAGAGGGACACCCAGACCAGACACAAATATTTATTTTAAATATTTATTAATATTTATTTTACTATGGAATATATGTATAGATATAACGGAATTTGAACCTTAAGTAGTATATTCTGGTATGTTAATTCCTAGTTGGCACATTCACAATGATCCGCGTCAGGCCGGAGTTAGGTCGAAATCAGCGGAGTTATGTCAGGATCGTCACAATGTCTGAATGCTGAACATAGCTCCCTCGCCCACTGCATGCCGCCTTTGTTTTCACTGAAGCCGTAAGCGAATTTTAGAGGAAATGATAGGTACCTAATTGTACTCAGTCTCCATACGAACTTACTCGACTGTTTCCTACCTAACCTGGATAAATACAGGAGAGGAAATATGTTTGTGCCATAAAACCTATATTTTTTCATTTTCTAATCAAATTAGTATATTTGTTATTACTTCACGCAAAAACCACATAACGGATTGCGACGAAACTTGGTACCTAGATAGATAGATTGTAGATAGCTGAGCAGGAGATCTTGAATAACACATAGGTAAAACCGCGGGGCGCTGCTAATACAATATTGTAATTGCGAAATTGACTGTGTCTGTTCGTTACATTTTCACGGCTGAACAGCTGAACCGATTTTCATGAATTTTGGTATGGAGATAGATGGAACCTTAGTGATAGACACCATCTCCAATTTTATCCTGATATTCCCGCGCGATGAGTACTTAGGTGGGTAAAACCGCAGGACGTAGCTATAGCGTTAAATAAATACTGAACTTATTACTACCCTATTACCAACCCATTACTGCTCAAATTGCAAGTATAATTAGATACATGATATTTTTGTTAACATGATTGATAACATGTGGTATTATATAATACTAGCAGCTCCCCGCGGTTTCACCCGCATAAGTCCCGATCCCGCGGGATTTACTGGATCAAAAGTAGCCTATGTCCTTCTCCGAGGTCTCATCTATCTCTATACCAAAATTTATCAAAATCGGTTCAGGTATACGACCTAAGTCCCGATCCCGCGGGATTTACGGTATCAAAAGTAGCCTATGTCCTTCTCCGAGGTCCCATCTATCTCTATACCAAAATTTATCAAAATCGGTTCAGCGGTTTAGGCGTGAAAGCGTAACAGACAGACAGACAGAGTTACTTTCGCATTTATAATATTAGTAAGGATTCTTATAATTCAGAGTGATAACGATACCTACTTAAATTGAAAATCATTTTCAAAATAATAGGAGTCTTACAAGAATAACTTATTGTTCGATTTGTAGGTATATTTTTGAAAATATAGGTACCTAACCCACAAGTCCACCACTCACGGCAAAATCTGAAACTCAATTGATGTATAAGAATTGTTAAACATTTCATTAAGAGGATAGTCTCCATTCTCTTTCTCCATACAAACGTAGTTTAAATTTTCCTCTCTGGATAAAGACATTAGATCAAATTTTAATATGTTTATGCCATAAAACCTATATCTGTCATGACAATGCATCTACCTTTTTTACCTTTAGACATAGATGCATAGTCATGACAGATATAAGTTTTATGGCATAAAGATATTTGCTCTAATGTCTTTATCCAGGGAGGAAAATGTAAACTACGTTTGTATAGATAAAGAGAATGGAGACTATCCTCTTGAAAACATAGAATTTCGGTTTTAATCGCGTGGTGTTTTAAATTACTTTTAGCATTGTATCAACGCTCACCGTTTAGAGACCTTTACGGGTCCCTTCTTCAGGATTGCGGTCTCGAAACGTTGAGCGTTGAAACAATGCTAAAAGTAATAAATACCACGCGATGAAAACCGAAAAATGTCTTTAATGAAATGTTTAACAATCTTAGCACTAGAATTGAGTTTCAGTTTGTACCTTGAGTGGTCACTTTGCCTCTGACAAACATAATTCAATTTAATAGTCGGTAGGTAGGTATGTCTTCTAGGAAATGGAATAGACCTCCGAAAGGATCTGAATCACAGTCTCAATTGAGAGGAATACACGACGACGTGATAGGTAAGTAGGTACTTGAAAATAGCTCTGATGATGAATGATGTATTTTAAATGAGTGTCTACTTGAGATAGGGATCTCAGATTTAAAAACACTTCGCATTCGTCACCAACAAAGAGCAGAAATATGTATTGGTGCCTAATTATTTTTTTAAAGACAATTTAATTGTACACACTTTTTAAACTTAGGTACCTACACGATATCCGTCTACCACTATTATTAGACACGGGTCTAGATCGCGTTATAGATAATCATTGTTTTAAAAGATGTGGATTATTCCCAACGTCCACCACACCACTAATGGACGTTGACACATTTTTTTAGTTTAAGTCGCTACGTCCCACAGTTAGGGACGTTGGGAACAATAACAGAGGGGGATACGTAGTTAGATCATTCCCGACGACCACCACTGAAAATGTCCCCCAACTGGTGGACGTTGGGAATGAAATTTAAAAAAGATAGTTTTTTTATTCCCAACCTCCAACAATTGGAAATCATTTCACTTTCCTGTTGTTTATTATTATTGAATATCATTAAGTGATAAGAGAAACTAGTTGTCATGTATCATTGTAATGATGTATCTTTCCCGAAAAAAATATTACAGTTGGTACTACACTGTCTACGCTGGCCAATTCATTCATTCATTATTTTGTTTGGAATTGAAATTAAAACAAAATATAAAATCTTGACACTTGATAAGTGTTTTTGTTTTAAAAAAATAAAATTAAAAACCCCCGACCATAAAACTAAACTTTAAAAAGGTAAAAATAATAAGGCAGGTACATAATAAGCCGAAAACAAACGTCATGTCTCTGAGTAGGTATGTGGTACCTTACGTTCCCGCGTCGGGGGACGGCTGTGCCGATTTTGATCAAACAGCTAAGAACACTCGCGCAAAAGTCACCTATCAGCCAAAAAAACTAAATTGAAATCGGTTCATCCGTTCGTGAGCTACGATGCCACAGACAGATACACACCCAGGCAGACAGACAAGCACGTCAATAGTGTCTGATAGTTAAATTTAATTTTAGTTTTAATTAGTTGTTCTTATGTTTTTATAAGTTAAGTTTGGTTTCAAAATAAATATACATATTAGGTTTAAAGAAAATTTTGAAAATGAAAATCTTCAAAAAACTAAACAAAAAAGAGCAACGCGATTAAAACCGAAATTGTGTTAAATTTCAAATCAGTAGTATCACGAAAACCGAAAATAAAAACAACTTCTGTGCAAGTTGCGTGCAATTTGTACGGGTGTTGTTGTGTTTGCTTAGAAGATTTGCCTTTGTAGTCGCGGCCTTAGTACTTGTGATCAAATGCTAGCTTGATCTTGACTTAGCATTGGAGAACTCAATTGAATCGTAGTCTTGTACCTACTTGGGTATAGGTGGGGTAATCGACGTTCTACTGTAGGTACTAATTGCAGCCTTATTAATAAACGTGGAGTAAGGTCGGAGTAGTGAGAAAATGCTTTGTCTAGTTTATAGACAGAAACAAAAAGTGGTAAAATTACGACTTTCTCCACGTTTATTAATAAGGCTCAAAGTGAATAAAGCTATTCGGCTTTCGGCATAAGACACTCGTCCACTGCCAACTACACTAAGTTAGTTTATATAGCTTAGCTTTTTGTGGTATACTGCAAACTATGCAAATATGCTCAGTTGTCTGAATAGCGAGCTAAGCTAATTTAATTAGTTTAGCTAAGCTTAGGGTTTGTCGAAACAGAAAATTCAGAACCACGTCCCATCAACGCGTCCAAAACAAAACCCCACAAAATTTAATTAAAATACTAACTAATTACTCACCAAATAGTAAACTCCGAACGGCATCACGACAACCGCCACTAACAAGTCAGCAACAGCCAAACTGACTATAAAATAGTTCGTAGCAGTCTGCAAACTCCTCTCTCTGGCAACACTAATAATCACTAACACATTACCGAACAACGTTAACAACGGAAACACTAAGAGCGATAACGCCCACCAGTTATAACTATGCACTTCACTGCACGTCACATTTTCCACTGAACAGTTAGCCAAATAGCCGCTGTCATTCAAAAAATATGATTCGAAATTCGAATAGTTTGTCTTGTCGATTCGGAAGGTAGTGTTGGGATCGGGTGGCCGTAGCTGCAACGGTATTCGGGTGACGTTTTGGCATTGATTGGAACACATGTGTTTTGTATCCATTAATTTTGTTATGTTGGTAGTCCGATTCATTTCAAAGTAGATTTGGATTTATGTTCCTCGCCTGTTCTGTGTGTGCAGGTACCTGGAACAAATATACGTTTTTATTACGAGTCGTTTTTCTGGATTTTATAAGATTTTTGTGGATAGAGGTATGTGATTCGAGCGCTATGTTGTTTGGAGAAAATAATTTCAACCGTTTTCTTATAATTGTTTTCGTTGTGATATTTTTACTATTCTCTGAACACAGTAAATAAAAAGGCCTTTTAATCACTGTTCTGGTTTTTAAATTTAGAACATACCAATATATTCGACCTCCATTTCGATGCTTAAATACAACCTCCTTGCGCAAAAAATACTCATTACAAACTCCTTGCGCAAAGAATACTCGACAAACTCTTTTCTTTTTCTCGTAGTCATGGTATAAAGTTTAGTGAAAGTTTTGAATAAAGTAGTTACGGATTTATTTCATTTATTTGCTTTCAGTACAATAAATAAATAAATATTGCACAACGTTACACACAGCGCAATCTAGCCCCAAACTAAGCACTAGGCTTGTACTATGGGTACTAGACAACGGATATACTAAATATTATACTTTTTTTTTGTAAATATATACATATGATACATAGAAAACACTGAATATCCCATGTCTTCGGACCGTGGTGAGTCCTAGGACATGTTATATAGAAGATATTACATAGGCATATTTGTTCACATATGAGCCCTGTCAGGCATTGCAATTTCGTGGTGGTAAACCGAGGATTTTTTCACTTCGATTATGTATGATATGATAATATAACAATATACAAGGTCTGTTAAGTAAAAAAATAAATCACATCGCGTCGCTTAGGATTTTAACACTTGATCATCATCACGATCATCATTAGGATCCTTCACTTGCTCGTGATTGATCTATGGCTCTCTTTTTAATTTTTTTATTTTATTTACTACTTGTATAATATACTATGAAACTCATTATTATCGTTAATTTTACAAGTCTTTAAACAAAATTAAATGTTGTTCGCCTAGATGCCTAGAACAACCACCTTTCGGCTCAAATCAGGCTCCTCAAAACACCGCAAGTAAAAACATAAGTATCATCACAAAGTCTTTATTTTGAAACAAAACAACCTCTTAAATGTTGAGAATTCGAAATCTCTCGTAAAAATACAACGAATGGTCTGGAAATCTCGTCGCGAAGTGGTCTTCAAATTAATATTTAATTATAACAGAGTAATGGAGTCTGAGGGAGGACAGACAAAATAACAGTGCACCTGTTTAATATTACATTTTTAGAGCAGGTGAAGACCGGTGGTGGTCTAGTGACTAGTGGTAGTTGCTTCGAGTTTCATTCCGAGGGGGTCTTTTTATATTTATTTCGCTGAAAAACAACATGGAATATGTTTGAGACATGTATGTTTGTTTGTACCTCTAGTACATAATATAATCATATACCCGGACATTTAGTATTTATTATGAAACCAAACACTTAATAAATAAATAACAACCAAAATAAATAAATAAAAACATAATTAAAATTAAAAACTAAATTAAAACTAAAACTGATTAAAATAAAACTAACTAAAAACTAAAATAAATCTAAATCAGCTAAACTTTTGGTGGAGGGAAAAGTGCCCAGAATACTGGCTGCATTGCCCCGTTGTATACAAATACTTATTTTCTGGGCAAAATACAAGCCAGCATTCCGGTCACCCGAAGCCTCCACCAAACGTTTAGCTAGCTCTCTGTACAGCTCCAGAGCGGCCGGCCCCCACGGACCTAAAGACTCCACCCCAAACGGCACAAACATGTAACCCCTATCTAGATGACTATATTTGTGCCGTTTAAGGTTTTCCGCTTTATTAATTCAAAGATTATTAATATTATTAATTATATACCATATGTATATCTAAAAAAGAACCAACCTATACAATACGAAAATTGATTTTAGGACATTCATAGGACCTGACGTTTTTCAGCAATGGTGAGAAAGTGTTTATAGCCGCACAGTTTGCTTAGGTATTTGAATTTTATTTATTTTTTCACTCCTGAAAAGTTGCTATTTTCGAGTTGTATCAATTGACACAGGACACACAGATTTAAGATTTACTCATTTTATCTTATTGATAAACCGGCGACTTTTATTGCTTAATACCAGGCAATCAGAAATTATTAGGATATCTACCTACTAGTATTTTTAAAGCACAAATAAAATAATATTTGTTTCGGAGAACCTAAATTGAGAAAAAAAATTCTGACTACTAGAAGTTCAGAAATTTATATCGCTGTCGCTAAATTGATTTATTTCGAATAATCAAAGTTGTTCAGAAATGCTTTGTCTTTCGCTAAGACTAAGTAATCAAATAAATAATGCATTTGTCTCGCTCTTGCCAGTAATTTTCAACGTCAGCGAAACAGTGACAGAGACTATAGTAATTACATAACTCGTCTAATAATTATGGAGTGTTTATGTCACTCATAGGAGCAGTAAAAAGCATAAACTTGTATTAATTTAGGAAAGTTTTGTAGAAGGCCCATTACAAGGTAATTTAGGTACAGTCGGGTTCAAAAGTAGTTCCCTTTTGAGCAAAAAGGATCTATATAAAGTCTCTGGCATCGCTAGCGGTGGACATCTTGTTTTTTTTTTCTCGATATCTTGTCGAACGATGAAACCGATCCCGCGGGATTTTTCATAATTCCTTTCTTAGTGAATCTTTACACATCACAAAAAAACACACTCTGCAAATTTCATGTCTTTAGTACCAGCGGTTTGGGGTCTGCGTTAATATACATATAGATCAGATCAGTCAGGACTTTGAATTTTATAAATATAGAAGATAGATAGAAGAGACTAATAGATAGGAAATGCATTTTCTATCCAAATATATCGGTTTCGTCGTCTAATTGAAAAAAAATCAAGATGGTCGACATGACCACGATGCATGTCTGTTTGTGGATGAAAGGAGGGATGTGTTGTCGGTATGTTTGAGATATTATGAGGTATATCCAGGATTGAAATAATTATTAGCTAACACTAATTTAAATGTCCTTAATTATTGTAATAAAATTGCAAGTGTATTCGTTATAATTTAGGAGGGTGGGTAGAAAACTAAATTTTTCATAATTATATGTTGGTACTATGTTTGTATGGAAATGGTAACAGTACCCACCCTCTTAAGTAAATAAAATAAATAACTATGCTATGTCTACATTGATTTAAGATCAGCTTTATCTATGAAATAGGTTTTAAAGCCAGTGGGGTTTCTAACATAGTATTTTAATACGACGCCTAGTAACCACTGGATGTAAAATTTAGAACTTCACAAAATAAAGTTTATAAAACAAAAGAACATCACATTTAAACTATACAAAGAATTTTAAACCTTGTGGTGAGGAAATAATTTATAATCCGAAACTACATTTTGTTCAGTCGGACCTGCAAAAACTTCTTTGAACCTTGAATAAAAGCACAGGGAAATGACCGACTTCCAAAAAAGCAGGAGGTTCTCAATTCACACACATATTTTTGCGTGTGACTGTTCTCACGCAGCTCGGTAATTGGATCCCGCGATGTGATTACACGGTCGTCGTCGGTACCAGTGTACCAGTATGAGAAAATAAACTTATCAATGTGAGTATACCTGGCTTGTTTGATTTTCAAATTGGAAAGTTGATTATCGGGGAGAATGGAGTAGGATTCAGACAGGGTGACGCGCGTCGGAACGCTTTTTACAATTTGGTGAATGAAATTGAAACCATCTCTAATAGTCTTACACCCGTATTTATAGACGAATCTGAGTGATTACTTTGTGTGATCAATGCCCTGTCTCGCTCGAACCAACGAACACTGAGCTAGAGCTAGAACACGAGCATTCTATCGTGAATGTTTAGTGAAATAGACATAGACAGAACAACGAAAGAATGCTCTACGTCCGTTTACATTAAAAGAATATGACATAGTGCGGCTAGAATGAGCATTCTTTCGTTTGGGATTTTAAACGTCAACGAAAATGTGACAGACACATTACTTAGACAAGTACCAATTACCTATCTATTCTAATAACGACGTCCGAATTTTGATCCACCTTTTTTAAAGGTTTTGGAACTAGTGAAGCTCGTCCGTCAGAGACGAGTTTAAAATGGATCTCTATCAGGCGACCTTTCTCCTTCTAGTGTCTAATAGAGACCAGTTCTATGCTAAAGGTACATTAAACCCAAAATTTCGGGTCACTGGCTTTTGTAAAATATCTTTTAAGTTTAAAAAGTATAATTTAGTAGTCTTCCCCAATGTCTACCCCTAAGGATGAGGTTTGTAAAGACCTCAAAAACGCGCCTAAATTAATAATAATTGCTTAATATTATCTCAAGCAGCGCGATTAAAACCAGGAAAAATTTGTATAATTTCAAGTACCTACATTTTAATTACATTTGAACCTAAGTAAATTTCTCAAAAACGTCAATCTTATCTCAGTAATTAAATGTAAACTAGAACCAGAAAGAGTTCTTTTGTCGTTGAATCAACATCGAGATGGTTAAGTTATGCTTGTCCTTGGTAAAATCTGTGGTTACTGGGTTAAAGGGGACATGTCAGCAAATTGGGAAAACTGGGTAATATTTCTTTTTGTTTTTATTTCTCAAGGCATTTTTACTAGAAATATTTTACAAGGAGAAATTCAAAACAAGAAGAGAGTATAATCATTAATGCACCATGTCACGTGAGCTTCCGTGTGGGTCAGTGGTAGCGCACTCGCCCGGCAAGCGAGGGGCAGAGGCTCGAATCCTGTCATGGGAGATTTTTTAAGGATACATTTCTCCTTGTAAAATATTTCTAAAAACTAGGTATTTACGCTGATGGATCGATATCAAAACTTAAACAAATTTTCTCGGTTTTAATCGCATTGCTTTTATTATTATTACATATTTTATCAATAGCCTAAGTTTCGAAGGCTTTCTGGAGCTCTTCTTCAGGAGTAGACTGAGATGGTATTTAGATATCTATGAGATACTGTAAAAATATTTAGGTCTGATGTTTTTAAGGTTTTCTCCGTTTTCTCTCAGTCATCTCTGCTTCAAGTAAAGCAAACATTTCTTTTATTTGTAAGTATGTTGCTTCTTCTCTACAGGTCGTAACAACTTATCTTCATAAAACATGGGACATAGCGACTTTGAATTAATAGTTTTTTTTTGTCGTGGAGGATTTTTAACAGGTGGAATATTTTGCTCAGTAAGGGGGCTCAGTGATCGCGAGGTACAACTATTATTGATTATAAAATAAAAACATTTTACTAGAAGTATTTTACAAGTAGAAATATATCGTCAAAAAATCTCCCATGACAAGATGATGTAGTTAGTACCTAGAAATAATGCCTTGAGCAATAAAAACAAAAGAAATATTAAAAATATTATGTCAAAATTGAAGCAAAGGTGTATTTATCCTTTAGTTTTTTCTTTCTAGCGAATAGTTGCTAAATGATGCCTTTTCCTCTTTTACTCTGAAACCACAGAAATATAATGCCTTGTTTACGGTAAGAAAGAGTAGGAAATTAGAGGCCGTTTCTCATTAAGTTTACAAAGGGCAAATTTAGATAGAAGGAAGCGTCCGTAACCAATTTTGTATTCTTTGTTATTTTTCTGCGGTTTTCTTGTAATTGTTTCTTAAATTTTTGAGCTACGAGATTAAGGTTTTTAAATAAACAAATCATTTATTATTGGATATATATTTTTTGGGAAAATATGTATTTGATATTTTTCGAGATATCCAAAGAAAAAATTTGGATAATTCCGTTTTCTATACATTTTAGGTAAAACGAAGTTATTATTGCAGTTCAGTTGCAAGTAAACATGGCTTCCAAAGCACGGAAAATCCCGAGAAAATGATTTTTTGCAACACAAATTATCGGTCACCCATCCAAACGATGACCGCGGCAAGCGTTCCTTAATCGACTGTTCAAGATCGTCCGGTACAGTATAGTCAGGTCAGATCGGATACGGGGAAGACCGTATGACTCAAATATCTCCTGAAATAGGTGACATTGCAACTGCCGGGTGCCACAGATCGGTGCGGGGTACATTGCTCTTGTGAGCATCGTGGCTAACACTAAAAAAATATTGAAATTAAAGACATAGTTCGGTTTGAATCGCGTGGTGTTTATTACTTTTAGTATTGTTTTAACGCTCAACGTTTCGAGATCTTTCCAGGTCCCTTCATCAGGGTTGACTGGTCAATCCGGAAGAAAGGTAATAAACACCCCGCGATTAAAACCGAAAAATGTCTTTAATTTCAATACAACATCGTAAAAACAGAAGAAAAATCTATCAAAAATTACCTATTTTGAGAGATATTTGAGTCATACGGTCTTCCCCCGTATCCAATCTTACCTGACAATACTCTACAGCTAAGGCCAATGAGAATAAATTTAAAAAGTGTGAATAATAACCAGCTATAATTTCCCTCTCAAATCTCAACAGGCCAGATTGCCACCCAACAAGTTTAAAACTTAAAGACTTGTAACTTCTCACTTCAGTCATTCATCAGTCTGTCAGTCGGGTCACGTCCAGTCACAGCTGACGGACTTTTGACACGGTTGACGAACTTTCGACAGACACCGGGGGGAGTTTTGAGTAAAGTTTTCAGACAAGGTAGAGTGACGACAGGTAAAGTTTTAATATCGTCGCTATTCGATCGTGTTTGAAATTTGAATTTTGTGAATTGGGTATACGGAATCTGTTTAAAAATAATTTAAAAATTGACTTCATAAAAGCATAAAATAACCTCCCCTATATACCTACAGTGCCACCGGCTTATTTGCTATGTAATCAGAAGTCCAACTTGGGACTCTTACCTTCTAAATAAAAATATAATCATCAGAATTGGTTTATACATACAAATAAACGACAATTTACCATTTTTCTATAAAATGTTCTTTGGAATATACCGTTTTCCATACACTTTTGACGCAATAAAGTTTCGATTGCAGTCCAAGTAGTAAGTAATTCTTTCATTTTAAGTGTATTGCTGGCAATTATAATAATTGAAATTCAAGACATTTTCGGTTTGAATCGCGTGGTTTTTATTACTTTTAGCATTGTTACAACGCTCAACGTTTCGAGACCTTTCCAGGTCTCTTCTTCAGGATAGACTAAGATGTGATTTGTCATTATTTAAAAAAAAATGTCTTTAATTTCAATACAACATCGCGAAAACAGAAGAAGAATCTAAATTATAATAATGTTGAAATTATATTTTGGTCAATTCTATCAAAAAAATAACCTGCCAGAGCTTAAATGTTCAAACATTTTTTTAGCCTAAATTACAGATATTTATCAAAACTCAGTCAATAAATCGTCCCATGACAGATTTCGTTTAACTTTGATTCTCTACAAACGGTAATCAAATGTGTACCCTAACACGTCAATCATAAGGATCATTTTACAATGCCAATTTCCTATTCGATCAGAGAAAAAAGAATGAATTTTATTCGATAGAGTTATTTATGGAGCTTTTGAAAATTGTTCGGGACAATATGCGTACATACTGTTATGTATTCTGTGACAATACTATAATTTTAGTGACAAGGGGGTGTAAGATGTAGCACTTGACAGAGAGAAATTGAATCTCAGGTAATCCTCACTGGTCCTTTGTTGCTGGTCTGGGTGATTTCTATGTGTCATGTCTATATATATAAAATTCAAAGAATGGCTGATCTATATATCAATGCAGAGCCCAAACCGCTAGTCCTAGAGACATAAATTATTGGAGATTGTGTTCTTTGTGGGGTGTAACTGTAGGTATCCACTAAGAAAGGATTTTTGGAAAATCCTGCGGTATCGCGACATACGTGGGTGAAACCGCGCGGTGTAGCTAGTTATGCATGCATTTCCAAAAAAAAAAGTAATATTATGTCTAGTACCCATAGTACAAACCTAGTGCTTAGTTTGGGGCTAGATTGCTCTGTGTGTAACGTCGTGCAATATTTATTTATTTAACAGTAGATATGACATCAGAAGAAATTGTAAACAGTGCTTTGACATTTTATTAGTAAACAATTTTGACGCTTTAAAAAATAAGTCCCGATCCTACAGGAATATCGGAATAAAAAGTAGGCTTTTTAAAATTATTATTCCAAATCTTCAGCTATCTTTACATACCGAGTTTCATCGCAATCGGTTCAGCGGTATTTGCGCGAAGGGGTAACAAACACACACACATTCACAAAGTTTCACCTTTAATAACATTAGTAGGTAGTAGTAGGTACAAACAAAGCTAGAAATAGTCAAAGGAGTAGAAAATACTCCGAACGCGCCTCGAGTCCCGTCAGGATAGCCCTGGAATTGAATTAGGTACAGTAGTCATAGATCTAGGTACCTAAGTACTGGTAGCCGAAAAAACTAAAAATTATTTTTATTTTAACCCTATTTCGAAAATTTAGATCAAAAATGTAAACAAAATTCTCGTACATTTATTTGAAAGTGAGCTCTTTTTTTTCTTTTTCTTTAAAATTGACATTTCTTTGTTTACATTTTTTATCTAAGTTTCTGAAATAGAGTATATAGGTTATATTAATCCCTCCTCACCCCCTCCCCCAAACTTTTCATGTAAAATGAAGCTTTGAAGAAACCGGGACCACATCATGTGCTCTGTCAAAAAGTTAGATGTCATGTAGAGCCTTATAACTTTACACGCCCCAACTTCACAAGCACCTTACTTCACCATAAAACTCAACATCTTAGCCAAAATATGTGGCTTGGCTGTTCCGTTACCTGAAGAACTATTGTTTGACAAAAAACCCATGCATGGTAGCAAAGCGGCCGGATTTGTTGTTATGATGGCAACAGAAATACATAATTTGTGAAAGTTTAAACTGTCTAGCTATCATGGTTTATAAAAAATTGCCTGGTGACAGACAGACAGAAAGACGAACAGTGGAGTCTTAGTAAAAGGGTCCTGTTTTTACCCTTTGGATACGGAACTCCAAAAAGACGAATAATCTTATTGTGATATCTTATTCTAGTTTTGCCCGAATCTAGCATTAGTCGCTAGATAAATTAAATTGACCTACATTTTTCCTCGTTCTCTCTTGTTTTACTAAATTTTAGGGTAACCTCTAACTAGTGTGACAGGACAATTTAATTTTGGTATTTAGTTGAAAATGAGAGGAGGAAAATGTCTTGGAGTTAATCACTTTTGTCCGGTTAAGGTACAGTATAAATAAACGAAGTGTGGGCGGGCTTTCCTATACTTAGGTTTGGGTAAAAGTTATTATTAGCTGCGCCCAGCGTTTTCACCCGCGTAAATCCCGATCCTGGGGGAATATCGGGGTCAAAAGTAGCATTTGACCTTCTCCAAGGTTCCTTGTATATCAAACCAAAATTCATCAAAATCGGTTCAGCGGTTTAGGCGTGATAGCGTAACATACAGAGTTAGTTTCGCATTTATAATATTAAAGTAAAATAAGATAAGACTTTACTATGTCGACGGATAGTAAGTGATGATATGGTCTAAGATGTGGCACGATCAACTAGAAGATATCAATACAGTGGAATAAGAATTAAGCCGTCTTTGATCTAAATTATCTATATGTTTTATCTGACTTCGGAACGGTTACAATTTTGACGTAAATATGGATAGATTGTTATAAACAGCTGCATAAACTATGTATCGTTTGTCTTTTACTGTGACATGAAGTTTCAAAGTTAACTGACAGAGGCAAATGTCACACAAACTTAGTCATTGTTTATTTAAAGAAAAACACAAAAACCATTCTAGGTGGCACAATGGGTGGCCTTATAGGTTAAAGCGATCTCTTCCAGGCAACATTTGGCTGAAGGAAGATGAAAGATAAAGTATATTTTTAATCCTTTTGTGACCTCGTAGAGACTAAACAGCTAAAAAGCCATTTTCCATTGTTCTGTGTAAAATTAAAACAAAAACAAGAAACTTAAAAAGTTTTTAATATGCTGTTACGTTGTTAATAAAATATAAAAACTCTGTCCAAGGCCCCGAGCAAAGGCAAACATTCTAATAAAACTAACTAGGAAACTCTTTAAAAAATGCAGCGCACAAGTTTTCAGTAGACACATTAAAAATTTCTTACTTAAAAATTGTCCTGGTAGTGTCAAAATTATGACAAGTATATAATCAAGTGTCAAGTCTTCGTTTTTTTAATTTTAGATTATGATTTGACACATCTTCCTGAAGAAAAACTGACAAATACAAAGAATCAAAATGCCAGATCGTAGTCTGATATTAAAAAAAACGAAGCACAGGAACCGTTATGGTCAAATTCTGTCACTTTTTACCCGACTGCACGTCGCAAAGAAGGGTTACGTGTTTAAAGGTACCACCCAAGCGGTCTAAGATGCACCACCTTTCTAGAAGATTTATATTTTACATCTAAATAATATACCTACTCTTTCTGCTGCGCCGATCAATTCTTTGGGAAACCCACGACCATCTCAGCGCATTCTGCGGTGGGTTTTGGGATTAGCATTCCATAATAATATATTTCACAGATAATCTAATGCGTGCTAAAGCGGCTTGCGGCAAGTTTAACTAAAGCTAAAGCGAGAGGAAGGATCCAAGGTTTATTGTACGTGGTTACGGTTCAAAATTATCCATAAAATTACCCTCACTTCATCACCAAACAACCATTCATCAAATTAATGTCAATTTTGACCATAATGGCCATCATACGATTTAGCAGCGCAGTTCTCAGGTGTGAGTGATCGTCATGAAGTGATAGTCGAGTTTACAGAATAGCGCTGCTAAATAGTGTCTACGGCACGACTTTTTCAGGCGAGACTTTTCCAAGTAAATTAATAAAGATATTAAGACGTTTTTAAAGTCTTATTCCTTGAGTTATAAGTTAATTCCCTCGCCCGTGCCGAGTTTATTTTGTTCTGGTATAAATTATAAAGTTGACGTAGGTACTAGTTTGTGATATGAGAAGCCACTTGAGAACAGATTTATTAAATATATTTTGAGTTTTTTGGAGAATATAGCTTTTTATAGGACACTGGCGATCTTACTCTAAAGTTAAATAGTACTATGGTATATTACTACTATACTTAAGGCGATCTACTCTAAAGTTAAGTTTCTCAAGTGCAGCCGCAAACTGCGGCGAAAATGCCGGAATGTATCTTCGATGCAGAGGTATTCATGTATGCTGACGATGTTGCGGCGGTGGTGCAGACAACGAAGCTGCCAGAATTAGAGAGGCGACTTAATATTGTGGCCGGTTAGATGAATAGGTGGTTTAAGCAGAATGGGCTAATGCTTAATTCAAGTAAAACCATTTTCACCTGGCTCCTATGGATATATCGGTATCTATAGGAGAGCAGAATATTTGCCAGGTGACTGCGGTAACTTTTCTGGGGTTCCAAATGGGCAGGAGTTTAACCTGGTCAAATCATATTGACAAGCTCGCTCTTATCTCGCTGTCTCGCTGTTATTAGTGATTTTTAACGTCAACGAGAATGTGACAGACACATTAATTAGACAAGTAGGTAGACTTAGAATTGACTATAAATAAATATACGAGTGTCAGTCCTTTTCCACTACAAGGCCTTACTCGTGTAACGGTTTAGTGTTGGCAGGATTAAATAAGAAAATTGTTTCACACTAAAAAGTTAACATTAATTTAATTTAAAAAAAAATACAGGGGTGGTTCTTAGCCCTAACCCGTGGTTCCACTTTCACTGGCTCGTAAGATAGGTACTATCCTGGAGAGTCCGGGGAATGTCCGATGGCCTAGGTGGTGTAGGTGGTTGTCGGGTCAGTGAACTTCTTTGCGTTACGGTAGGTGAGAAAACTTGAATGGAGATCTTGTATTCCTGAGCGGTAATCTGGAACCCTGGAATATCGTCCAGTGTTAGAATAATATTCACACAGTGACCACAACCACAGTCTGCCACGCCCATGACGAGATGATGATGATGAGGATGAGGAAGCACCTAACTTTACCTAGTAGGCAATGACTGTGGCTGATGGTTTACGAGAACAGAGATTCTGATAAAAGTTAAAATGAATATTTAAATACGGGAATGAAAAATTAATTGAATTAACGACTTTGTTAAAAACATGTGGGTAGTAATTTTGTACATAACGAAACACATCCATACAATTTAGCGTGAATACATACAATCAAATATAATATTTACCACTATTCCCCACAATATAAAACAATAAAAAGTGTATTATAAATTACAATGAAGCATTTACCTAAAACAAAACCAAAATAATAATTGCTATGCTGTTAGTACAAAATGTTCGCCACTAACCGAATTTCGGGTTTTAAAATCACTTATGCGTTTATTTATATTACAATTTCTATTTGTACAACTTAATTATTGTATTCGCTAATACATATAATATAGGGACCCGCGCTGAGAAGAGCGCGTGTGTCCTATATAGGGACCCGCGCTGAGAAGAGCGCGTGTGTCCTTGATGCGAATCAAATTACGAATGGGCGAGGTTCAAGAATCTACGTCACGGCTCCCGTTGTCGCCGCGCTCGAAACAATAGCCGGCCGGTAAGAATGTCGCAGTACAACCGCGCAACTAGACATGATGCTTGAGTTGACCAACTTCAGTGACGTTTTATGAACATAATGTTTTCAACAGCTGTAGGATATAGTTTTTAATTATGTAGGTTAAATATAGTTTAGGTTAAGGTATTTTTAGTTGATGTTTTAGGTCTCTAATATTAGTTTTTAAGGTAATTGTTTAAAGTTTTAAGTTATTTAGTTTAATTATTTTAGTTTTATTATATTTTTTTATTAATTATTTAAATTAAATGTTTAAAATTGTTTATTTTTATATATTTTAGCCTATTTAATATATAATTCGACTATTGTACGTGTACAACGTTACACTCGCAATTACACGAGGTAATGCTTTCCAAATTTCGGCTTGGCGGAAGGCTTACCTGTGGCGTAGCGGCTATCGCACTGGAACGGAATACCAGTAGTCGCGGGTTCGAGTCCCGCCTTATACTAAAAGTTGGTACTTGGCATTTTTTCAAAAAGCAGTACCTATTTTAAAAGAATCATGATTAAATCTAAACAATATACTTAAATTACTACCTTCACCTAAACTAAAAAAGGGATTATTTCTCATGTATTTTTTGTATATATTTCAGATATACTATACATTATACTTTTATTTTATTATTATATTTATTTGAGTATTTTGGGTCCCACCCTCTTTCAGGTTTACATAAACGACCTATGTGAGCTTGGTATTCCGAACTGCTCACTTGTTGCGTACGCAGACGATACGGCAATGCTTATTGACGGGCGCTCATGGAAAGAGACTGAGTCTAATGCTGAGCTTGCTTTCAATGAAGTAATAAACTGGCTTAACAAAAACTTGCTCACGCTAAACACTGAGAAAACCAAATACATAACATTCTCTAGCAGACCAGCACAGCAACCTCCTATGAACTCAATATCCATTAAATCTCATGGGTGTAATGTTAATACACTCTGTTCTCAGCAATCTTGCTTGTCCTGCCCTTGCTAGGGTATCAAGCGTGAAATATCTAGGACTAGAGGTAGATGAATGTTTAAATTGGTATAAACATATAGATTCTCTTGTGTCTAGGCTTAGAAAATTAATATTTATCTTCAAAAACCTAAGAAATTCTGCTGACAAGAAAACGCTCAACATGGTCTATCGGTGTTTGTGTGAGTCAATTCTGATGTATTGTATATCTGTATGGGGAGGAGCTGCAAAAACTGCGTTTCTTAATTTGGAGCGAGCACAGAGAGCAATTCTGAAGGTTATGGGCCGTAAACCGTACATATATCCCACCAGGGCTCTCTATGTAGACTCCAAATTACTAACGGTGAGACAGCTCTATATTCTTCGTTCCATCTTAAAGCGGCATTCCACCCTGCAGTATAACAGCGAATGTAACCTGTTGGCTCGTAGGAGAGCTCTCACAGATCCTCCTCCTCATTCTGTCCTCATTCCCGAGCCAATACCACCTTCGCATCCCGTCATTATAATTGTGCTAGCTCTAGAGTTTATAATAGGATTAACAAACGGCTCAATATTTATCCCATGTGCTACTCACAATGCAAACACAAACTAAAAGAATGGCTGGTAACCCTTGATTATGACCAGACTGAGGAGCTCATACAAGGATATAACACATGACTCGTTGATTTATTTCTTTTTATATATTGTAGCTATTTTTTTTTATATATAAATAGTTATTTATTTATTTATAATTTTTTGTTTTGCATATTATATTATTACTTAATTATTTACATATAAATAGATTTATTAATTTATAATTTATAAAATGATCGACTATTTATGTATTTTATTCTATCATTTATGTTAGTCTCATTCATTCATTTATTTGTTATAGGTTAGTGTAATATAATAATTTAGGCGCGTCCAGTTGCGACGAAGCAAAGTTTTAGGTGAAAAATGTAGACTGTCGTACAGGTTCTCCTAGTACAGTCTACTATTATCAAGATTTAATTGTCATCATGTCTTGCCTAACATACCTATATACAATTTATTGTAAATTAGCGTTTTTAAGCCTAAATGTCTATGTAATATTATGTTATGTTGGTTGGGAATAAATAAAATTTTATTTATTATTATTTTATTTTAAAATAATTTAAATTAATAATCCAAAAATGAGTCCCTAGGTATAGTACCAAAAAGGCTGGCTGCATTGCCCCTTTGGATAGCAATACCTATTCGTTGGCCAAAGTAGCAGCCAGCCCTTTGGTCACGAGAAGCTAATACTAATAATTTTGAAACATTTTTATAAAAATCTAAAGCCTCGGTTCCCCACGGCCCCAATTACTTATTATTATTTTTTTATTATTATTTTTTTGTTACATTTTTCTGCTAACAGTACAAGCAATTGACGGTGACGACGCGACGATTGTCTTGTATTTGAATTTACGAGTATAGATTCATTGTTGAATCACGATTATTATGATATGGTGCGATTTATAAAAAACCGGCCAAGTGCGAGTCGGACTCGCTCACGGGTGGTTCCGTACCATTATCACAATTGGGTACGGAACGGACCCTTTAACCCTAAAATAAACACTGGACCAAGCGAAAACCGTGTGCGCAACGACTACGCACGTGTGGATTTATCTTTGATGATCCACTGATGCCGGTTTATCAATAGATGGCAATACCTAGTGGTAAAAGTAAATCGCGCTTGCGTTGTACTGTGAAAAATCACATTTGTTGTAGGGGAGTCCCCCTTAAATATTTGTTATATATTGCTTTTAGTATTTGTTGTATTTATAGCGGCTACAGAAATACATCTCCTGTAAAAATGTCAACTGTCTAGCTATCACGGTTTATGAGCTACAGTCTTGTGAGAGACAGACAGACAGCAAAGTATCTGTAATAGGGTCCCGTTTTTACCCTTTGGGTACGGAACCCTAAAGATTAATGATCTTCATATCGCAAATGAACAATCCAACAGGAACCGATCCAAAAGCTCATTGGTCTAGCTAGATGCACCTGCCGATCTTGAACGGTCGTGGGGGTTAAGCAACGCTTGGCGTGGTCATTACTTAGTTGGGTGACCGATAATTTCTGAGGCAAAAAATCATTTTCTCGAGCTCCTCCGTGCTTTGGAAGGCACGTTAAGCAGTTGGTCCCGGTTGTTATCTCAGATAGCAGTTGGGTCAAGTAAGAGGCGTTAGGGCGATCTGAAAACTCTAACAACATAGGGGAGCCACACCACTATAAGAAAAGTATAAGAAGAACACAGGAATTGTTTATTCGATGACGACGCCATTGGAAGGTAACCAATGCATAAGTATTGAATAACCACTGTTTTAGGATTCTCAAAGAACTTTCAAATTCCTCGATTAAATTTCAATTCCAAGTTAATTATCACCTAGAGAAGTGAAGTGCGGCCACAGTTTTAATTAAAAATATAATCTATTCTAATATTCTCGATGTTAAAAATTAATGAGACTTTCAGATGATTTAATTAATTTCTTTTTAGTTTAGGGTTTGAAGAGTTTTTGTGGGTTTTTGCGAAAATTTTAACCTTTATCTTAACTATCTCACTTTAGATCGTCAACTTTGAGACCCATTAGGCTACCAATACGGTTTATTGTCATAATCCCCACTAAACGCGGTTTTTTTAAACATTTGTCCAAAAACAAACGTTGAAATTAAACTCATTTGTCGGTTTATTGAAGAGACCTGTAAAGGTCTCGAAACCTTGAGCATTGAAACAACACTAAAAGTAAAAAAACACCACGCGCAAACAACAAACCACACGGTAGACTCTACCATGATTCTTTTCTGCTCAGCAACAGTACTTCCCTGATCGTCCCTTTAAGTGTAGACTTTTGCACAGCGTGGGTAGGTTTTCGAAAAACGCTGACGAAGTCGCGGGCACAGCTAGTCTTAATAAGTTTTGTGAGGCAAAAGTTGAGAGCTATCTATTAAACCATTTTAAAAGTTGATGAACAAATTAATCTACGGTTACAAACTTTAACAAACTCGTATGTAAAAGTACCTACCTATCATTGTAGTTCCAGAATTCAGCGCTGTTCCCGTCAGTTACGTTTCAGGCGCTAACGTAGTTGCAAATTCAATTTGCCTGTACTGAAACTGAAACTCTAGCAATGCATGAAAGTCGCAGAATATAAGTCCGTATATCTACCTACAGTAGCTTTGTCGGTCTACTGTTTTAGTTTTGCCCTTCTCATCCGAGCAATGTTGCATCTCTCTCGGGAGCTCGGGGTCCGCTACACCCAAAATTCTTTTTTTTTATTTGGTGTCGGCGCAGTATGTATGTCATCATTAACCATACCTATGCAAATAGATGTGGAAATATTTTTACGGCCGGCCGCCTGCCTGACACCAACCCTCCTAAGGACCAAGCATTTTATGTGCCAGCGCGGGGGGAGAACTAGAACGCCGGGGATACACACACAGCAAAGTTTTAGTTTAACCTTCGTGCGTAAATAATAAAGGATTTTGGACCATTGATCTAAACCTCTATTCCTTACTACCTGTAGATATGGCATCAGAAGGAAGACAGTTATGAAAGTCTAGTAGGTACCTACTACTTTTCGTTGGCGTTTCTTGAAAAACTTGATTGATTAATTATTTTATTGTAGGTTCACACCACAAAAAATCCAAAATGTAACAATACAATAATTTTAAAAACTAGTTTGAAGAAAGAGTGGTCTTTTCGTTTAAAGCGATATCTTCCAGGCAACCTTTAAAGATGGATAAGAAATGACACACAAAAAATCAAACAAACTTAAACGAAATCAAACTTTTGTTCTGATTGGTTTGTCTTTTGTTTTTGTCAGTTCGACAGCCGTCATCTGAAAAAAGACATACATTTTTTGAGGTACAATGCCAATGGTGACAGGCAAACACAAACACACATATCTCACCCTAAACGCATATACCGTCACCGTGACTGTCGAGGGTAAAATGATAAATTACGACTATATATGGCTAGACATGACAATCCCGACAAGTACACCTACCACGAGTTACTACGTAAATAGAAAGAAAGACAGACAATAATGTTTATTAGGACAAGCACTCAGCAACAAAATAGGTACTGAAACAAAAATAAAAACAATTTTACAGAGCTTATAAAACTAGGAAGTTGTGTGGGAACCCTAAATAAGCCGGACCTCGGCAAAAAGCGGTGGCCAGCAAAACAACTCTTTGCTCGTCTTTACTCATACCATGAGTTGATACGTAAATAGGCGTACTGTTTAACGTTAACAGTTTGACCCTGTGGAGAGGGCGCCCGCGCCGCCTGTTCTCTGCCGCACCGGTCGCAGCTTTGCCGCACAAGCCGATATTATGTTTTGCGTTGTGGACATGCCCAAACTGTTAAAGTTACAGTGCACTGATTTACGTATTAAGGGCCCTATACTGAAAAACTGATAATCCATGTCGGGCGCATCGAAAATTGTTGATTATTTCATGACGGAATGTCGTAGAATTTTTTTTTGTGTACAGATTGTAGGCGACATTGTTTCCGATATTTTAGTGCAGTTTCCATACAAATATGTCAAAACGTATTGAAGCCTATTTTAGCCAAATCAGGCATTTTTTGTCTAAAATTTGGATAGGCTTTGCACCAATAGGAGGTTCTTGTCTTAAAACAACACCAAAATGTAGAAAACAATGTCACCTACAATCTGTGCACAAAAAAAAGTTCTACGACATTCCGTCATGACATAATCAACAATTTTCGATGAGCCCGACAGGGATTTTCAGTTTCAAGGTCGTTGGCGTTGATACTCCTCTTAACTTATTATTTATTTTTTATGGCATTGCCCAAAGGAAAGAACGGGTCAATATGCCTGCAACTAACTAAGCTGTGGGTGTCTGTGCTGTGTAAGCCGATTGAC
This sequence comes from Idaea biselata, assembly GCA_958496205.1. NCBI lineage: Eukaryota > Metazoa > Arthropoda > Insecta > Lepidoptera > Geometridae > Idaea > Idaea biselata. The sequence goes on from OY292401.1 coordinate 28,635,070, forward strand.
AAGAAGCCAGACAAATAAACTAAAATCGTGAAAAAACAATAGACGACTACAGACTATCAACTCATGGTAGGGGGTAAAGATAGTTTAGTGTATTCTGCGCTTAAATTGTATCGTCTCCATCTCCACCTACTTTATATTCCAAAAGTGTGCATTTTATTTTTCTATTCAGTAGAATATATTCAGTATTTTTCTATATTGTCTATCTGTAGTCTAACAGACACGTTTATTGCCAGACACCCATCTTTTAGCTGTAAATTCCTCGGTTCAGGTGATTACGCTTCATAAAATCTGCATCTTCTTTCACGTCGCTCCATTCAACGAATAACAATGATCGTGTTACGTACAAAAACAAGGCAATCCCGTCACGTCAAAGAATAAGTTAGATATTATACAGAATCGACTGTTCGGATAGTGATCCATTTCAAACTCGTCTCTGACGGCTAGCTTCACCAGTTCCAAAGTCAAACTGTTCGCGAAATTACTCTCACACAAAACCGACGACTGTTACAAAAAATGAAAACGAACGACATGCAACGGACAGGATTCGAACCCGCGACCGTCTTTATCTTACCCGAACCTACCACACCAGCGGTATTTTCTCTTTTTTTACTGACTTCCAAAATAATAATGAGGGTCGTTTTGGCGTTAGTCTTTTAACAAGCCATATAGGCCGAGGCCTGTGCTTGGGTATGTTAGATTTAATTAACGACCTTATTTTATAAATAAGTTTGACAGTCCTTTACATTACACATTACACATGCTTATTAATTATTTATTTTACACACATACGATAAGTTTATAAAATAATATGTTTATGCTGATGCCGGCAAAGATTAATATGCTTTGTACGAAGCATCAAGTCTGTACATTTACTTCCACAGGTTGAAAGAAGGAAATCGTCTAATTTGATGTTACGCAGGAATGATAAAAGTAACGGTGGCACCGCGCTTTCGGGAACTGAATGGCCCATTGTTTTTGAACGGAATTCTCGAATCTTGTCATTATTCACACGAAATAGGGCCGTTTAGGAAGATAAAGTAGGGGATGGAGTCGGTTAACAGTTTTTAAGTTGGGTTTTAAAGTCGTAGGTCATAGACAAAGGTGTATGACTTATGACTTCAAAACCTCCTGTCCTACATACAGTGCAACTGACATATCTGTTATGTAAGCTGAAGTCGGGCAGCTTAACTAGGTACATACATTCTGGATCTACCCAGTAAACTGTCCGACTAATAAGCACAAAGGTGCTTATTACGTACCTAATTACGCTCATCTAGAAGAAGATGTAAATAGCTGAACACCTGGGGCTTTATTTTGTAACTTTGTTGCTAACAAATGTCGATTGAAACAATTGAAATTGTTGATTACGCGTCATTTCGCGGCATTCAGTTGTTAACAAATTGTCATTGTAATTAAAACTAGCGATTGTAAAACTATCAAATTTTATATCCGTTAACGCAGAAATCACCAATTGCAATTGTTTCAATCGAGATTTGTTAGCAACTGAGTTAAGTAATCAGAGGCCTGGAATATTGCATATGCTACTTTTTACCCGACTGCAAGGAAAGGGTTATGTTTTTCGCGCCTATCTTTGTATGTTTGTTGTCTTTATTCCCTCGTATCTTCCAAACCTCACGATAATTTCTTTAAACCAAATATTACCGCGGGATCGGGGCCTCTCTTTAATTCTAAGAACGATAAAACGAACGATAATTCCGGAAGAAAATCTGTCATTCATCACATAATGAGAGATTTCCTTTCTTCGTTCGTAGAATTAAATTAACCCTCCAGGATTTACGAAGGTAAAACCGCGAGGCACAGCTAGTATCCAGGTAAATCCTATACCTACCTACGCATGTAACAAAAACTCCCTCGCATAAAATCAAGCGTTTATTTGGTGACAAATATCTGAATAGAAAAACGGGCGAAGTGCGAGTCGGATTCGTGCGCGAATGGTTCCGTACATCACAAAAAAATCAGCCCCACTTACAATTTGTTTCACTTTGCTAATAATATTTGTTGTTCTAGCGGCAACAGAAATAGATAACATCATTTGTAAAATAATCAACTGTCTAGCTATTACGGTTCATGAGATGTATTCTGGTAACAGACAGACACACAGATGGAGTCTAAGTCAAAGTGTCCCGTTTTTTAACCGACTTCAAGCTAGGAGGAGGTTCTCAATTCGGCCCGTATTTTGTTTGTATGTATGTAGGTATGTTTGCATGTACCTAGATATAAATATAAATACAGATTTCATGCCGGTACACACAATGTAATCTAGCCCCAAACTAAGTACTAGGCTTGTACTATGGGACAAAACAACGGATATACTACATTTATTATACTTTTTTTTTGTAAATACATTATGATTAGAACACCCAGACTAGAAACAAATAACTATTTTAAGCATAAATACTTGCACCCGGCGGGAATCGAAGAACCGCAATCTTCTGCATTGCAGTCGGGCCTTCCCCCGACGCGCCACAGAGGTCGTCATACCTATCCCGGGCGGCATATGAAGTCCAATTTCGTTATATTTATTTATATGGAAAGTGTGAGTCTCGAGTTGGTCCCATAACTACCCTTTAGGTACGGAACCCTAAAAACAGGAATAAAATCAATGTCCCTGGATTTCATCCCCTTATATTTGTAAAAGTCAAGTCGTTCCTGACTGCCTCATTATCGCCGTTGAATTGGGGCAAACAAACAAACAACTGATATTTTATTATACGTATAGATCTAAACTAGCAGCGCCCCGCGGTTTTACCCGCGGATTTTCCGATCCCACGGGAATATCAGGATAAAAACTAGCCTATGTGTTATTGTATGTCTTCAGCTATCTAAGTACATGCCGAGTTTCATAGCAAACGGTTAAGAACGTGGCGACTGTTACCATTTCTGTATGGAAATGTCAGGGGCGTCTCTAGGTCATGTAGCGCCCGTGTGCAAATATCTCCTTGGCGCCCTCTAGTAAGAGTTAAGAGTGATTCCAATATGGAATAATAAAGGTACAAACAGCAGTAGGTACTAACTTGACGTAGGTAGGTACCCCTAATGTTATTTTATTGTGAAGTTGAAAAAATATGTCGGGAAACAATAGGTACCTACATACACCGATATCTTTTGAATGAAATGTCTGAATTGAATAATTCAAAAGGTCCTAGAAAGGTATTGAATTTGTCTTGAATATGAAGTAATTTATTTTACCATTAATTAATACCAAGGTACAAAATAAAAGGTTATTAAAGCGACGGCATGTTCACGAGTTCCAGGTCGGTAGTGGAACACGTACGTAGGGTTTTTTCCCCTTCCCTATTCCGACCGCCATATCCGGAGCCTCCATCCCCATTTTACCCACATGACCGTTCAGATCACCACCCAAAACGATTCTCTGTGACAACGAGATAGCCCCAAGGACCTCGCCGAGTTTATCCCAAAACCACCTCTTATCAGCGTCGCTACAACCGACTTGTGGCGCGTAAGTACTTACGACGTAAGTAGGAACCCCCCCAATAAGCACCTTCACGCACATAAGTCGATCGCTAAAGCGATTCACCTCCAAGATATCGCCATGCAATCACTCAGCGAGCACCACAGCCACCCCGTTCTCTCTACCAGGTGCACCCGTGTAGATCAGTTTGTTGCCTTCCGCCTGAAGAGTACGTCGGCCAGCTCCCTCGCGATTCCGGTTAGCGTGAGAATGTTCCACGTTGCGAAGCCGAGTTTCACCTTGTATTTCGGGGCTCGGGTCTTTGGCCGTATCCGCCCGGTAACCCTCGTCCACTTACCACAGGAGTCGGGCGAAGCTCCTGTGCGCCGTTATGCGGCGGCGCCCTATCCGTGTGGCAATCATTTTTTGAACTCCCATAAAATATTTGGCGAATTTCTACTTTTACGGGAGCGACTGCCGTCTGAGTTCTGACCTCCCAACCCCGAAGGGAAAGTCTGCGCCAGAGTCTCGTCCGTTTATTAGCAGGTACACCAAGCTAGCAGGTGAGGTTGGCTTGGGCCCAACGATCTTAGTGGGCCCCATTCACACCCAGTGGGCCCCATACACACGTTTCTGTTTATAAATCTAAATATTATTTATAATATTTAGATTTATTATAATAATTTTCATACCTTGATATTTACGCAAAATCATTAATCGTATCAGGCGTCATTTTTCCTCGCCACTCAATCATTAACATCGACACGTTGTCATTATCTTCAAGAGCCATCTTTTAAAAATTTGATATTTCTCCTAAAATATTAGCTTTACAGTGGTGCCTCTTTTACCATTTTCTATTATATTAATCAAGTAATTAATAAAGTACAAAAGATTTGCTCTGGCACAGGGTTTAATATTTTTTCATAAAAATAAGCAAAAAAATATTCCGGTCGAAGAATCACCCTCCCGACACGCGCCTTTGAGTATTAGCGATGCGACATTTAGCCCTAATATACTATTTCGGATTACCATCTCATACCTACCTACCTAACGTAGACCATAATAGAATCTTTGAAAATAAATATGAAATAAAATAAACCTCATAGTTTCCGAAATGCGATTATGATACGGGGGCTGGGTTAGACCGCTGCGCCCGTGTGCTGTGCACACCCTGCACACCTGCTAGAGACGCCCCTGGGAAATGTATGGAAATGGTAACAGTCGCCACGTTCTTAAGCACATCAACATCACACATACACCGTACACCGTACACCGTACAACGTCTTACCGTACCTCAAAAGGTAAAAAGTAACCCTTTTAAAATTACTCGTTTGTCCTTCTGTATGTCTGTCTGTCACCGCCGATTTTCTCAGGAACGGGTGAACCTAGCAAGTTGTTTTTAAGGTTCCGTACCCAAAGGGTAATAAAAACGGGACCCTATGACTGGGATTTCGCTGTTTGTCTGTCTGTTACCAGGTTGTATCTCATGAACCGTGATAGCTAGACAGTAAAAATTTTCACAGATGACGTAATTTCGTTGCCGCTATAACAACAAATACTGAAAACAAAAAAAAAACAAATATTTAAGGGGGACTCCCATACAACAAATGTGATTCTTGACAGAAAAACGCACCGCGATGTATTTTTACTACAAGCGCCATCTAGTGATGGAGTGATAGACTTAAAACGTTTGCGTTGCGTTCACAGATTGATTAGTCTAGTGTTCATTTGAGGGTTCGGTATCCAATTTATTGTGATAGTGGTACGGAACCCTTCGTGCGCGAGTCCGACTCGCACTTAGTCAGTTTTTTTTACAGAGCAGATAAATATTCAGATATCTGTGTTTTTTTTAAACTAAGGTTAAATTAGGAGTACATGTCCTAATATACAAACTCAATCCATATAATATTATATACCTAGCAAGTAAAGCCGTAAGTAATATTGACAACCGCCTAACTTATATCAGGCTGAGATATTGGAGTCTAAAACCATTGACTTGTAGTAATCTGTGAGTTCACCCTCCAATATCTCACACTCCAATAACCCCCGATATTACTGGGGCGGCTGCTGCCAAATCATTTACTTCTTATTGTGTACGAATTGGGGTTAAACTTTACAATACTATGGTCACTATTTTGGGGGAGGGACGGTGTTACAAGACCTTGTCAACCTCCTCGGAGCAGATTTCATTTTGGGTGGTTTTAGATAAAAAGAACCTCGAGCGAGAAGGTTTTAAAAAAAGAGCTCGCTTCGCTCGCTCACTTGAACCTTCCTGCACCTATCACCCTGACGTTTCAGTCACAGGAAAGCTTTCTGGGTTGTTTTATTCAATACTTTAATTACTCCGAACCAAAAAAAACATTTTGTTTTTCGGACATAAAACTAGGATTAATGCATGTCCTCCTTTCTCCCACAGGTCTTTGTTCATACAAATTCGTGGCGTAGGATTGTAAAGTTTTTTTTCTACATGATAAGTAGATGAGCATTTGACCCTCTTACTAGATTGTAAATGATAACATGATCTAAGATGTAACACGCTCGTTTAGAAAAGGGAAGACGGTAATAGAACAAGACCCGACCCGTCTTCCTTAGTGGCTGTACCGGCCAACGTATCGGAACACGGACGAGTCCGTTTGGCGCTACGATATAGACCGGTGGGTGGGTGGACCGGTGGGTGGTAACAAGCTGCGGGCCAAGTCTAAAAAACGGTTTTTGGTCGGTTCGGTCAGAATTTTATTCTCAGGAACGGGCGGACCTAGTTCAAAGTCGATTTGAAAATTCCGATATTGACCGATGTCTGGTTTGACCACACATATCCAAACATTAATCAGCTCTGTGGGTTTGACGTACCTAAATACATCCATATCTCTAATTACATCAGTCCCTTTCACCACCAATTCGAACCACGTAGGTAACTAGTCCGTACAAGCCTTTTTAGCGTTTATATCCAAATTAATATGGTAATTCACCCGTCTAGATCCTAACTCAGGCTTAACTTAATTCTAGCCAAACACGCTACTGTTAAGATCGCTGCCTATACTATCTCTCCGTCGACTATTTACAGTTTACTATAGTCAATTTTGCTCCGATCAATTTGAGAATAACTCGATACTGATGGAGTATACACACGTAATACAAAATATGAAAATCTAGAAATCTATACTATCTATAAAATGTGATAAAATGCTTAGTCCTGACTGACTGACTGACTGATTGATCTATCAGCGCACAGTCTAAACTAATAGTGGAGAGCTGAAATTTGAAGAGTGTGATGTATTTGATGTAGGCATCCGATAAGAAAGGATTTTTACAAATTCCCACGAGGTCGGGACTTATGCGGGTAAAACCGCGGGACAGAGCTAGTAGAATATATATGGCTTCATCTCTTTAACGTAGAAACATGATTGTTAAAAAAAATCGCGATGGAAAAATGTCCTATGAAAAACTCTGGGGTGATTTTGTGAAATAGTTCCTGATCTTTCCTGGTTCAAAGCTGTTGCTGATTAAAAAAATCCATTAAAATTAACTAACAAATTGAAAATCGGAAAATGTTGTGAAACATGAAACATTTCTATTGTTTCAATCCAAATGATATTTGCAACATTTTTACGGAATCAACTGGCTGGTGTTTTGAGAGGTTTCATTGTAGTGTGTTCTATTCTTTTTTTATGAATTGTAAACAATTATTGGCATCAAAACACGACAAACAAAAGAGAAACAACATTATAAAATAAAGAAAAAAAGAATAACTATAAAAAAAAAAGATTTTTACCGAATAATCCTGCAGAATCGGGATCTTTACTGGTGAAACCGTAGGGTGAAGCTAAACACTAAAAAAATGCGATTTAAGTATATATAAAATATATCAATAAATAGTTTGAATTATTATCACTATCAGTGATTCTTACACAAAATGCTATAAAATGATATGAACATAAAATGTACGCGTACGTTAATGTTAAGTACGCGTCAAAATGGGCAATAACTTGTTTCACGTCTCTTTATCTAAGGTATGTGTAGTAAAAATACCTTAGGTGCACTTAACTAAGGAACTAGTGGAAAAAGTGCTTGACATAAGCAGGAGCTTCGTGTCACGAAGATGAAGATGCTGCGCTGGATGTGTGGAGTGACGCGAAAGAACCGCGCCAGGAACTCCCGCATGGAGGAGGAGGAGCAGCCTTCATGTCCGAGACATTGCAGTTAAGGGCCCTATACCTGCTAAACTCAAAATCCATGTCGGGCGCATCGAAAATTGTTGATTATTTCATGACGGAATGTCGTAGAACTTTTTTTTGTGTATGGATTGTAGGCGACATTGTTTCCGATATTTTAGTGCAGTTTCCATACAAATATGTCGAAACGTATTGAAGCCTATCGACATTTTAGCCAAATAAGATATTTTTTGTCTAAAATTTGGATAGGCTTTGCACCAATAGGAGGTTCTTGTCTTAAAACTACTCCAAAATGTAGGAAACGATGTCATCTACAATCCATACACAAAAAAAAGTTCTACAACATTCCGTCATGAAATAATCAACAATTTTCGATGAGCCCGACAAGGATTTTCAGTTTCAAGGTCGTTGGCGTTGTTATTCCTCTTAAGTTGCAGGAATTCTGGTACTGGTGGTATGTACGTGAGCTAGTCACGTAGGGAATAAGTGTCTTACTCATAAGTTTCTTGTGGTTTCTTCTCATCGGAGGGCGCGTTCCGAAACCACAGTAAAATAAAATCTCGACGTTTCAAAATGTACGTATGTAATTTATATATACGGTTCTAAATGAATTTTGAATTGAATTGAATTTGAACTGAATTGAACTATGACGCCATTAGGATGACCCAAGAAGTGCTGGCTTGACGTCGTAATCGTCAAGCCATACAAAATTATCATTGCTCAGATGATGATCATGATGTTGATGATGTACATATACAATACACGTACTAGTCGAGTTTTTTTTTGTAAAGGAAGAGAATTTTGGAAATACATTTTGGAAAATGCGGACGAATACGTATACAAAATGCGCTCGGTCTTAATAGTCCCAGAGCCAGGTGAATATTTGGTTAATTATTTCCTCTCAAGTGATAATTAGTAAAATACATCAGAAAATCGAACCATGAAGTCTCGTGAACGTCAGCTGCGGCTCGGTGGGGGGGATGAGGAGTTATAACCTCCCACGCTCGGAGAAAAAAAAAATACATTCACTCATTTCCTCTCGGCTAAAAATTTACCTGATGATAGCTTATATGTAACTATTGATAAATATATACGTCAGCTGGCTGTATCTTGGTGGAAAAATCGTCAGCTGATGTCTCGATCATGGAAAAAAAAATCTTCACTTTCAGTCATATCCTCTCATATAAAAATTTACCTGATGATAGCTTATATGTAACTATTGATAAATATATACGTCAGCTGGCTGTATCTTGGTGGAAAAATCGTCAGCTGATACTTTGAAGGTCGTTACGTAGAAGTTAGCCAGAAGCATTTACTGACTATTTAAATGCATCAGCTGACTAGGTTTCCCTCGACTTACTGCTAGCTGATTTTTTTTATTTATCACAGAAACATATTTAAAATCAGCTCACAAATTTTCAGGTGGGAGGAAATGACGTCTCTTTAATTATTCGGCATATCACTCCAATATGAGTGTTGAGGTGAAACAAATATTTCGTATCAATATTTTTTAATAAATAAATAAATTCTGTGAACAACACACAGCGCCATCTAGCCCCGTGGTAAGCGACTAAGCTTGTGTTACGGTGACTAGACAACGGATATAATACTTATATTTATTTTTCTTTTGTAAATACATACATATTATACATAGAGGGGACACCCAGACCAGACACAAATATTTATTTTTAAGCATAAATACTTGCACCCGGCGGGAATCGAACCCGCAACCGAAAGCGCGACTGCAATCCTGCATTGCAGTCGCGCTTTCGCACGACGCGCCACCGAGGTCGTCGTTTTTAAACTTATACGTGTATATTCAAATAATTTTAGTTCTATTCCAATATTTAAATAATCTATTTGCTTAGTATAAAGTAACTAGTTACTTGATAAAAAAAAAATATTATAAAAAAATTATGAAAAATTACAGTAAGAATGACAATGTTATTTAATCACTTTCGATTTCACTATGACTTGAGTCACAACCATCTCTCTCGGATTCATTGTCCGAGTCGCTGTCAGAGCTGTCTGAGTCAGAGCTTCATCGAGTGTTTCATCCAAATGTCAAAATCATTAGAGGATAGAGACAATATTTTTGAGAAAATACAAGAGTTTGTATGCTGTATGTATGGATTTAATCGTCTGAAAAAGGTCAATGAGGCAAGAGTTGCGTTGTTTAAAAAAACATATAAATTCTTGGATACTGAGACATTCAAGTTACCAAAAAAAGGTATTGATGGCTCTTCTCTACCACCTTGCGAATCAGAGCTATATCAGCAATTTTTAAGAACATGTTACATAGCTCAAATTTGGTCAAATGCACACCTGAAGGTTCCAACTTCTGATGATCCGGAAGACTATGGTTGGAAAGAAACTGACAATAGATATGGTTTCACCTGGTTCTGCGGAAGTCAGTTACCAACATCGATTGATGAAATCATTATCCAGCCCGAAAAAGGTAACATTTACATAACATCCAGCCCGAAAAAGGTAACATGCTAAAATACGCATTCTAATTTTTTTTTGTACAGATGATGACGATGAAAATATTACCGCAGACAGCTCTGACAGCGACTCGGACAATGAATCAGAGAGAGATGGTTGTGACTCAAGTCATAGTGAAATCGAAAGTGATTAAATAACATTGTCATTCTTACTGTAATTTTTCATAATTTTTTTTTTAATAATTTTTTTTTATTAAGTAACTAGTTACTTTATACTAAGCAAATAGATTATTTAAATATTGGAATAGAACTAAAATTATTTGAATATACACGTATAAGTTTAAAAAATATTGATACGAAATATTTGTTTCACCTCAACACTCATATTGGAGTGATATGCCGAATAATTAAAGAGACGTCATTTCCTCCCACCTGAAAATTTGTGAGCTGATTTTAAATATGTTTCTGTGATAAATAAAAAAAATCAGCTAGCAGTAAGTCGAGGGAAACCTAGTCAGCTGATTCATTTAAATAGTCAGTAAATGCTTCTGGCTAACTTCTACGTAACGACCTTCAAAGTATCAGCTGACGATTTTTCCACCAAGATACAGCCAGCTGACGTATATATTTATCAATAGTTACATATAAGCTATCATCAGGTAAATTTTTATATGAGAGGATATGACTGAAAGTGAAGATTTTTTTTTCCATGATCGAGACATCAGCTGACGATTTTTCCACCAAGATACAGCCAGCTGACGTATATATTTATCAATAGTTACATATAAGCTATCATCAGGTAAATTTTTAGCCGAGAGGAAATGAGTGAATGTATTTTTTTTTTCTCCGAGCGTGGGAGGTTATAACTCCTCATCCCCCCCACCGAGCCGCAGCTGACGTTCACGAGACTTCATGGTTCGATTTTCTGATGTATTTTACTAATTATCACTTGAGAGGAACTTGGTCATATATATCTGTTACTGGCTCTCGGACTATAAAGTTACTTAACAAGACAGTAGGCGTGAACTTTTATCCAATGCATGCTTGCGCCTGATTAAATGCTTGCAGCCCAAATTACGTAGCTCGAACGAACGATCTGCCTTTTTAGGGTTCCGTAACAACGGGTGATATGACTCCACTGTCCGTCTGTCTGTCACCAGGCTGTATCTCGTGAACCTGATAGCTAAAAAGTTGAAATTTTCACAGATAATGTATTTCTGATGCCGTTAAAATAACGAATACTAAAAACAGAATGAAATAAATAGTTTTAAAATGTTGCTACGAAACCCATCGTGCGCGAGTCCGACTCACACTTGGCCGGTTTATTACAGAGTCTAGCTAGATCAAAGGTTAGTGTAGGACACAGATTAATATTCAATATTTTAGTACAACATCTAAATAGGTAATTAATGAGACATTATCCTTTTATATCCCACTGTGACCATGATAGAGAGATCGTGTGGTCTGATGGTTAGGATGCACACACGTCAAGAAGGAGGCGCGTCTTCGAATCTCATCGTGGTCTTAATTTTTAATAAATGTTTTGAATATACTTAACAAATATTACGGAGGCATTTGTGCAACGTAGGCCATTTAAAGTTATTGTATGTAAACAAAAAACTGAAAAAAAACGGCATTTTGAAGACCAAGCCACCATTTATCAATACGAAGAATCCTCACAAGAAAGAATCCGAATCCGAATCCTCACAAGATCTTCACCAACATCCCTTAAAATAATATAAGTACCTACCTACGCGACGAATTTAGAACCTCTTCCTTTTTTGAAGTTAGTTAAATATTTAAATTGTATTGTTAGTTAGTACGTGACTGTCCACGATGTCAGTTGAATATTTCTTTTATTCGATTTTCGGCCTTTTTATCGAGTCCGATCACCCGGTGGGCTGCAGTGGTAGGTAGGTACCATCAACATAACAAATTGATTAAATTTCTCCCGTAACAATGTACCGGGAATTTTTAATTTCTCACAAATTAATAAAGTTTTGTTGCCGACAAAGGTTTCTGTTTAATTCGCTTTACGATAGTTTAGTCTTGTTTGTCTGTCTGTGGAAATAATTTGTTCATTTTCTTAGCTTTTCGTCGAGGTCAATCGCTTTTTTTGTTCTTAAAGTAAAAGTTTTTTGTAGTAATTTCGTTGGAGGATGGTAAATTAGGAAAAACAACGAATATCTTCACAGAACAGACAGACTTCGTTCAATTACGACCGGAGCCCTAAAAGTGCTGGAGTAAAAATCTTTCTAAATAATTAAAAAGGCGAAAGTGACTGTTTGTTTGTTCCTTCTTTATGTGAAAACTACTGAACCGATTGCGATGAAATATAGTATGTAGATAGCTAAAGACCTGCTACAATATACAGGCTGCTTTTAATCCCGATATTCTTTCAGGAACGGGACTTATGTGAGTAAAACCACGGAGCGATACACAGATAAACTGTACGACTGAATAAAACTCTGCGTGCCAAGCGACAGGGGTTAATTTTTTTTTATCTTCCAATTGCAAGTTTTTTTCTATCCGTACCCCGTTTTTTGTGTCAAATGGAAAACCCCGAAACGGGAAATGCGGTTACATGGAAACGTCGCACTTTTTGTTATGAAAAGAGGAGAATTTGAAAACCTTTTTCTTGTCATTTCTTTTGTGAAGTTATTTTTGTAAAAAAAAAAAAAAACAATTAACGGATCTAATCGCGTTTCTTTTGTTTTGTTAGAACCTGGCGTTTCGATGGCTTTTCAGTTTCTATAGTCACAGACGGTTACCTACTGGGGCCCTTACAAAACTTACCCTTCTAATCTTAATACAAAAAAATGTGCGCACTGATAAGTCGCATCAGAGGCGCGTAGTAGTTTCTTTGATATAACTACAGATTAGGCAATAGTTACAAAGGGATTTCGCAACGCTACGGGCCCGATGACGCTCCTCCGCCACGACTTATCATGCATGTAAAGCCTTAGAAATTGTTTCTATACAGTTCATGTAGGTAGGTACCTATAGAAGTTAGGTGTACCCACAGACTAAATACCTATTGTCTAAAATATTTCTAAAACATATTTGCAATAAACAGCTGGAAACTTGCTAATATACAACGACGCTGTGGCACTTAGGGATTATTTTATGTTCTTTGACTTAAATGCACGATGGTAAACTACAAACTTTTCGATCGGCCGAGAGCTTATCGTTCGTTCGTTCAGTCTGCCCTAACGATTTTCTTTCTACTTACCTACTGTCTTTTAATGAGCGAGCTTAAAAAGTCAAGTGCGAATCGGACTCGCGTACGAAGGGTACCCAATTGTGATAATGGTATCACAATTGGGTACGGAACCCTAAAATAAACACTGGACCAAGCGAGACCTGTGGATCTGTGACGCCTCACGTTTGTCTTTACCTTTACCTTTGACGCCAGTTTATCACTAGAATACGCTAGTGGTATCTTCTGTAAAAATTTCAACTGTCTAGCCACATGAGAAGAGAAGGAATTCTATTAGCTATCACAGTTTATGAGCTGAAGTTAAATAATTATTTAAAAAGTCTGCCGACTAAAAAGTATCTCGTTTAAAGCAAACCTTAAAGCCCGAAAGAGACATGAAAATGATAAACTAGAAACATTTCAGCACATAATGTAGACAAAAAGCTTTCTAAATATAACATTGGAGCAGATATTTTAATGGCCATAAGTAGCTCCTCTAATGTAGCTGTCTAAGGGATAACAGACCGTTTAGGATGTGTTTAATTTTGGTTGTGAATAAATTAATATTTCTTTTGTTTTTATTGCTAAGTGAATTTTTACTAGGAATATTTACAAAGAGAAATGCTTCAACAAAAAATATCCTGCGATAGGATTCGAACCTGTGCCTCTCGCTTGACGGTCGAGTGCGCTAACTACTGCGCCACATGGAAACTAGGTAATTGTGGTGAATTAACCATTATGCTTCAGTTTCTGAGAAACTCAACATTTTGGTATAATTCTAAATTTTAAATCAATTTTTCGTAGAAAAGTACATCCTTCAATGAGGTTGAAAACTGCCATTTGCTCACTTCAGATGGCGCTACTGTGCCACGATTCCAACTATTTGAAAACTTCATGGTTTTTTCGTAAACAAACTAAGTTATTTTGAGATAATTTTACAAAATGAAGCTTTGTATAGCTGTGGATTGCAAAAACATAACAAATTTGTATTCCCCAATGCTAAATGAAAAAAACAGTGTACCTACCTTTTGATCTAAGGAATTAATAGTGTACCATTGTAAACTGATAATCTGTGTAAGTATGTATATCTATTCTCTTAGGTTTAGTAGTTTACTTGTAGTTTTAAGAAGGGAAACGTCTTACCGGTGTAGGAATTTCTCTGATAGTAATATTCAGGTTTAAAATGGGCAGTACATAACCTCGAATAGTTAGCTAGGTCGCCAAACTAGCCATTTTTTACTCCTTACAGCTTTTATCCACTATTTTTTTCTTCTAGCATCTTTAGGGTATACATAATTTGTTATGTTTTTGCAATCCACAGCTATACAAAGCGTCATTTTGTAAATTTATCTAAAAATTACTTAGTTTGTTTACGAAAAAAACTATGAAGATGTAAAAAATTTGTATCACGCCAAAGTAGCGCCCGCTGTTTTGACCTTTAAGTTTTTAACCCCATTGTCAAGGATGTTTTTACTGATTAATGTGTAAGCTTCATTGAGCTACGAATTTTGCTACGTGTTTGCGCATCGTAGCAAATCGTAGCGGTATGACCCGCTCACCCGGTAAGTCACAAGCAATGAAATATTGGAAAAAATGCATCAACTTTATCCTTCCTTAAGTCTTTTCCATTCATTGGTTGCCTGGAAGAGATCGCCCATAGACTATAAGGCCGCACATTGTACCATTTTAGTTTTAAGTTATATTTGTATTATTTCTCGTAATTTGTGTTTTTGGTACAATAAAGCGATAATCTATCAATCTATATTATTGAAAAATAAACGAACGTTACATACAGCGCAGCCCCAAACTAAGCACTAGGCTGGGCACCCTGCTAGTTTACTTATAACTTTAACATTCAGCGAAAGTGACTTAATTTGCTCGGTGACATTTTTGCGAAAGTGACGTTCTGCTTCAAGACCATCTAATAAATAAATAAATATATAAATAAATACAAAACGACTAAGTGAAAAACCCCTTCTATGAATTATAATAATATTCACATATCAGTTGATGTTTTCATCATACCACTCTTTAATTACCAACATAATACCTGCGTACATTATAACGTTGTTTTCAGCTGGATCTCATTAATTTTAGATAAACCTGCCTTGGTAATGGATTGTGATAAAGCCTGGTATTATCGTTAAAATATTAATTATTCAAAGAGGTATTAATAAAGGTGTTTATAGAAGAGTATTAATTATAATTAATTATATTTAATGAAAAACTTAATTTAAAAAAAACGATCAAGTGTGAGTTGAACTCGAGCGCCTTACGTGGTACCTACCCATTGTCTATTATGCCGCCATAATAAAAAACACGTTTGTTGTGGATGGGAGTCCCAATTAATATTTATTTTATTCTTTTTTTAGTCGTTATATTGACAACGGAAATCCTTAGATGAAAACAAAAATAGCAGATACGGTGTACTCTAACATTGCGTATTCGAAAAATGAGCTAGAAACACCTACATGCATTTTCATAAAATTATTGTATTTAAAAATATTTGTCTTTAAGAATGATTCAGGCATTTGTAAATAAGCAAAAAATGCATTCTTATGGATGTCAAAAAGATAATCGCAGTGTGACAGCACGTGCTCACGCGGCAACGGTTCGACATACGACTGAGGCTAGTGCGTCAGCTAGACGCAGTTTTATCGTCTCATTTTCCGAGACTAGGTGCTTTTTTGTTTTAATCTAAGCAGAAATCCTACTTCTGTGAAAATTTCAACAGTCTAGCTATCACGGTTTATGAGATACGACGTAACAGACAGACATAACGGACAGTAGAGTCTTAGTAAAAGGAACCTTTTTTGATACGAGTCCCTAGGTTTGGTAACCAAAAGGCTGACTTCTGCATTGATTGCCATTTTAGACAGCAACAGGTACCTACCTAGATTTTTTTTCTTACAATATCTATTAGCTAAGCTGTTTGTTAAATCTACACTTCTACACTAATATTATAAAGAAGAAAGATTTGTATTTGTGTATATCGTATGTTTGTAATGAATAAACTCAAAAATTATTTCACCAAAAGAAAGCTACATAGATTTCTTATAGTGAAAGAAATTTGAAATCGGTTTTTGTTATCGAGGAGTAACATAGGCTACCTTTGATCCCGATATTCCCACGGGATCGGGACTTACGCGGGTGAAACCACGGGACGCAGGTAGTTAAATGATATTTTAGTGGAAGACGTCCATCGTGACTTGGCTAAATAAAAGCTTAATAAAGAATACCTACTTCGAAACCGGTATCTTAAAATAAAATAAAAAAATGATTGCCACGACGAACAAGCTAACCGATATTTTTCAAACCCTGCACTGGCCTGTACAATCAGAAATTTAATTAAAATTACCTACCTATTTACCCTGAAGTAATCTTTAGGTATTTGCAGGATGACTTGCGAGAATTTTCCAGGAAAAATGACAACTTTTATTTTGCTTCACCTTGAGGGTTAATACGTAATTTTAACTTGGCTTTCTCCTTATACTTATCATTTACGAAAATAACCAGAACGGACAAAGAATATTTGTTTGAATAAGCCTTTAATTTGGCCTAAATATCCACAAGATGTATCTACCTACCTATAATAAAATTTAGCTCCGATAAATTTTCAAATAACTCGCTATTCATGGTACACACGTAATAAAAAATATGTAAATCTAGAAACAGAATATAATATGGCTTCAACGTGAAAATATGAATGTAAAAAAAATTCACGATAGAAAAAAACATATTAAAAACTGTTTTTGAGATGTTTTATTGAACATATTAAGACCCTCAAGTTTTTAAATTATTATTTATATACCTATTTATATTAAGTATCTACTTAGGTGCCTAACTAATTCTAGAATATGCTTAACACATTCTTTTGAGAAAATGTCTAGTTCACTTCTAATTAGCAAATATTTTAATTTTTTGCTCTGAGATTTCGCATAGTCGCATCTAACGTCTTTCTTTTACACATCTAAAATTCGATAGCGCTATCCCCGTCACACTATTGTTCAGTACGAAGACAGACGGAAGATTGTCATAATAAAACAATTTAAAATTACGATAGACGTAACAAAACAATATTGTCAGCGCTGTAGGAGCTTTTGATGTGAAACATCTATAGGCGTATAGGCGAAGGTAAACCTAAAAACTTTCGTGGCGATACAGGCCATGGCGACGCCTCGCCATGCTATACTCGTATATGTCATGCCAATACATAGTGCTAGAAGTGTTAGTTAATTTCGAGTGACTTTCTAATGACTCGTTAGCCGGCACCGTAGAGACTCGGTCTTCTGTTCAGAAGCGGACGGCGCGGGCGTTCGAATCTCGGGATGATGAAATCTTTTTGTTGATTTAAAGATTTTGTCGAAGACATCAACAAGGTCTGGTTTTGATGCTACACATCTGCCAGTCGTCCCGTGACGGCTTACATTTTTACCCGACTGCGCGACGCAAGGAAGGGTTTTGTGTTTATCAGTCTATTTATAGTTATTTCGCGTAAAATGAACATATGTAAGATATACCTATAGTGCTAGTAGGTAATATCTCAACAACTTGTCCCATACCTATAATATCGGTAAACGTGAATAAATGTGAATAAAACCGACACAATACAGCCCGTCACGTAAAATACGCATTACATTTCGTTTCTCGTACTTATAAAGTCAGTCACGCTTCATGTAATCAAATTAGGCAAATATTTTTTCATGTCCTAGGTATTTGTGTTTTGCGATTTTAATGTTGAAAATACGTGTACGAGTCTTAGATGAAAACAAAAATAGTAGATATGGTATATTCTAACATTGCGTATTCGAAAAATGAGCTAGAAACACCTACATGCATTTTCATTAAATTATTATATTTAAATAGGTTTTATTCAATAAACTAAAAACGAATACATACATTACAAGAAATTAAATTAAATAATAACAACAAAACAAAACAAAATCACACACAAAACAAACCATCACCCAAAGCGTCCTGACCCATAGTCCCAAGCAAGCTCGCGGCGTTACCCCTCTGAATCTTATATTTAAAAACATTTGTCTTTCAGAATGATTCAGGCTTTTGTAAATATGGAAAAAGGCATTCTTATGGATTTCAACAAAATAATCGCAGTGTGACAGCACGTGCTCAAGCGGCAACGGTTCGACATACGACTAAGGCTAGTGCGTCAGCTAGACGCAGCTTTATCGACTCATTTTCTGAGACTAGGTAACGTATCTGCTGTTTTTTGTTTTCATCTAAGGTACGAGTAATATTTATCTGATCAGTCAGAGTAAGTTAGTATCTATTACTCGTTTATATTTGAACTAGTGGCGACTCACGGTTTTAATCGTTTAGGTCCCGATTCCGCGGGAATTTTGCGCTTACGTTGAGTTTTACCGTGAAAAATCACGTTTGTTGTATTAGAACCTCCCTTAAATATTTGTTTTATTATGTTTTTAGTATTTGTTGTTACAGCGGCTACAGAAAACATCTTATCATCATCATTCATCTATATCTTCTGTGAAAATTTCAACTGTCTAGCTATCACGGTTTATGAGATACAGCCTGCTGACAGACGAACAAATAGCGAAGTTCCACTAAAAGGTTTTAAGGCTTTTGGTACGGAATTCTAAAAACGATGTTAGTTTAAAATCGTATAATAATATGTATGTACAATACAAAAAAAAACGAACATTTTACCAAAAGGATTGAAGCGTAATGCCAACCGATGTCGTACTATGAAAGGTCCCAAAAGGTAATTCAATTTGAAAACGAAATTTTTGTAGAATTTCTCGTCTCCAAATTGGAGGAAACCTTTTTTACGGTTATTATCATGTCTGTGTGTCAATAAAATTGTCTGAAATTGTGACATTTGTTTTGACGGCATCCCGCCGTTTTGCCTAAAGGAGATTTGTTGACATTTGCCTTTGGGCGGCATCACCGAGTATTAATCCTACAGAGAAACAGCTTCATATAAGCCCGCGGGCGGCGTAGGTACTTCACTACACGCGCAGCAATGTGTGTGTGACCTGTCTCACCAACAGTGTGCCGACGGGTTCACGTATACGTGAGCCGAGTAGGCTTTTCGGGCGGCCTCGGCAAACCCGAGTGGAAAGCGTTGAGAAGTCACGCACACATAGCTGCGCATATAGTGGAGTACCTACCGCCGCCGCGGGCTTGTATGAAGCTGTTGCTCTGTAGGATTAATACTCGGTGCCGGCACCTTCTACCTCTCTACCTTACACCATTTTGGGGTTAAAAATTGAGTTTGCAAGCAATTCTGTTTTTTGCCAAGGTCACGACAAATCCATTGTTCTAGGTAACCCGATGTCCTAGGTGACCGAAGA
Organism: Idaea biselata; assembly: GCA_958496205.1. Lineage (NCBI taxonomy): Eukaryota > Metazoa > Arthropoda > Insecta > Lepidoptera > Geometridae > Idaea > Idaea biselata. Next base: position 28,654,650 of record OY292401.1, read on the forward strand.
AAGACGACATAAGCAACGTGGCGCGACACGATATAAAGGCGACCATACATATGATTGGCCAGATTGGCTATTAAAAACCGGTTGAAAAACGCGGAGAACAAAAATGTCTCTACACGGGATGCTGAAGATCGTGCGAAGTGAAGACGTAAGAGTAGGAAAGCGGACTCCATGCTCCCGAGAGGAATGCAACCAGAAACATCGTGAGGATTATAATACTTCTGATTGATAATTCATGCGACAACGTAGATGCGAGGCTTCGAGAAAGTAGCAAATAGTCTCTCTATCAAATTATTAAGAAGAATAATTATGACGATTGTAATTTAACACATGATCACAAAAAAGAAAAACTCCCATTAGTTTCTTGTGGTTTCTTCTCATCGGAGGGCGCGTTCCGAAACCACAGTAAAATCCCGACATTTCTAAACGATCATGTAATGTATACAATATATTTGACTTTCACTTTACAGTCAAAACAAATAGACGTCTCTGAGTACGTCCCTCAGTTTTTAGGTTAGGATGCTACCCACAAAATTAAATAAAAATGTAAAACTTTGTCCCTCCAAAACAAAGGCTGTCGTATCCCGGATCCAAATCAATGTAGCCGTTTATACAATCACAACACGTCAATTGGATATTCCCGGACATAATCCCTTTTAAAAAGTCCCGGGTTTACCCTGTTCAAGGAAGGATAAAGGTACATTTTATAGGTACCGTTGTAGCTTGCATTAATTTTTATCGAGGCTATTGTTGTTAAATAATGTTTACTTAGACTTTGTTTTTTTTAATTTCAGACTACGATCTGACGTTTTGTTTCTTTGTGTTTGACGTTTTTTCTTTATATTTATAGGGAAATCACCTCTTACGTAGCCTTGCAAAAGGTGGTGTAACAAATTTTATGATTTTACGTTATTTAGCTAAGTTAGCTTGACATAAATTCAATTTCTTAACCTTGGGGCACGACGGGGTATGTCCGATATTTTGCTAATATTTAGTTTTTTGCACATAGTGCCTCGATAGTAAGTAATATGACAAAAGTGTCTAAGAACAGTATGTAGAAGTCAAAAAGTCTTACATTCTGACCATACATGTCAATTCTGTAAGTCTTACAGGTAAAAAGTTACAATCAAAAAAAGAAAAAAACAACATTATAAAAAATCAGTATAGATTTCTACGACAATTATTTTTTAATCGTTTCCATAATAATCAACAACAAATAATTTGTGGTGGCCGCCTACAAGATGGCGCTAGTAGTACGACACGGTGTCCTAAACGGCGCATTTAACATTTTTCTTCTTCTGATTGTAACTTTTTACCCGTAAGACTTACAGAATTGACATGTATGGACAGAATGTAAGAGTTTTTGACTTCTACATACTGTTCTTAGACACTTTTGTCATACAACTTATTATCGAGACACTATGTGCAAAAAGCATATTAAAATCAAAATATCGGACATATCCCGTCGTGCCCCAAGGTCAAGAAATTGAATTTATATCAAGCTAACTTAGCTAAATAACATAAAATCATAAAATTTGTTACACCACCTTTTGTAATGTGATTTCCCTGCTGCTTGGCCTATTAGGAAGATGTGTCAAATCATAGTATACAAGGAGAGAAGCATTGTCAAAAATTCTCCCGTGACAGGATTCCAAACTGTACCCCTCGCTTGCCGGGCGAGTGCGCTAACTGCTGCGCCACACAGGAGCCCACAAAACATGGTGAATTAACAATTAAAGCTTCTCCCTGTTTTTGTTTAGCGCTAAGGCTCGGTTAGAGGCTATTGTTGTAAAAAAAATTGGGTACGGTATTCATTAAGACTCCACTGTACGCCTGTCTGTCACCAGGCTGTATCTCATGAACCATGATAATATCAAGACAATTGAAATTTACACAGATGAAGTGTATTTCTGTTTAACCATAACTATCGAAGCAGTATCTGTACCATAGAACACTTTTGTTTTGAAACATCAGAACCACTTTTTGGCCTACTATTTTGTGGTTAAACTAGGCTTTAAAACATTTCGATTTATTTTTTTCTAAAGTCATAGGTCAATTTTGTGGTCTAGACTTTAAAATACATACATAGGTACATACATTACAGTCGTACATATTAAAACAAAGATTATTCCCCAAAGAAATCAAATTCGTAACGGATACATTCTGCAAATATAATCTACATACGTGTAAAAGAAAAATTCTCCAGAAATAATATCTCAAGTCATGGAGATTATTAAATTTTCCACTCCAAGGAGTAAGTATACGGTATACCTACTTAATCTTAATCACTTGGAGTAGGTATACGTATCTTCAGAAAGAGTACTTGCACAACGAAAACTGGATTCATGCACTTATCTATTCATGAACTTGTAAAAGTTAAGTAAAACCAAAAGTTGTAGAACAAAAGTTGTTTGTCTAGACTTCTAACAACCCCCTTTCGGCTTAATACCCCCTTCTAGGAACAACTGTGTATCAACGCAGAGCCAGAACCGCTGGTCCTAGAGACAAAACGAGAATGTGTTTTTTGTGGTGTGTATGGATTCACTAAGAAAGGCATTTTGAAAGTTCCCACGGTATCGGGACTTTAACGTATGAAACCGCGGGACACAGATAGTCGTAATTAAAATTCTGCAACTTTTATTGTCTCGCAATTTTTGATAATGAAATGGACAGTTAGGGTTCAAAAGTCCAGCCCCACGTGGCTCACTTGACCTAATTTAATGTCTCCCATGTGGGCTAGAGGGCGTGCGTTCGTATAAGAACGTTGGAGTTCCGCATGGTTGCTCTCGCTTTTTGGTGTAGGTAAGTATTAGAAATTTATTTTTATTTGAATCCTATTCCATGCCCGGGCTACACAGCGTAAGATTCATCTTAACTACCTGATCTTATCTATTTTTAATCTATCTATCTCTGTCTATCATATCTTCAGATTTTTCCTTGCTTTTTGCGATACTGATATGGAATTAAACTTCTTAGTCTATATATCCGTAAAGAGAAGGCCTGGTAAGACCTCGTAACGTCAGGCGTTGAAAACTAATTATAATGCATATAATATAAGGAAAATATGTAATTTTCAACATTGAATATAAGCAAAGCGATTAATTTTTGCAACTGCAAAAAAAGTTTAATTCCAAATCTCATCTTTCTTTTAAAAAAGGCTTACCTATTACATTACTCTATGCTTTTGCCATATTTGGCTGTTATTTAGGTATTGTAAACGTGGTAGCTCTATAAACTATCCATTTTATAATATCGTGTTTCATTTTGTGTATGCAACCCCCCGGCCCGAGCATCAGATGTAAGGTCAGATAGGACTGCCCCGTCGAGACAACTTCGGGTACCTACATCTTAAATACGATCCAATTAAAATGAAACATTTATATGATAATTTTTAGGTTAGCTTATTTAGAATTTATGCGACGAAATAAAGGTTTTCGACTGAACATTTCCTTAGTGTTTTTTTTATTTTATAAATATTTTTTTATATTTATTTTGCGTAAATGGAACATGGATTATGTTTGATACTTAACTCAATGTTCCGTGTATCCGAATATAATAGGGTTACCCATTTCTTCTCGTGGGTGTCGTAAAAGACGACTAAGGGATATGGCGGAGACTACCAAACCTTGAGTTCTCCCCGCGCGGTGGCGGGTAAATGGCTTTGTCCCTGGAGGATTGGTGACAGACAGTCGGCCGACCGTAAAAATATAGCCAAATCTATTGACAGTAGATATGGTCAATGATGGATGACTTACCAACTGTGTCGACCCCAAATAATTTGGGGTTTAAGCGGACCCCGGGCTCTTGAAGAGGGATACAACCGGGAACATCGCTCAGACGAGAAGAGAAGAACAAGTAACTCAAGGTTCACTTAAACAAACGTAAGCAATAACTTAGAATTTATTTAATTTGTAAATCTCTAGTTAATTCAAAAGTTTAAAGTAGAAAGGGTTTAGCGCTGCGTTGTTCAAACAGCAGAAGAACTCCTTACTGTCTCTTGTCTTTAGTTAACTCAGAGGTTTTATTCAAAGTGAAATTGCAGCTCGGAAAGTAATTAGGAAGATGGGAAACTCATGTTACGGTGACTCTTCGCTTTTCTCACTGCGGTGAGTAATTACGAACTGATTTTATTTGTGTAACCTGAATGTGCCTTTATCTAAAGTATAGGAGGTAAGATTTATTTCTTTGTTTGTTTGTAACGAGTAGGCTAAGAAACTACTGGACCGATTTCTACATTCTTTCACTAATAGAAAGGTGAAATTGCGGCACAAAACTAGTAGGTAATAGATAAAAGGTTTAATATAAATAAAAAAAAACAAAACCTGACTTAAAAAAAAAAACACAAAATAACGTCTCCTACATACAGTGCAACCGACTTATCTGTTAGGTATGTAAGTTGAAGCTGATCGAAATCGGACTTTATCGGAGTACGGCGCGGACATATCTACATACATACAAAAACAACAATACGGGTCGAATTGAAAACCTCCTCCTTTTTTAAGTCGGTTAATAAACGCGATTAAAATCGGAAAAATGAGTTTCATTTCAATCCAGAATCGCGAAAACAGCAGAAAAATCAAACACGATTATTTTTAAATCTAGACACTCAAACTATTAATTAACACATTTTTTTTGGAAAGAATAAACGTGTTTAACCAAACTGAAACCACAGTCAATTAATATTAAGTGGACAGACAGAAGGACAATGTCACAATAGCGGTGCGGTTGCCCCTAGCAACGGAAGCTGAAAGGTCCCCCGAAACGGAAGGTCAAATATAATGGACGCTGTGACAACCATATTTAGGTTTTAGGGTTCAGTGGTTAAAGGGAAAATGGACTTTGAAATACAATTCGGTAAGGGCTATTTTTTCAATCTATACATAAACGTAACATGGGTAAAATTAATATTATAAAGTAACCTGACGTAAATAAAATAGGTAACCTAAAATGTATGTATGAATGTATGTAGGGGGTAATCTCCGAAACCACTGGACCGATTTTGATGAAATAAAATAACATTGACAGTAGCATGGGTTAGGTCCTAAAACCCGATAATTTAAGGGATCAGGAATTGCGCAGTAAAGCCGCGGGGCGCAGTCTCTACATAATATAGTCTACAGTCTCTTGTTTTTGTATCTTTTTTTGCTAAATGTAGGTAACCATAATTTATTATTTTTATTTATTTTGGACAAAAAATATTCAAGTGTAGGAAACACTTTAAAAATAATCAATAATCAAAACAAATATCCGTTCAATGAAATGTAACACCACCAAGTAAAAAAATATTTAATATTTTAGCCAGATATCAAAATTTTTAAGACTTTTGGATTGGGTTGTGTTCGATTTTATTCGGCAGTTATATTTTATCTGTAGATTGAAAAATAAGTTCTAAGTCGTTTCAGCGCGTCGATGATATTTACGACGCAAAATAGCTAGTAACATCTGAAAATGGTAATCTATACTAATATTATAAAGAGGTAACGTTGGTAACATGTATGTAGGTATGTATGTATATTGGGGGTAATCTCCGAAACTACTGGACCGATTTCAATGCTATATATGCGTAATTCGTCTGAAAGTACGTACCTAAGTAAGCGAATATACTTGTTACTCCTACAGGAAAAAACTTCTGAACCGATAGCGATGAAACTTGGTATGCAGATAGTTGGAAATCTTTATTAAAATATATCTTCGGGATTTTGGATTGAAATCAAACTAATTTTTCGGTTTTAATTGCGTGGAGTTGTGAAACGTTAAGCATTGAAACGATGCTAAAATTAATAAAGACCACGCGATTAAAACAAAAAAAAAAAACGTTTAATTACAATCTAGATTAACATCGCGAAATCCGAAGGAAAATCTACTTTTAATATTGTCTGAAACAAGCTTTCAAAGATTTTAGAATAACCTACGGAACCCCAGCCCTTTACACCAGACCTACCCTTTACCATTCAGTAGGTATGTTACGCAACAATCTCTGGACACTTGAGATTTTATGATCTAAGATAAGTGAAGTGCTAGGATGACTGGTGTTGGAGATATATTCGGAAGATTTGGTATCACCTAGCTAGGCGGAGCGAGGGATGTTCACATCTATTTGGTTTATGAGATAGGTGTACTAGGTACAAAGGTATTTGTTGGTTTTTCTTCAGTTTTCCCGATGTTGGTTTGACATAAAAGTCATTTTTAGGATTTTGTAGTCAACAAGAAACCCTTAGGTAGGTCCGTCCGTCTCTCCGCCGCTTACCTCAGAGACGCTTTGTACTAAGAAGCTGTAACTTTGCGTGAGTATACGTACATACATATTGAAAACGCCGAGAAAATAGTACCTACAATTAAGAATACTGCTTTTTGAAAAAAAGAAAAAAACTATAGTACCCGGCGGGATCCCGCCGGGTACTAAATTTTTTGAAAGCATTTTTTCAAAAAGCAGTATTCCTAAGTGTGGATTAACACTAAGAAATAATGTTTACCTACAATTAAAATAATATATTTTTTAAGAATAATATATCATCTCTCACGACGATTTTTTTCTTGTTTTCCCAACGTATGGGAAGACCACTCCTTTTTTGGTTCCAATAATGTCATCCCGTTTACCGAGTTGCGCGTGTGAAATCATAGGGCACGGCTAGTTTTAAGTCATTTTTAACATTTTTCATTAAAAAAAAAAACGTTAAAACGCCATGAATAACAACTCCAAATTTGTCTCAAAAAGAATATTTTATGTAAATTGTATGAAAATTACACAATTATGTTTCTAATTTAATGTTTTGGAGGTCAGTTTGTTTTGAACTTTGAGTTTTTTGAGATTCTAATCACATGTATTTTAATTAAAATTTAACTTTAATTGAGAAATTAGGGTCTGCCGCCGGCAGATCAATGCAGCAGTAACTGTCTTGCTGTAGCTATTTTGCCGAGGATGGTCCTTTTTGGATGCACCTCCTTAATCTATCAGGTCTATGATATAATATGTAGTATATCCGTTGTCTAGTACCCATATTACAAGCCTAGTGCTTAGTTTGGGGCTAGATTGCGCTGTGCGCAACGTCGTGGAATATCTATTTATTTTTTAATTAATTTTGTTATTTTGTTATTATTGTTTTCTTTTTCTTTCTTGTATGTTTTTGATGTCCGTCAGGTTAATTTGAGACACAAGGATGATCTGACTGTGCCCTATAGTAGGCTCCAGAAAATAAGTAAGTCGTTCTGTAGCACTAGTGTACTTTATTATAATAAACTACCTGAAGACGTATGTGACATGTCCATTACAAGATTCAAAAAATATATTAAACTTAAATTGTGTAATAAGGCGTACTATGGCACGTCTAAATATTTTGATGAAAAGAATCCAAGGACATGATTGTTAACTGCTCCTGTTCAGATTACAGACATATGTATTATGACTATTGTAATATAAAACATGATAAAAAAATAATAAAAAAAAAAACCCCATGAGTTTCTTGTGGTTTCTTCTCATCGGAGGGCGCGTTCCGAAACCACAGTAAAATAAAATCTCGACGTTTCAAAACGAACGTATGTGTATATAATATACCTACGTTCTAAATGAATAAATGAATTTTTATTTTTGATTTGATTTTTGATCTATTTTGATTTTACCTTGTGCTTGTCCAAATAAATGTTTTTCTTTCTTCTTTCTTTTTTTCTAAGTTAAATGTCGGTCTTCTAAAGAGAAGTCAGACTAAACAGATTTAGTTAGTTAGATCATCATGGCATAGTTTGCGGTGAACGCATTTGAAAAACTGGCTCGACTATTCGAAGCTAAGCCAAACGAACGCAGTTTAGTCGGTAAACAGAAGCCAAAATAATAAAGTTAGAAAACTTAAACTTAGAAAATTAAAGAAGTTGCTTAAAATTAACATTAAACATTCCCCAGGGACCGATCTGGGGTCCTACTATGTTTTGACGAAAAATAGTTTTTCGTTCGTTCGGTTGTAGAATTTACTTTTTTTCTGATCGTGTAGTGGGGTCTGGCCCTAAGGCCTCTAACTTGACCTGAAAATTGTGACGTAAGCATGACGTAGGCTTACCTTCCATAATTCCCAATTGTCCGAAGAAAATGTCTCTTTGGATTTGAAGTTAATACCTGAAAAAAAAAAGAACAACACCTTAATTTTATTCAAAGTTCTATCATTCTACCATAACAACTCAATAAGAATGACAAATACAAATAATTTATTGATATTTATAAATTACTAGCTGCGAACGCGGTTTCACCCGCGTAAGTCCCGATCCCGCGGGATTAACGGGATCAAAAGTAGCCTATGTCCTTCTCCAAGGTGCTATCTATCTCTATACCAAAATTCATCAATATCGGTTCAGCGGTTTAGGCGTGAAAGCGTAACAGACAGACAGAGTTACTTTAGCATTTATAATATTATAGTATCTTACGTAAATTAATTTATTAAATTAAAATATCAATGAAATACTTCGTTTCGTTGAAAATTTTCGATCGTTCATTCGTTCGTTCGTAAAACATAGTAACCCCCTTGTATTTAAATTGCCCTAATTGACAAATAACATTCGTTGAAGTACGTTTAACTTCCATTATCGTTAAACTGAAAAGATATTTTTCACGGAGAATTGCTTTTCGACTTTGGCAACCCATTTCTTTTGCAACCCTTCGGGAAAACTGATGATCAAACTTATTTTGGGAGCGATCACAATTTTTTTTCGAAAATAAAATTCACATTTTTTTAACCGACTTCAAGAGTTCTCAGAGCGACCCGTATATTATTTGTATGTATGTATGTGGATATGTTCACGCCGTACTTCGGCATATGAAGTCCGTTTTTGATACCTAGTTCTTTTTTTTATTATTACGTAGGTACTCAAGCCTGCACTGGGCTTTCATAGAAATATTTTATAGAAATAATACTTCTGCAAAAACACAACGCACGATAGACGCAAGGCGGGATTCGAACCAAGAACGCATCTCTACTCAATCCGGGAGCACTGACTTGAGCAATTAGTCTACCGGCGTCGGTGACTTATACGCTGTAATTTTGCATCAGTATTGTTTGTTCCATCTATCACAACTAAGGCAAGGGCTGGTAATTCCAAAAACAAAAAAACTTAACCGTTTTGCAACACGCTGTACAGTAACTTAGAAGACAGAAGTCTTGCAATAAAACTTCTCGAAAACTTTCGTTTTCAAGTTTAGATTTAATTTGTGTGAAGACTTGTAAATGTTGGCTGAGAAGGAGAAAGTACAAAATTATATGGTTTCATAACTGTCTAAATTTCAGACTTGATTCATTATCTCGTTGTGTAAAATGACTGGTGTTCATTAATCTAAGTTATCTAAGTTTTAGCACGTTTAAACTAAAATTTAGTTGCTAATTTTATTTTAATACGTGTTTTTAGCTATGTTTGGGGGTTGATTGATTGATTAATTCTTTATTAGGTAACTAAATAAACTAAAATATAAAATAAATAGGTAGATACAATAAAAAATACATAAACAACTTAAATCCAGGTGGCACAATGGGCGGCCATCGCTTTAGTTCGGGTCGGTACCCAAAGTCTGTCTCTATGTCCATCAGTTTGGCTGCAGGCTGCATCCCATGAACCGTGATAGCTAGACAGTTTACATTTTCAAAGATGATGTATTTCTGTTGCCGCTATAACAACGAATACTATAAATCAGAATAGAATATATATTCAAGTTGGACTTCCATACAACAAACATGATTTTTTATTATTATAGCGACATAATGGGTAGCTACGGAACCTTCAATCTCTATATATTTTATCTAGAGATAGTAGATTCCCGCGGTTTCACCCGCGTAAGTCCCGATCCCGTGGGAATATCGGGATCAAAAGTAGCCTATGTTACTCAGGGTGAATGTAGCTTTCTAATGGTGAAAGAATTTTTGAAATCGGTCCAGTAGTTTCGGATATTACCCCCAATATACATACATACATACATGTTACCAACGTTACCTCTTTATAATATTAGTATAGATTAGTTTGTTAAAGAAATGTTAGACAACAACCACAGAGCAGATAAATGTTTAGATATCTGTGACAACAATACTTATCAAAAACATCAATAAACAAAAAAAAAACAACCCAGGAAACGGTACAAAAATCAAACGATATCTCATAGAAAAACGAACTACGAGAAAACGCCACATAATCCGACATCAGAATAGATCCAAAAGCCTGTCCGTCAGTCATATCACAAACGATAGCGTCGCTCCGTGACTTCGTCCGTTATCTCTCCCAACTTCACCACAATGGGGGGTTGTTCTTTAAATTCCTTTGTGAGAGTTACAATGGACGGCCTCGCCTCGGATTTGCTCCATGATTTGTTTGTTTTATTGTGTTCTTGTATTAGGTTTTCTTATGTTCCCGTGTACTTTATTAGTTAATCTATATCCACTATGTACTGTGTTGTAGCTTATTTTAAGATAAAGCCTCAGTTCTTGAACTGTTCTGAACTGAAAAAACAGTTCTATACTTGTGTGTTCTATACTCTAAACTGAACTGAAAAAACAGTTCTATACTTGTATAGAACTGTTTTTTCTCGGATGAATATCTAAGTAGGTATAAAATTTATTTGACACAACAGTTTAGGAAACAATTTACTAAGTCTTTATATGACTTGAAAACACGATTCCTGAAAGTTTTCTCGATAGAAAAAAAACACTTTTCCCTACCCAGAGGCCTAAGCCACACTCAGAGGGTAAAAACGAGACCCTGTTATTAGTAATAATGGTCCAGCCAGTGTTTATTTTAGGGTTCCGTACCCAATTGTAATAATGGTACGGAGCCCTTCGTGCGCGAGTCTGCCTCGCACTTGGCCGGTTTTTTTAAACATTAAAAACGCAACGTTAGCGCGATTTATTTTTGCCCAACTGCGGGAACGCAAAGCAGTTTAGTTACTATTTGTGTTAAACAATTCGGTACACAATAATTGTTGAAGTTTTATCGTAGAAATTATGGGAACAAGTTTAGTTAGAGATAATGTTAGGTACCTACGTAAAAACTAACATAATATTTCTAAAGTGTTATCGTCAAACTTTAAATTTGTTTGTCAAAATTATTTGCTTTAGTATTTAACTTTAACTAGAAAACTTGCGGTACATCCTCAGTTCAAAAATTCTATTGTAATAGCAAATAAAGTTTATTTTTCTGATTTTGTTACGTTTCTACTATGTAAATAAAAATAAAAGGTCGTTGGTATATCTATCTATATATACTAATATTATATGGTAAACAATTATGTACGTATTTATGTATTTTCCGGGTAATCTCTGAAACTACAGAACCGATTTCAAAAATTCTTTCACCAACAGGAAGCTACTTTATCGAGGAGTAACATAGACCGTGGAAATGTCGGGATACTTTTGGTCCCGACATTTCCACAGGATCGGGACTTACGCGAGTGAAACGCGGGACTCTGCTTGTAATTGATTATATTAAAAAAAAAATATAATGAATAGAAACACCCAGCCAGAACCAGAAAAAAATATAGGCAAAAAGACTTGCCCCTTGCAGGAATCGAACCCGCAACCTTCCGCTTACTTACAAATATTGCGCGCCAGTCGCCACAGTCTCACAATAACAGATCCACCACGGTAGACTGACTCCGAATTAGATTTACCTACTGGACAAACAGTAGGCGTTCTGTCACCCTCTCTGGTAATTACTAGCAATTAACCTTATCAAGTCGGGTAAACCTTCTAGCTGGTAATTACTAGTCAACATTGAAATTAAGGAGAGAAAATTATTTAATGTAGTTATCTAAGTAACTAACCAAAAATAATATTTGGTTATCTAAATTTTCAATTACAATCTATTGAATTTGTTCTAATCCTGTTTCGTTTTAGGGTTCCGTACCAAAAGGGTAAAAACGGGACCCTATTACTGAGACTCCGCCTGTCTGTCCGTCCGTCTGTCACCGGACTGTAGGTATCTCATGAAACCGTAATAGCTACATCTATACTAATATTATAAAGAGGTAACGTTGGTAACATGTATGTATGTACATATGTATGTATGTATATTGGGGGTAATCTCCGAAACTACTGGACCGATTTCAAAAAATCTTTCATTATTAGAAAGCTACATTCACCCTGAGTAACATAGGCTACTTTTGATCCCGATATTCAGACGGGATCGGGACTTACGCGGGTGAAATGTTTGATATTTTTACAGAAGATGTAGATATTTCTGTAGCCGCTATAACAACAAATACTAGATTCTTCTTCTGTTTTCGCGATGTTGTATTGAAATTAAAGACATTTTTCGGTTTGAATCGCGTGGTTTTTATTACTTTTAGCATTGTTACAACGCTCAACGTTTCGAGACCTTTCCAGGTCTATCCTGAAGAAGAGACCTGGAAAGGTCTCGAAACGTTGAGCGTTGTAACAATGCTAAAAGTAATAAAAACCACGCGATTCAAACCGAAAAATGTCTTTAATTTCACAACAAATACTGAAAAAAAAAACCATTATTTAAGGGAGGCTGCCATACACCAAACGTGATTTTGACTTATACCGCGACTTGACTATATGACTTATATATTTTTACCACTTGTGCCATCTAGTGATGAAGTGACAGACTGGCGCCAGTGGTGATATATATTTTAACGCTCACAATTATTGTGTTAGTGGTACGGAAGCGGAACCCTTTGTGCGCGAGTCCGACTCGCACTTGGCCGCTTTTTTTTAAATTTCAGACTACTTTCTACTATATTTCTTTGTAAGTATTTGATATTTTTTCTTCAGAAAGATGTTTCAAATCATAATCTAGGTAGTAGGTACCTACCTACATTTAAAAAACGGAGTAGGTATAAGTAAAATAAAATGCCTTCTTATTATTACTGTGGTCGTGGACTGAAAAGATAAGGTTGAAAACAAAACAAAAGACGATCGATATAAGTAAGATATACATACAGTGACCACAGACACAAGATAGGAAGAGATAAAGTGGATTCATGCCACAACAGTTCTGGTGATCAACCATTTAGACAACCGCAATGAATTCCCGATCTAGGCGTTTGATTTGATCTAGACTTACTCGTAGATAAATCAAATTGAAGTAACGACTTCGATTCATCTCAGATAATTAGTTTTGGTTGCTTTGTACAAATAATCAAGAATAGATTTTTCAGTCAATCCTGAAGAAGGGACTTGTTAAAGGTCTCGAAACGTTGAGCGTTGAAACAATGCTAAAATTAATAAACACCACGCGATTAAAACCGAAAAATTACTTAATTTTAATCAAGTATACTTGAAAATATATTTAATTAACAACACGGAACGAATAGATATGGCATAACATTTCAGCGTGATTTATTTATTTATTTATTCTATTATTTACCTTTGTTTGGTCTGTGAAGTACCAAATAATTTCTAAAGAATCTTAAAATTTGGTCTCACGGGATCTAACCAAATCTATATACCTAACTACAATATGCTTTTTCCTGACTAGCTGATGGATCAACGCACATTGCACAGCCTAAACCGCTAATAGTATTATTTATTTAAATTCTTTTTAGCCTATACCGTCCCACTGAGACACACGTAGAGAGCTAAAATTTGAAGAGTGTGTTCCTTATAATTCCCATTCCCTCGACTTAAGCGAGGTCATAAACATCATTATCATTCCTCTTTTGCGATGGAAACAAGGCTTAGTTATAAACAACACTGTTTGTAACCTATTTAAACATTATATTCTCCGATTATTCAGTTAATTTTGATAGGTACCAACATTTCATAGATAGGTTAGGTGTAGGTTAAGCGCGTAGGATACAATTTCAGCTGTATAAAACGTAGCACGTCGCTATCCCTGTTACCAATTAGGTCAATATACAAAGGCCTGATTGACAGGCGTAGGCAAACTCATCAATTAGTTGGTACTTTAGTCGGGCAGCCGGTGTAAAGCGAATTAAACTACGCTAGGTGCCTACCTACCTGTTAAAATTGGGATTATCTGCTCTGGAATAATTTGAAGGGATTTGGTTTGCTGGTTTAATTGAAATAGATAGGTATTATAATGCAAATTTGGTTATAGTTTGATTGTTGGTTGCTTGGAAGAGAACGTCCTTAGGCGATAAGGTCGCCTATTGTGGCACACTAGATTTAGATTTAAGGTTTGCTTTGTAATATAATTATTTAAGTTTCGGTACAATAACGCATTTATCTATCTATGGTTTTCTTACAAATTGCACACCCTACCTTTTATTCTTCGCCTTTCTGAATATATAGAGGTTACCTGCAAGAGCGAAAGTCGCCCATTGTGATTTAAGTTGTATATGTTTTTACGACTGTTATCATAGATAACAACCGTATAGTGGTGAGTGTCACCTATTGTTAGAGTTCTCAGGACGCCCTAAGGACTCTAACTTGACCTAACGACTGCTATCAGAGATAACAACCGGGACCAAATACAACTGCCTTAAGTAGCACTGCGGAGGTCAAGAGAATGTTAAATCATAGCATTAATTTTAATGACCTTACATATGGAACTTTGTGGAAGGACACAAAATCACTTTTGTTATCAGTTCTGATCTCGCCCGCCCGGTGAAATCCTGGGACGTAATTATGATTTTTAGACGGCTTGTATAGGACCTTACAAATATATTTTTTAGGTAATTTGAGTTTATTCATTACAAACATTAAGAAATAAAATCAAGGTCCTCTCTAGTGTTAAACATGTAGTCTTTGTCAGGTATCCTGAATACTCCAGAGGCTCTCTTCACTCCTGGCCCTCTCCTCTTCACTCACCACATTGTCTGTCTCAATTCATTCCATTATCAACCATCAAGGGATACACCTACCTCAGTTGATTCGCTTGAGATTTTACTTACAGTTCTGTATTTCTCTCTGGTATTTGTTTAAGTCAATCTATTTTGTTTGGGTTTATTTAAGTTTGATCATTGAACAGATTTCGGTTTCTGCCTTTTTTATTGATTTCACCTAAACGTAAGAGCACAATCCTTTGCTTTTTTTCCTCGCTTTTGCCTGGGGAATAGACCAAATTAAGAATTGGAAGCGTAAAGATATTCAGCGTAGGCAGATCTACGAGTATTAATTTTTATTTTTGTTCTATAGTTTTATAATTTTAATGATAACGCACCTCACCCTTAATCATTCGTGTGATCCTCTCCATACCGAGGTTGCCTGGAAGAGACCACTCTCAGTGGTAAGGCCGCATATTGTGCCACTCTAGATTAAGATTTTTTCGTACTTTATTTTATTGTAATTTATTTTTGGTGAGAACAATAAAGCGTTCTATCACTATCTATAATTGGTTCTAGAAGAATGCCTTCATGCGTTCATGCGTCCGGCGACATCGATTGCCACGTTAAAAGTCTCGCATTTCAGCAGCCTAAACTAAGTGGCGAGAGGTAACTGGCTGGTGTCATCTGTGACCCCGAAATGCCGGTTAAACTAAAGGGACAGGTCTTTAAAACGATCATCAGACCCTTGACGCCTAGAGATCAGATATGCGGCAAATGGCCTCACTACGCGGGATGCCGAAGATCGTGCGAAGTGGAGACGTAAAAGTAGGAAAGCGGACCCCGGGCTCTCACTCTCGCGAGGGGGGTGCAACAGAGAACATCGCTCAGATGATGATGACGATGCCTTGAGCTATAAAAAAAAAGAAATTGTTGCTTAGTAATTCGTTCTGTCTGTTTGTTACGTTTTCACGCTTATACCGCTGAACCGATTTTGATACATTTTGGTATAAGTAGGTAGATATATAAATGACCTAGATAATATAAAAAAATAGGTGAAGCACATAGGCAACTTTTGATCCTGATATTCGCGCGAGACTTACGCGGGTGAAATATCTGGGCGCAGCTTAAAATGAAATACGGTTATAAATTATTATGGTCCGGGAAGTATTTGCGCCTTGTAAATCATTTGATATCACCGCCATGATATCCAACGCCTACCTCGCCGCATAAAGTTACGGCGCGTAATTGGGAATACGCCCGCCAGAGGGCGCTGAGATGCAATCCCTGCTTTTATTACTATATTTCATAAACATATCTTGCAATTTCATTTTAATGATGGAGCGCATAAAATGTTCGACGTGAGACGTTGTAATGCCTCATTTGCAGATTCAAATTGGTATTTTTTAAGGAAGGAATAATATTTTAAAATCCATTTGGAGAAAATCTGGTTTTTACCCGACTGTGGTAAAAAGAAATAGTCTATATTTCGTTGTTTGATCTTTTAGCGCTCTAGGCATATTGTTATGTACTCGTTATAAATATGTTTAAAAAATAATAGTAAGTCATACATTTATTCAAAAAAACAAGTCAATTATTTTACATAAACATCAAAATAATACATCTTCAAAAATTCATTCTCGGCGAGGCTCGAACTCGCGTGTCTGGGCCAGTACCCCAGCGTCTTAACGAACTAGACCACGCGAGTTCCCACCCCAAGCAAACGTTCTCCTTGTCTAGTATTTGGCTGGCGCTATCTAGTGGTGGAGGAATAGACCGGCGGCGCCAGTTGTAAAACAAATTTTAACGTTTGCGTTGCTTTCACGTATTGGTTGGTCCAATTTTCATTTTAGGGTTACGTACCCAATGGTGATAGTGGTACGGAACCCTTTGTGTCCGAGTCCGACTCGCACTTGGCCATTTTTTTTCTCATGCAATGAGATTCTGGTAGACTTATACTCGACCGAAAACATACATTACATTACATTACACATACATACAAACATTTTCAATTTTGAATAAAGGTATAATATTTCTCCTACAATTCTTGTGCATCCAAAAGTTGCCTGGAAGGGATCGCTTGTAGCGATAAGGTTGCCTGTTGTACCTTTCTTATAATTAGTTGTAGGTAAGTTTTTGTTTTTGTAGATAGATAGCTAAAAACTTTATTGTACCAAAAAATTACAAAACACATTACAAAAACAAAAAAATAATTGTGTACCTATAATAAAGTTATATCTATTAGTTATCTATAAATTCCATCAAAACGATTCTAAACTTCCCTTAACGCGCATTTAAATACAAAATACCTAATCATAAATAAAACATCTACGAAGACTAAGTTCAGAATAATATCCGAATCTAATACAGTCATTAAAAATCGCTTAGCTCTTATAAAGAGAAAGGGTCAGCAGTTATACAACCACTATTAGACCGTAATACAGCTGTTATAGCCATCGAATACATCAAGCTTATCGCCCGGTCACGCACGATGTGACCATGACTGTACTTCGCTTTTTTAATTAAATAATTAATTCGCTTTAATCAGATTGTGGATGAATGTACTTATTTGTTCAAGGCTTTTTTTTTCACAGTTTCGGGAATGTTTTTAAGTATTATTGTGCTATTTTGTTCTTAAATTTTGTGTTCTATTATTTTAAAACAACCCCTATGAAGGTAATTTTAAAATTTGCTAAATGTAATTTGTTTAATTACCTTAGTCTGCTTTATTTTGTAATTTTCTTATTTTTTTCAGTAGGTACCTTAGTTTAACAGTTTGACAGTTCTAGGTAAAGGTATGTGTTATTGTTCTATTTTGTTTTACAATTGTGTTTTACTTTTTTTTAGCCGTGTAGCCCCGGCCCCGGCATAGAATAAGGTTACCCCATCTCATCCCGTGGGTGTTGCAGAAGGTATGGTCAATGATGACTTACCGACTGCGCCGACCCCAAATAAAAAAAAACAATTTGGGTTTTAGCGCACCCCGGGCTCCTGAGAGGGATGCAACCGGGAACATCGCTCGTATGAGAAGGAGAATTGTGTTTTACTTTTTTTTAAACTAGAGGGCTAGTAGAACACAAAAAGAAACGGAATTAAAATTACAAAATAAAATTAAACCCGCAAAAAGGGTTTTTTAAGTAAAAGATCACTATCGTAAAACATAATGGAATATCAAGACCTAATACTTGAAACTGTCAAACTATAGAACTACCTACTGTAAAATAAAAGAAAAAAAATACAAAATAAAATATAGGTGAACAAATTTTAATGACATCTTAGAAATTAAAGCATTATTAATTAAACCCTTTTTGCGGGTTTAATTTTATTTTGTAATTTTAATTCCGTTTCTTTTTGTGTTTGATTTGTAATTAACTGGGACTATCAAAGTTTTGAAAGTTACATTTTATCGGGACTTAATCGTGTATTTCTATTTAAGTTTCCCCTTACTTCGACGTTTCGACTATCTTGCAATAACCTTGGATACGTGTGTAACTCTCGGCTACATAGTAATATTATTATAATACCTACTATGTTAGCCAATTTTAGAGATATTCGTGTTCCAGATTTTACGACTGTGTCCAGGGAACGTATTCTTTAACTAAAATGTGTCAACAATGCCTCAACGTGGTTAGATTTTCCTTTAAAAATTTCTAACGATTCAAAAGATTTGGCGAAATTTTGAAAATTTCTAAAAATAGTGGTTCACCCTATTTTCACCCGCGTAAGTCCCAATCCCGTGGGAATATCGGTATCAAACAAAAGTAACTATCTGAACATGTAGCTATCTATTGGTAAAAGAGTTTTTCAAATCAGTGCAGTAGTTTCGGAGATTACCCCCAATATACATAATATACATATACATTACCTCTTTATAATATAAGTAGGTATAGAGAGATGGATAGATAAATATTTTATTTGATTAACATCAATAATACATTACTAGGTACAAAATAAATCATTAAATAAATGAATTTTAAAACTAAACAAATGTTAAACAAATAGGCGGCTTTATTGCTCGAAGCGATTTCTTTCAGGCATGGAAAAGGCACTGTTTAGTTATACCAACTGGAAGGTAAATTTTGCGAAATATTATCTATAAATATTAAATGGGTATATATAAATAGTATTATAAACTTTGCAAAATTTCCAAAACTGTTCAACTAGTTTTCGCGAAATATGTAACAATGCTGAGGCATTCTTGAGGCGTCTCCGATAAAGAATACGTGCCCGGTGTTTGTGATGATTCACCTTCCTCATTCTCTAGATTTGATATTTTACGACACGACACGGGACAATTTACGTTTTTACGGATTCATTTAAGACGGCGATAGATGATCATTATCGGTCCTTGTCCGGTTACTTAGTAATGAGCGAGATGGAATGCTATGCAAAAAACGATGATTACTCGTAAAAATGATGATTACTCGTAAAAACGATGATTACTAGTAAAAACGATGATTACTCCTAAAATGTACATTCTTTCAACAAAGCACTTAAAAATATTCTCTACTTATTAAAATATTGACTCTGTTATACGCATAGATTTGGAAATAAATTGATTTAATAAATTATTTATCTGTTTTCGCGTTGTTGGATTGAAATTAAACTAATATTTCGGTTTTT
Organism: Idaea biselata; assembly: GCA_958496205.1. Lineage (NCBI taxonomy): Eukaryota > Metazoa > Arthropoda > Insecta > Lepidoptera > Geometridae > Idaea > Idaea biselata. Next base: position 28,673,980 of record OY292401.1, read on the forward strand.
ATTGCGTGGGGATTATTACTTCTAGCTAGCATTGATTCAATGTTAAATATTTCGAGACCTTCACAGGCCTCTTCGCCAGAAACATAAACACTACTAAATTAAAACCGAAAAACGAGTTTCATATCAAATTGATTTTAGTTTAAAATTTAGACGTAACTCTGAAGATGATCGCTGATTGAGATTTTTATCTCGATAGATAAAAATCACACAGTTACGTCTAAATTAAACATTTTATACGATTACAAAATGTTTAAATTTATGTCTTCACTTAGAAGAGTTCCTTTCAAAACATTTTACTTAGTAAAAACAAAGAAAATCCATAAGAAATGAAAATTTACATAGAAACTAGGGAATAATCTAGATTACATTCTTAAACATTCAATACTTATTAACAAAGGCAAAACCTATAGCCTGCTAGTCATTTAATATCTATCTTATACAGCCAGCTAGCGATTATTTGAAATTCAATATTAGAACTGAGTTTGAACAATATTGTTAAATCTAGTTTAGACAAAGTTCAATAGTTTTCAATAGAATTTAACAACGTTACGATCGAGGGGCCACGACCACCCACGACAACGACGTCAGGTTTCAGTGTATGAGATCGTTGTTTGACGACTTCTGTAGAATGGTGGTTGTACTGTAATAGCTTCGATTCCTGGTGTTAAATAAATAAATACCCAAAACAAAAACGCAATCAAAACCGAAAAAAAAAACATTTATATTTTAAACTTCACCACGCGGTTTTACCCGCATAAGTACCGATCCCGAGGGAATATCGGGATTAAAAGTGTTTTATTAGAAGGTTTTAAAAGTAAAAGCCTATGTGTTATTCCAGGTCTTCAGTTATCTACCGACTACCGACCGATCCGATCTTAAACTGAGTTTCATGGTAATCGGTTCAGCGGTTATTACGTGATTGAGTAACAAACACACACACATACATACTCACAAACTTTCAGCACGTATTAATAGGATAAATTGTCTAACCGTCTACTAGGTGAATAATTTTTGTTCTACGACTTCTGTAGTTTTATAGATCATCCAGTACTACGCGTTTTTAGATAACTATCACACACTGCCACACCGGCTTACACACTGTCCGAAGGATAGAGTTCAAATGAAAAATATTTATTTAAAAAAAAATGCAAATATTAACCGAATAGTTCCCATTGAATATGCTAACGAACAAAAAAAGCAAGTATTGTTTGAACAACGTATTCGATACATCACTTTGATCCGTCTATCCTACACAATACGGGAGCAGTTTCATCAAACAAATTGTTTTTTCAGCGTCCAGTAGTCTGTCTGTTATTAGTTTTTGATCAGGTCCCAATGTTGTTTAAACTTTTTCGTCACAAAGAGGTACAAGTTTTTTTAATTATTTTCGTACTAACTGCTCTTTGTATTTTCACTCGCTTATGTCCCGATTCCGGGAGAATACCGGGATAAAATGTCCAGCTGGGTCTAGTCCAAGTTTCATTACAATCAGGTAAGTAGTTTTAATGTAAAAAGAAACAAACATATTAACATTAAACATACCTACTCATATTATAATAGAAGTAAGATTTCTATGCACCATTATTTTTGGGTTGTGCAGCTTCGAGGCCGGTAACGGTGGGGGCGAAATTGCGCAGCTTTGAGTTTCGAGGCCGGTGACGGCGAGGGCGGAATTGCGCACCTTCGAGTTTTGAGGCCGCTAACGGTGAGGCCGGAATTGCGCACCTTCGAGTTTCGCGGCCGGTCACGGTGGAGAGGAATTGCGCACCTTCGAGTTTTATGGCTGGTAATGGTGGGGGCGGAATTGCGCACCTACAAGCGATACGCGAGTCTCGCTCGAGAGATCACCGCCACTCGTTGTGTTGATAGCTTACGCAAGTAAAATCAACCTAACCAACTTCTGACAACAACTCAACTTCTGTTCTAAAATTTAAATATTACCTAAGTCTAGAAAAAAAGAGATAGGCAGGTACAACATTAATTTGAAGTTCATCTGTTTATACACGGTCTTTAGGGTCGTAGCACACATATCAAATCGGAAAGGGATCGTCACCGTATCGCCTCGCCGTCAACCTAATGTAAGCGCGATACCAAGCGATCAGCAGCTCCAAATGAACTTGGCTACGACTAGTATACAACATTCAGAGCAATGATTTCACATGAAGAAAGATATAAAAGACTAGCAGAGCCCCGCGGTTTCACCCGCGTAAGTCCCGATCCCGTGGGAACGTCAAGGTACCTTATGTTACTCAGGGTGAATGTAGCTTTCTAATGGTGAAAGAATTTTTGAAAGCAGCAGATTTTGAGTTTAATCACTACAAACATACAGACACACACACACACACACAAATACAAATCTTTCCTCTTTATAATATTAGTGTAGATAGCGTACGGTGAGACGTATGCGCGGGAACGGCAAGTCGACTACACAACGTACCGCGGTTCGTGAGCTTTTCCCGAGGCGAGGCAATTACGTTACGATTCCTATTTTAGTCTGCGTTGCAGTAGGGAGTTTCATACAAAAAATACTGAACTGCTCGAGTTAATACGTTTACGTTCCGTTTACGGGTTGATATGTGAGCTACGACCTTAAGTCCATGCCAGAGCTTTGATCTTTTTGCAAATTATCTCGGAAATAATTATTTACTTAACTTTGTAATTAAGCGTTATGAAAACAAACCTTTGTTTTCTCAAGTTTACTGTATTTTTTTTTCTTTTTTTGTTAATAGGTTTTATGGGGTGGTAAATTACGATACGTTCTAAGATCTAGCATGCTCACGCTGACTTAAAAAACTTACTATTAAATCCACTCGGAGAAAAGTCCACTTAATCCGATTTCTTCCAGGCAATTTTGAAAGAAAGAAACAAAATATGTTTATTAGGACAAGCACACAGCAACAAAAACAGAACAGAAACAAAAGTAGGTACAAACCTAAATAAATAAAAAACAATTTCACAAAAAACCGTGTGCGAACCCTAAATGGGCCCTAAATTTTCGGTCTACATCGTTCTCACATTCTATTTCTGATTTTTTTGTGTTTCTATAATACTTAATGTATTGTACCTTGAGTTGTGTAAATGAAGCATAAATCTTTAGATGGAAAATAAATATAGAAGGGGATGAATGGGTTGATCATAACGTAATAGGAAATACAAAGGCGGGGAAATCTATGTACATAATAAACATTAATATAATAAATATTAGATAAATAACGTATTAACATAATACCCATACATAATTTACAAATATAAAAACATACATATAAACATACGAAATACATAAATAATCCTATTTCCTATTAATATTATAAACGATAATGTTTGCAAGTATGTATGTATGTATGAATGTAATGAACACATAGGCTACTTTATCCCGATATTCCCGCGGGATCAGGACTTACGCGGGTGAAATCGCGGGCCACTGCTAGTAATATTATACACACTATATACCTACATTAACTACACAGCTATCTATTCGATATTACATCTCAAACCTAGATATTAAATTAAAGTTACCTACCTACGTTTTTTCCCAGAAACTCTCACCGTAATATCTCTCATTCATTACGTCAAAATTAAATAAAAATCTATTTTATTGTTAGTATTTTGTAATGAACACAATATTTCGTGACCATCTGTTCTCTGGAAGGTACCATTATCTTTTATTGCAAGAAAAGATAAAAATATCATTATTTTTGTCTCAATTGAGACAGTTTTGGTTGGGAATACTTGACTGTATCTACCGCCTTACTTATAGATTTAAGTATAATACCTAGGTACTAGCGTTTAGATATGCTCATAGTCTACTTGTCTGTCTATAACCGATAAACCTTAAAAAGTACTGTACGGATTTTCACATAGTTTTCATCAATAGATAAAGTGATTCAAGAGGAAGGTTCTGCTTTATAATTTGTTAAGAGGACAGTCTACCTACTCTTTCTCCATACAAACGTAGTCGACTGATTCCTCCCTGGCTAAAGACATGTGAGCAAATATGTTTATGTTATAATACCTATATCTGACATTGCAATAGAGAGGAAACAGCCGACTATGTTTGTATGGAGAACAAGTAACTACCAATATCCGGTCCTCTTAGCTGACAGACAGACAGAGTTACTTTCGCTCTTGTAATGCTAGTAAGGATTATTATAGTAAGTATAGATTATTGCTCCAGTTCCACTTTTCTTCAATAATATTATATATGCGACAATGTAAATCACGTGATTACTGCAAAAAAAAAATACAAAAAAAAAACCCCATGAGTTTCTTGTGTCTTCTTCTCATGTCATGGAGGTCGCGATCCGAAGACATAGTAGAGTAGATTAAATAAAAAAAAATGACATGTCAAAGAGATATCTTGCTAATATCCGAATGAATAAACGTACTTTGATTTTGATTTTGATTTTGATTTTAGCTTACGAGAAACCCGTAACATCACTTCATTATCCTTTCCTCTTAAGGGCGCGACCTATGTAAAATTACGATCTTAGAAACAATTTTTACAAGCCGAAACAAGACACAAATTACCTGTTTTTTTAATTTATAGATTACCTACCATTATACTTTAAATGTCCTCTTCATAGTAAAAACATGAAATTGTACATTTTAACCAATAAAACATCACAAAGTTACGTCTAATTTTCAAATAAAATCAATTTATTGTCAAATCTTAATTGAGTCAATATTTTAATACATAGTATGAAACTATACTAGTCAGATCCTGTTCATCGTGCTTTGATGAAATAATGTACCTACATTTTACGAGTAATCATCGTTTTTTTATACAATTCTATCCTACTCACTCATATGCAACCGAAAAAGGACAGTTGATTATCGTCTATCCCCGTCTTAATGTATGCTAGTCTGTTTTTACTCTTAACTATACTACATAATTTAAACACACACACCCATCTATCACCATTAGGTGTCCTGTCACCGCTACGCACATTTCCATCAGGTTTCGAGCGCACCGTCCGAATATCAAGTAGTTAGTATGGGGGTAAAGGAGAGTGCGTCCTTAGTGTCTTGAAGATGTTTGGTTTAGACGTTATTTAATAGGGATTTTACCTGAGGATTGTTCTGTTTCTTGGTAGCTTTGTCGAGTGATTTCACCTCTGTGTGTGTAAGTGTGTGTGTGTGTGTTAAGTAGTTATGCTTCAAGATATTTGGTTTCTAGTCTTTGTATTTTTATCTACACTAATATTATACAGAGGATATATTTATTTGTTTGTAACGAATAGGCTTCGAAACTACTGGGCCGATTTTAAAAATTCTATCATCAATAGCTACATTTATAGATAGCTACATTATCGAGGAGTATAATAGACTACTTTTGATTTTTTTTGCGATATTCCTTCGGGATCGGCACGAGACTTACGCGGGTGAAACCGCGGGAGCTTATCATGGGACTAGATGCCGCTGTGTGATATTGTGTGAACTTTACAACAACTCTATACGAGATTTGAAAACTACGGAAGAATCCATGTTTAGCACTGGTTTTTATTTTCACTACACTCTTGTACACTTTTAAGAAACTAAATCGCGTATTTGCCACAAAAAAATAAATAAATAAATCATTCATTGCAATAATTAAATGTTTAGAGATCATTGTTGCCCTATTATCAATGCATTTTAATTACATGTAAGCATTTTTCACGAAAATGCAAATTCAGCAACACATGTCCTCAACGCGTTACCACCAAAACTCCCCCCAGTCCGCGTGGCGCTACATCTTAATATGTGGAGGGTCAGGAGGGTTACTTCGGTTCGTTTCGATACGACAACGATACTGTCATAACGATAGTTCTACTGTCACCCTACTATCAGAATGTGACAGTAGAATCATCTTATGACAGTATCGATGTCGTATCGAAACGAATCGCAGTTATCCTGAAATCGAGTCCCAACAAAATCTTCTGAAATAACCGCATACAATTGATACTGACAAAAGTGACAAAGGACAGTTAAGATCCTCAATAAGGGAGATGAGGGGCAGAAAAGGGTCTGACACCATCGAGACGTTTTAGATTTTTTTATTTACTTATACTTACCTAGTATCACTTAGGTACTAGGTATGTAATATGATTTACTAGCAGCGCCCCGCGATTTCACCCTCGTTAGTCCCGATCCCGTGGGGATATCGGAATAAAAAGTAGCGTATGTGTTATTCCAGGCCTCCATCTATCTACATACCGAGTTTCATGGTAATCGGTTCAGCGGTTTTTACGTGATCAAGTAACAAACATACACACATACTCACAAACTATATTAGTAGGATGAGAATATTACCCGATACACGAGAATATTTAATAACAAGATTGGGTAGACTTGTGGAAACTTAAATCTGTGTCAGTACCTATAGGTACTTCGTTTTTAGGGTTCCGTACCTAAAGAGTAAAGGGTGAAAACGGGACACTATTGTATAATATTGTAAAAATATAAATAAATTGTATAAATATTGCACGACGTTACACACATCACAATCTAGCCCACAACTTAGCACTAGGTTTGTACTATGGGTACTAGCCAACGGATAAAAAAAATAAAAAAAACATTAAAAAAAATTCTCCGAACAACACACAGCGCCATCTAGCCCCGGGGTAAGCGACTAAGCTTGTGTTACGGTGACTAGACAACGGATATACTACATATTCAACTTTTTTTTGTAAATTCATACATTGATACATTGAAAACACTCAGACCAGAAACAAATAGTTATTTATTTTTTTAAGCTTAAATACTTGCGCCCGGCGGGAATCGAACCCGCAACGTTCTGCATTGCAGTCAGGAAATACTAGACTACTAGTATTACCAAGACTTCGCTGTATGTCTGTCCGTTCGTCTGTCGCCAGGCCCACAAACCATCATCATCAGTTTCAACTGTCTTGCTACCACGATTTATGAGATACATCCTGATTACAGCCAAACAGATAAACAAACAGGCTGAAGTCTTAGTAAGAACCCTAAAAAAACAAATTAGACAAATCAGACACAACAATCTTCTCCAAACATTCAATTTTCCCCGAGGTATTTCATAACTACAGACTAAGACATATTTTCAGCTGGTTTTCAGCGTATTTCGACGATAAATCCAATGGTTCTCAGCTCCTGAACACGTACGGAAGGCGTAGCCTGCCTCCATTAGGTTTGAAAGCTCTTTACGCTTCGACCCTGTTGTATTAGAGCGATGCCAGAGCCGGATTTAGGGCAGAGGGAAAAGGGGTAAGTGGTAGTTGTGACTAACGAGAGTTTTAGTCGATTTTTCTTCTGTTTTCGCGGTGTTAGATGCGCTCCCCTATGTTTTAAAGGCCTCGAAACGTAGGGTGTTGATAAAATGCTTTATTATAATAAAAGCAACTAAAAATTCAAAATTCAAGATTATTTATTCATTGAGACCAATGTAAATATTACTATTACATGATCATTTAGACATGTCGACTTATGACTATGATTTAGTGTGATTTCGGAACGCGCCTTCCGATGAGAAGAAACCACAAGAAACTCATGGGGGTTTCTCTTTTTTGCGATCATGTGTTAAATTTTAATCGTCATAATACAGATATCTGTAATTGAAACGCAATTAAAACCGGGAAATTGAGTTTTAATTTCTACTTTAATTTTATTTACATCTTTGATTATAAACTATTTTAATTTACTAATAAAGAAGTTTAGTATAAGTTGATACATTGATGTAGATAATTTAGATAGGTAATTAGGTACCATATTTTATACAAAACTTCAATAATGTTTTCTCCTGACTACATTCCTGTTAAAATTGAATATCAGTCTATTTATTTTGATCCTCGAACGGGATGCTGAATAAAATGCATCCTGGTTCGGAACAAAGGGTAGTGAAGTCTAGATATCTAGGTGGCCTAGGTCTCCTTTGTCAGCATCTTTATTACTGGAATTTCTAGGAGCGAGTTATAGACTGAAGTCTTGAACAAAGGGATGTTATAAATGTAACTTTCTAATGAGAATATGGTTTTATTTTAGTTTTTGTTAGTAAGGAATATAATCGTATCTATACCAGACTAGCAAAGTCCCGCAGTTTCGCCCGCGTAAGTCTCAATCCCGCGGGATTTTCCAAAAACCCTTTCATAGTGGATTGGATACCTACTTACAACAAAGAACACATTTTACAAATTTCTCTAAGACCAGCGGTTTGGGCTTTGCGTTGATAAGTCGACCGATATTTAAAACGAAGTTTCTATCAAAATGACTCGTTAGGTCATATTAATTATTTTTGTGATTTGACTACCTACTAACTATTTCCTCTGACACTTCGGTGACTTTTACGTCGTGTAATTTTCATTCAATACACGACCTAACGCTAGGCTTGTACTTTGGGTACTAGACAACGGATATACTACATATTAAACTTTTTTTTTCTAAATACATACATAAATAATTACATAGTAAACATCCAGACCAGAAACAAATATTATTTTAAAGCACACATACTTGCACCCTGCGGGAATCGAACCCCAACCTTCTGCATTGCAGTCGGGCCTTCGCCAGACGCGCCACAGTTGCCTTATTCCTCTCCTCAACCTCTATGGCGCGTCGGGAAAAGGCTCGACTGCAATGCAGAAGGTTGTGGGTTCGACTCCCGCCGGGTGCAAGTATTTATGCTTAAAAAAATATATTTGTTTATGGTCCGGGTGTTTTCTATGTTTTCTATGTATTATATGTTTGTATTTACTAAAATAAAGTACAATATGTAGTATATATCCGTTGTCTAGTACCCATAGTACAAGCCTAGTGCTTAGTTTGGGGCTAGATTGCGCTGTATGTAACGTCGTGGAATATTTATTTATTTATTATGCCGCATGCCGGGGCTACACGACATAATAAGGCCATGCCACAGGTGTAACAGTGCTAAAGCGCTGACCTATTCAAACTCCCGTAAATGACATGCAGTTTTCAATGTATCGAGAATGTATTGAGACTCGAGGTATGAACTCATTCCGCCTACGTTCATAGAGTGTTCAAAGGTCACAGTGCAACGTGCACGTGCGAGAGAAACCACTAAAGGTAGACACTGTGTCGACCGATGAGTAGAATAGACTAGAAATGGCTTCTGCGTATGGAGTGAAATGCCAATAATTTAACTGATATGTGACTTACCGCCGCACTCAGAGACGATTAATGGTAATTAAATTATCACTTAGTATAGATTTCACAAAGAAAATCTTTAATAAGTGACAGTTTAAGTAACATTGTGTCCCTGAGTGCGGCGGTTAGAAGTCAATTTGCATGCAATTTTGTATAAATTTGACTAGAAGTTTGACAAAGAATAGCGACAGAAGACTAATACTTCGTTTTATTTTTCCTAGTCATTTAGCAATAGAATTTAAATGAAATAGAAAACATTTGGTGACAACTAAAAACACGACACACAAAAGTAAAACAACATTATAAAAATAAAACAAAATAAGTCCAAGGAGCCGTGTGGCTGCTGTCATTTCTGCTAACGAGGATTGTCTCAGCATATGTCACATCCCACTTTTATTTGGTCGGTTGAGCAAAGTGTCTCAAATTATTTACTTATCTTAAAATTCTCACTTGAAAATCTCCTGCGTTTTAAAAAAACTTATCTTCATAGTCCTTCCAATAAAGGGCTCGCGAGGTCTACTGTTCGCAGAAGTACTAGTAATAATTATGAGTCTACTAGCTGACCCGGCAGACGTTGTCCTGCTCGTTAAATAAAAAACTACTTAGAACCCTTCACTGAATTTTCTTTGCTATAAACCTCACGGAGCCCGAGACCTTTCCAACGAATGCAAAACCGTGGAAATCGGTTCGTGCGTTCTGGAGTTATAGCGTCAGGAAGGAAAACCCGACTTATTTTTATATAGTAAAAAAAAAAAATAAGCTAGTATTATACTTAGATCTACGGTGTCAATCTACCGTATGATTGCCTCTGCCATTCAATACATCGTAGCATGTGCTGTGCAAAGCTTCTGTGATACACTAACGAGCTAGAGAATTTGGATCGACGGCTTGGAATTCAGTCCACTGTTGTGTAGATCCTTTGCTCGTGATTTATTTGTCGTGTGCACGAAAAGAGAATTTAAAAACATTTTTAAACTTTACTACTTTTACGTTCACCTTTTCGTTTTTCCTTCATTTTTCACTAGCTGCGACCCGCGGTTTCACCCGCGTAAGTCCTGATTCCGTGGGAATATAGGAATCTAAAGTAGCCTATGTTACCTCTCGATAATGTAGCTTCCTTTTGTTGAAAGAGTTTTTGAAATCGGTCCAGTAGTTTTTACGTTTATTCATTGCATTTTTTTGTGACTGATATTGCGTTTTTATACGCGGTTCTACGTTTTCAACTATTCGTAAACCGCTTGCGTTTAATAGCAGTGCGTTCTAAGGCTTACAGTATTACTTAATGTTTTCGCGGTTGGGCGTTTTATTATAATTTGTTATTTTTTTAAATTGTTAATTTACATAGATAAAAACTTTTTAAATTCACACGGTTTGATGGGTAGTTACATTTTAATTATATATAATGTGCCTTATAAACTGTTCTAGATCATTTATCAGTACGTGTAACTACCGGTAATACGGGTAGGTACACTCGCCTACAGACATCAATAATTGTTACATTTTTCCCGGGTCTTAATCGCGTATTATTATTTATTGTCTTACCTCGACGTTTTAACCATGTTACAATGGTCTTGGTCGCGAGGGGACTGGAGCAGCGGTATGCATCGTCTTTCACCAGACCATTGAAACATGGATGAAACGTCGAGGTAAGAAAATAAATAATAATACGCGACTAAGCCCCGGGAAAATGTAACTGTGTTAAGAGGACAGTCTATCTACTCTTTCTCCATGCAAACGTAGTCGACTGTTTCCTCCCAGGATAAAGATAGTTCATGCCATAAAACCCATATCTGCCTTGAACATGCACCTACTTACGCGGGTGAAACCGTGGGACGCAGCAATTTAAAATATTTTAACGACAGTTTAATTAAATAACTATAATATCGGTAAAAAATACCAACGCAACGTACCTACCTATAATACCGATAGAGTACCGGTACACCGAAACCACTCTCGCCTATTCAGGGCGAAGTGGTTTTGGTCATTACGTTTCGGGTAAAATAGTAGGTGAACCCGAGAGTAGCTGTTTATACCTTAATTTTATTTTACACGATTTATTTCGCGTGAGAAACTCTTTATTTTATTGCTTAGTTCATTTTATTATTATTGCAAAACCTTAATGTAACTAATGTTTCCATTTTAGCAACAAAATATCTACCTACTTACCTACCTAATGTTTTCGCTGGTAGGAGTTTCATATTAGTTTGTAGTTTTTTTTTAATTGTTAATTTACATACCTAAATAAAAACTTTTTAAATTCACACGATTTGTTAAAATAAAACATAATTTTATTTTAATTAGGTACATTTATGTACCTATTTAAGTGATCTAGATCACTTACCAGTAAGTGTAACTACCGGTAATACGGGTGGTTCATTCATATTCAAAACGACCAACAAAATATCTACCTATTTCAAAATTACTAAAAACTAGGATATTCTTGGTAATCTAATAAGGTTTTGGCCGCAGCTTGGTATTGGGGTATTAGCATTACCTACAGATTGTACCGATACATAGGTTGGTGCAGCCATTACCGTCTTCCCACTTTCTGCTTCGTCCACCTGTATTCTCATGTAAGCATTATAAAAGAGGTTTCACCCGCGCGCTAAAAGTAGCCTATGTGTTATTCTAGGTCTCCAGATGGAGACCTAGATAGATATCTATATTCCAAGTTTCATCGCAATCGGTTAAGTAGTTTTTGCGTGAAGGAGTTACAAAGTTACATACATACTTGCAAACTTTCGCGTTTATAATATTAAGTAGAAAAAGGATAATAATATCAAGAAAAAAATGTATACTTCCGAAATCAATTTTTCCCTGAATTGTAGCACTAATAAATAAAATATTCGGTACCTATTTAATATCGTTAGTAATATTTTACGCAACAGTACCTGTTAGATACCGGTGCAATACCGGTACAATGCCGGCACACCGGCGGCACGATATCAATGTATGTTCAATGGAGCATGTACACAAAGAACCTTGTTATTGTGTATGTAGAGCCTAGAATCTACTAATAATAGGTAGGTACATAAGGCTACACACGCACTGATAATTTGATCTTCTATACCTATCTATAAAAGGCTTTTCCTGTGATCGACGCACAGCCTAAACCGTTTGGAGAGTGTGTTCTATATGTAAAGTAGGCACACGATAAGAAAAGTTTTTTTTTTTAATTCACTCGGAATCGGGACTTTTGGGGGTTTTCCGCGGGTTACAGCTAGTAAAGAATAAGCTGGGACGTCGCCATAGTGTCTTGAAGTCCTTTGATATACGACCTCTATGGCCCCAGACTGAAATGCAGAAGGTTGCGGGTTCGATTTAAAAAAAAAAAAAAAAAAATTGTTTCTGGTCTGGGTGTCCCTCTATGTAAGTATAATAATTTTTCTTTTCGTGTGGTGGTGTGGCTCACCTGGTGTTAAAGTTTACAGGTCGCTCTAAGACCTCTAACTTGACCTAACGACTGCTATCAGAGATAACAACCAGGACCAACTGCTTAATTTCAACGCTTTCTTCCATCCTTCCCTATCCAACGCCGCTCTCTTCCAGTTCTCAAAGCCAAGAGTTTGAAGGTTTTGGGTAACTCCATCCAAACACTGAAGCTTGGGGCTTCCGATCCTACGTTTACCGTCAGGGTTGGACTCAATCAAATGTTTTGGTATCCAGTCTAATAACATTCGATGTACATGGCCAAGCCAAGATTTGTTTCCTTAATTTCAATTGTTCATTTAATCTCTCATCCGAGCGATGTTCCCGGTTGCATCCCTCTCGAGAGCCCGGGGTCTGCTAAACCCCAAATATTTGGGGTTGGCGCAGTAGGTAAGTCATCTCTGACCATACCTTCTGCTAATAGATTTGGCAATATTTTTACCGCCTGCCTGACACCAACCCTTCAAGCAGTTTATCCGCCACCGCGCGGGGAGAATTTAAGTTTTGCTAGTCCCCCCTAAATTCCTAAGTCGCCTTTTACGAGACCCACGGATAGAGATGGGTTAACCCTATTCTATGCCGGGGATACACATAGCTAGTTCATTTAATAGTTGTAAGATATTTTAATTGTATGTTTGGCCCTAGCTTTCTAGTTAGTTCAAGGCAAGGCAGAGCCAAAGTGGTCAAATGAAAAGTTTCCTGATGTCAAATCATCTGGTGAAACGTAACCGGAATACGAAATGACAGACTTTATTAACTAAGGATTGTTTTGACTGGAGATTTTTACATCGGACGATAGTTTGATTTCGTAACTTTATGCCTTTGATCCTAAAAAAATATTACCGATTTAAATAAAGCAAAAAGTTGCACCTAGGTACATAATATACTAGAAAACTGCGCGGTATAAGATCAGTGGAAAAAAATATATTTTCAAGTCTATTTTTTATTATTTTGTGAATATACCTAAGCAAAAAAAAATATTTATTTAATATAAAAACAAAATAAATCCAAATATTTAACACTTGACAGTGAGGTCCAAATGCTGGAATTATTTTTAATTGTAATTTACATTTATTTATTTTGTTATTATAATTTGTTTATATTATTATTTAAATCCATATTTTTTTCTCTCTTTATTTATTTTACCATAATGCCTATAAAATATGTTTAAATTATTTTTGCCTTCAACGGAGATTGCACCAATGTCCACTTCTTTATGCAATCGAAAATTGGCAGACAATTAAAAATGGGACTGCATATTATATAACCTAATTCCAAATTATATTTTTCCACTTACGCAATTAAGATCCGAAACAATTAAATTATGAACACAAATCGTGTTAGTTTAAAAAGTTCATTACCTGTATAATTCAAACTCGAAAATTGCGTTTACTTTTTTTTTGGATCCGTCGACCAAATAGTCTCCATGTGTACGTTTGCCCTAAGCGGAATCCCGAAGTACCGGTTATGAGGTTCCATACTACCAGTTTTAGGGTACCGCATATGAAATTGAATAAGTTACGGTTTGTGTCCGTAGGTATACCTATGTTGTAAGTTATATGTACTGAGATTGGTTTTCCTAGCTTTTGTTATTTGGTTTTGGTATTTACTATGGTTCTGTTGCGGTAGTTTTATTAACCGACTTTAAAATAGAAGGATTCTTTAGTTTTCCTTTGTAATAAATGAACTTACCTACCTGATCGATGGTGTTACATTTTATTCTAGTTTCTACCTAGACATTGAATAATAAGCCGTGAATGTTCTGAAAATGTGGTTTTAATTTTAAAATAACCCTTTTACTGAGTTTGTCGTCGGAAATTATTGTTAGCGGTAACATAATCGAATAACTTCGAGAGAGAGGCCATTTAACGTCAAATGGTACCGAGTTTGTAAGAAAACAAAACACAGTCAGTTAAATTGTCTAAAGACCAAACTGTTGAATATCCAAGAATTTTCTACAATATTGACTTTCCCAGTAATATAGTGGATTTCCAAAATGTTGAATGACAAATTATTGAATTCTCATATTGTTGTAAAACACTAACATCTCACACATCTCGTGTCAAATAAGACTTGAGATAATTTTGAATGAAAAAACACCTAAAAACATTTGAAGTGGAAAACCTATTTTTTTTTATTTTTATTAATTTTTAAACAGTAATAAAACTTAAATAACATTCTAAACACCAAAAATCACTAAGATTTGTCTGGTGTATGTATAAGTGCCGTGACTGCATGCAATAGTCTACAATAGTAAAAATAAAATAAGTAACTTATATTAATAATTTCTAGTGATAAATAATATTATTCATATGTAGGTAAGTAGGTAGTTTTGAAATATAAAGTCGGTAAGAATAATATTCTTTAAATGTAGGTAGGTAGTTTGTGCAGGGAAGTGCCACAAAGTGCAAACGGGATAGGTAGATAGGTAGTTGGGTCTTGAGTGAAAGTGACAACGCTTCATAGAAGCGCGCGCGCCGATCATGGCCATTTCGCTGTTATCGAATCTACAAGGTGTTCAAGAAATGTGATTTTAACTTAGTTTTTATATTTTTAACCGTGATGCTATTTTTAAAAGGTAAGTCTAATCTATTTAACAGACGAGACACCATGTATTCTGTAGTCCTATTCCCATAGTTATTGTTTGGCGCTCTGGGAACTTTTAATAATTGTTTTGATACCTGCCTCGTATTTATTTTATGCTGTATTTTGTGTTGAATTTTGTTATTGAAAAACTGCTCTTTTAGTAAGTTAAATTCGAATCTTAGTTTAATGGGTAATACATTACAGTGTTTGTAAAGTTTGTGTTCGTCATCTTTGCAATGCTCTTTTATTTTTGGGGAAACGATTAATTTCAAAATTCGAGTTTGCAAAATTCGGGCCTGGATGTTGTCAAGGTAGGTTCTATAGGTTCGTCCATAGCTAGTGATGCCATAACCTATAACTGAGTCGGCCAGGGCATTATGCAACATGATTAAAATTTTGTACGGGATCCGGTTTTATATAATAACCACATTGGCCATGAATGCTCTCATAATTAGATGTGATTGTTGAAAACAGAAACAAAATAAGAACAAAATATAATCAAAACGAAAGCAAAAGACGTTCAAAATTTGACATAGAAGTTATAGAATGGTTGTAAACTGGTTACAAAAAGCACATTTTTACCTACCTACCAAAAAAAGAATGATCCTGGACTGGTAATTTCTTTTTAGACGTAATAGAGCTCTTTGACATCTTCATTTCAGCTCACAACTGTCAAATTTACAAAAAATAAAAGACAAAAGATCGAAACAGAAACAAAAGACGACCGATTTCGATTCTGTTTTGATTCGTCTTTTGTTTTTCAAAAACTAATTTAGAATTTTGTGTGG
Organism: Idaea biselata; assembly: GCA_958496205.1. NCBI lineage: Eukaryota > Metazoa > Arthropoda > Insecta > Lepidoptera > Geometridae > Idaea > Idaea biselata. The sequence goes on from OY292401.1 coordinate 28,689,900, forward strand.
TTCGGAACGCTAATAAGAGCCAGAAACTCATGCAATGGGCGGTCATTTCGGTATCATGGTTTCAAATGTTAAGGTCAAATATAGTAGAACCTGAGTAAATAATGAAACGTAGAGGTCAGTTCCTGGCGAGGACGCAAAACTACGCCGCCGCTTTGTGGCTTATTTATCCAAAAGTTTAAGGTCAAACGCGTGTGAAACCGTGGAAATTATATATGTATACCACTTTAACAACTATAAATTTATACGTACATATACATACGTATTTACGGATTTTATACATGCAGGAATTTCTTAATTTTGTTTGGTGTAGGAATTATTGGGAAAATCTCGATCTAACTCGGCGGTCGGATCATAAATGATTATGATTATGAAGAACTTCTATAATTTTTATTTATTTTCAAAATCTCAAAGTTATTATTTAGGACATTCGATTTACCTCTCTATCTGACAGACGTACATTTTGACATAATATGTCTTGATAGGCCTTAATATGGCCCATCAGCGTACTTTTAAATTCTTTTAATCACTCGTATAGGCAGCAGGCCAATATAGATTTAGAGACAATCCAAGACAGAAGTGCCTGGCGCAAATTAATTAGAAGATTCGACCCCACCTAAAATAGGAAACGAAAACGCGAAACTACCTACTGCTAAATTATCCTACTTAATATTATAAGCGCGAAAGATTGTATGCATGTATGTATGTAACTTTGTTACACTTTCACGCAAAAACTACTAAACTAATTGTGATGAAACTTGGAATATGCATAGCTGGAGGCCTAGAATAACAAATAGGTTACTTTTTATTCCGATATCCCCGCGGGATCAGGACTAACACGGGTGAAACCGCAGGGCGCAGCTTGTATTTTATAAATCGGGACAAAAAACTCGATCACAAACATCAAAAATTTCATTGTTAAACTGATCGAGTCATACAAATTCAACACCTTTAATCAGTTTAGTAGTTTAGGCATTGCGATGAGGTGGATCATACATAGACTGCCAAAATCATTAATTACCCTTTTTTTTGGCTTCGGCGCAGTCGGGCAGAAATTGCAATGAATGTTTCTTATTGTTGTTTCCGCCAACAAATCCCGACTTCAATTTGTCATACACAAACAGGATGTATGAACTTCACTTGTTCTTCTTATGACTTATTCAAGAAGGACTTAACAAAACAATGGAGTGCTTCAAACATGGCCGCAACAATAAATAACAAGCTGTTTTTGTTCATGAAGTAAAGTAAATCCGAGTACGGCATCAAAAGTATTAACTTTTGAAAAAAAAAAAACTTTCTTCTAATACGAGGATCGGTGCAGTAACTGAAGATGGGTAGCATCTCGTCCCTATCTTCTAAATGATTGTGTTATATTTTAGACCATACCACTTACCATCAGGTGAGATAGTGGTCAAACGATTATCTATTGTTTATTTATTAAAAAAAATTAAATGAACGTAAATCTCTGAATCGCGCTAACATAGCGATTCTGGTTTCAGTTTGGTGCTCGAGTATTTTGATTTTCTATCGAATCCAATTATTGTAGGTAGTAGCCTGTGCACGGTAAGATACTATGCTCATTCTCCTCGAAAGCCTTCGTAGACCTTTTCGTAGGGGGTCTACGAAAAGCTCTACGAAGCACATTGTAGACGTGCTACAAGAATTATCATCCCCAGTTGTTGTCATCTCCAATCCACAATATAATAGTTGGCTTTGGGTTATTGCTTCCTCAATTTGGGTAGTAACAAGCCGGGACTGAAATCTCCCACAAAGTGCTTTTTTAGCACCACCCAGGATCGGCCTACATACTAATGGCTTAAATCCTACGGATTTCATAGTGTTTTTATGTATATAGCACCAAAACTCTAAAGTTAACAACTTAGTATTTACTTGCTTTTATTGTAATAGTTAGTTAAATACTGCTGATTTCCAAAACATTTAATAAAAGACATATTACTGAATCCTGTCAGGAGCTTCCTCATGAACGTCACTCGAAATCACACTCTAAACACTTTCAAATACAGTTCAAAATCACTAAGCTAAATTCTACCCTGAAAAGTAAAACCATTCATCAGGTGTCGCCAAGTTAGCCACAATTCCCGAGTTTTAGGGAAATTCCTAACTCACATTAGGCTTGGTTGTTTATTTGCGTATTTTTCCTGAGTATTTAGTGGGTAGTTTGCATACAAATATGCGGTAAAAATAGTCTGATATACGGTTATTATTATTTTAGTGCGGAACTTCGATTGTAAAAAAAAACTTTGTGACCTAAAAAATGAAATAAGTAACAAAGCGTTTACTTTATGTGTTTAAAGAGCTTATTGGTTTAGCTGTCCCTGCAAAACTTTTATAGTCGCGCGGGTTAAGCAACGTCTGGCGTGGTCATTACTTGGATGGGTGACCGTTAATATGTGTGGTAAAAAAAGTTATCTCGAACTCCTCCGTGCTTCGGAAGGCACGTAGCTCGTATAGTTGCCTAGGTTAAGCAAAGCCTGCCGCGTCCATTACTTGGATGGGTGACTGATAATGTGTATGCTCCTCCGTGCTTCGGAAGGCACGGTAAGCCTGTGGTCCCGGTTGTTATATCTGATAGCAGTCGTTAGGTCAAGTTCGTGCCTTAGGGCACAGTCTTAGGGCGGGCGACCTGAAAACTCTAACACAAAGTGAGCCACACGAAAAGAAGAAGAAAAAGTTTATGTTTGTTACTATATTTAGAAATATTATGACAAAATATTATGCAATTTTGTAAGTACCTACGTACATAAGTAGGTACATAAAGACAACACTACTTATCGCGCGCATGTTCAAAAGCGCCATGAAAATCGTGCAGCTTACAGCTTACGACGTTTTAATTGCGAAGCGAACAAATTACACCCCAGGGTGGTCTTTACTGTTTTTCATTGTTGATATTTCCATCTCTTTTCTTCCCTCACTCACGCTTTTCCCTTTTTGGAAATCTGTCCCGGAGTTTTGAAGAAACAAAATGATTAATTACTCTGAAGTGAGCAGGTAAATAGACATCTCTGACGTTCTATGAGAAAACATTTAATGGAAAAGCGGAATACTCAGGCTTGCGTTGACGCTGAAGCAAACAAAGATTCCGTAATAATAATAGACAAATATCACGTTTGTTGTTTGTATTAACTCGAAAAGAAATTAACTCGTCAAAATTCGTGACGCTACGACGACGCGCCACTGTTGCGTCTTATCAGCGCATATGAAGGAATATCAAAATCAATAAAAACAAAACGATATAAAAATCGCTTTATCCGTGAGCTGCGTGAGAGCTGTGAGCTACGCCAGAGACAGATACACAGACAAACACTTCAACACAATTTTTAACATCCCTTTTCTCTGTTGGGGGTTAAATATTAGTTCAAAAGTTATCAAATGATCTAAAATCATAACAGTAGAAAAACTCACCTCTACGAAGGGTAGGTATAGTTATCTAACTAACGACAAACAAAAGTTTCATCTGAAATCTGAGTCATGTAGTCGTGTCGTGATAAATGGAGCTCAAATGAGCCGGAGTTAGTATTGCTGAAGTTCACCACTGAAGGATATATTTCCATCTGAATTCGTTGAGAAACTTTGTTCTGAATATTTTCTTATTTTTGTTACTTAAGGCATTCTACTTGAAATATTATCGTCCAACTGTACCCTACGGTTTCATCCGCATATGTCCTGATGCCGTTAAGAGGAGTATATACGCCAACGACCTTGAAACTGAAAATCCCTGTCGGGCTCATCGAAAATTGTTGATTATTTCATGACGGAATGTCGTAGAACTTTTTTTTGTGCACAGATTGTAGGCGACATTGTTTCCTACATTTTGGTGTAGTTTTAAGACAAGAACCTCCTATTGGTGCAAAGCCTATCCAAATTTTAGACAAAAAATGTCTGATTTGGTTAAAATGTCGATAGGCTTCAATACGTTTCGACATATTTGTATGGAAACTGCACTAAAATATCGGAAACAATGTCGCCTACAATCTGTACACAAAAAAAAGTTCTACGACATTCCATCATGAAATAATCAACAATTTTCGATGCCCGACATGGATTTTCAGTTTTTCAGAATAGGGCCCTTAAAATATCGGGACAAAACGGGGCTTATGAAGATGCTATCCAGTGATTTCGGAGATTACTCTCAACATACATATACAATTATACATGTTACCAATGTTACCTCTTATTAACTTACTTCAAAAAAATGGAGGAGGTTCTGAATTCGTAGGGATATTTATATCAATTAGTAATCCATAATCTAAAGTCCTACCTTGTGGCTTAGTGTTTAGAGCATTTGCCCGGCAAGAGAACATGACACGGGTTCGAACCCCGACACGGGAGGTCTTTAGGTTTTAGAAGCTAACTCTAATTGATCCCTTTCAAAGTTGGTGAAGATCTGACTAGAACCTTCGGAAAGATGAACAGTCTCAGAATGCAGTAATGCATTAATATTTTCCACTGTATTTCTAACTTTTGCAAAGTTCTAACGTCACTGAAAGACACTTACAGTGCAATAACAAACGTTATAAATTCAAAGGTAAAAGCAGACTCCAAACTTTACAAAAGATCATCTTTCAAAATTTGTAAATATTTACCATGCTATTATAAAAATGAGTTTTAAGTGCTAGACCTAGTTTAAACCAAGATTTACTATGCCTAAATCATGGTTTAAACCAGGTCTGGACTTAATGATGGATCGTCCAACGTCCTGCTAGCAGGACTTTTTGACTGCAGGTAGGACGCATCTTTGTTTTGTCTTTATAGCAAAACCGGCCTGCAAGCAGTACTTTTGAAAACGCAATATGATAGGCTGTCTCTTTCTTTTTTTGGGGGTGTTTGTTTTATCGCTATACGATCAGTGTGAGCCGAATGGCTGCACGAATTAGACGTGGTGTTCGCGTTCGCTCGCTGGCTACCCATTATGCCGCCGCGGGTACAGATAATGTATGGAGTCGCCAACATTTTGGCGATTCTTTCGCGTCATCATATTATTACGGGACTGTGAAGTCAGTTCTGAATATCACTTTAAGCTGATTTACTTATATATCTGTGAGTTGGGTTTCTAAAAATTTACTGGAAGCCGTTTTGCCAAATGATTCACCTATCACCATCTTACTCGATGACGTACCTATCACCACCAGGAAGAGCTGGATGACCACCATCATCAAACTCTTCCGACTCTAGTGATTCTGAAGAAGAGTCAGAACAACTTATGGAAGCAAGAACAGAGGAAAATAGCGTTTTTGGTGGTGAAGTTAGTGAATTATAGATACCTTCTTTACTTTTGGGTAGTCGGGTAAAAAATGTTTAAAACACCTGACTCTGCCGATAACTTCCAATGTCCTTCCGGAATTCATCGTCCTTCTAACAGGACGTACGTAAAACGTCATACAAAATGGTGTCCTGCTAGCAGTACTATTAAAGCTCTTCCGGAAGAGCTTCCAGAAGGACTTGGACGATCTATCATTAAAACTCATTTTAAAATAACCATGTTAGGGTTGGGTTACCTATAGGTACCTACTTATTAAAGTTTTTTAAAATACTTACATTCCTAAGTAAAACTTCACATCAGTGTATTTGTGTACGAACACATAAATTCAATGTACTTAGTTACATATGTGTTATATTCAGATTGATATTGCTTCGCATTTTGAACAATAGTCTTGGTCGCAATGAATTCTTATAAATGTCATACTTTTTACTACAAATCAAATAAATTTAGATTTTTGTTCATTGCTATGAAGTTAGAAAATATTTTACAAGGAGAAAATGCCTTCTAGTAAAAATGCCTTGAGCAATAAAACATAAGAAGTATAACTATGAAGTTTACATCAGAAGACATTTCTCAAATTACAAAAAAATCAGAAATCGGTTCTACAGCACAAGCTTGTATCGTAATAAGTAATATAATAACCGAGGTACCAATAGGTATAATGCAATTCAGATAGCCGTCCAATATCCATATAAAATATGTACTTTATAGATTAACATACATATAGATTACAATCAATGCTTAAACAGAAACGCTATCGGATGATAAATAGTGTCTAGTCTACAGAGAGGAACAAAACTTATAACTTTTGAATGTAGGAGTATCTAACTTAGACTAGGTACAAGTAGGTACCTATATGAAACTGAAAATTGGCCTGCAGCGTGCACGGAGAGAAATTTAAAACTATTCGTGCAGAAGAAGATAGATTGTTTGTAGAACTTAGATGGAGAATATACTCATTTTAAAGTGAACTTACAGTGTGGGATTGTTATAGATTTACAAATATTTTGATGAGAAACATCTATAGGGGAGGGTAAACTTGATTGTTGGCGTGGCGATACAGGTCGTGGCGATGCATTACCACGCTATATGCTATATATTCATATTAAACAACTTTGACGTTTCACATCTGCCAGGCGTCCCGTTACGGTTTACATTTTTTTAATGGTAAATGGCTTAGATTCCAAATATTTTAAAATAACGGGGTATTTATCATGTTTTAATTTGTTTTTGGACGAGCTCAATATTGCCTCTGCCTTAGATTACCTAGCTAGATGGTGGGTATTCTAACAACGACGTTCAAATTTTGATCCTACAAATGTGTGTGTGTGATTTCCAGAACAGTTTGACTTTGGAACTGGTCAAGGTCGTCCGTCTGTCCGAGTTTGAAATAGACCACTATCAAGCGACCTTTCTCCTTCTAGTCTCTAAGAGAAACTAGTACAGTTCTATGGGTAACAGCGTTTAAAAACAAAAATTTAAACTGCGCCGAGGATCGAACTTGCGCCTGCCACTTGCCAGGTCGCCGACCTCGCCACTACCACTACAAAGTCCACGCGGTCGACAATCGACACGCTTTCGTTTACGTTTCGATCATCTTTTGTTTTTACCTCGATCGTCTTTTGTTTTCATTTCGAACGTCTTTCGTTTTCGTTGCGATCGTCTTTGTTTTAGGTAGGTATGCGATCTTTTCATCGCCATTGCCACTACGAATTTATAACTTCTAATAAAAATATTTATTATTCCTGTTCACTTTTTTATTAATTAAACACCTACTACACCTATTATTTTTTTATCTTTCTTCTCTTCTGCGATATACTTGTATAAGTCTATTAGATATTATATGTCCAGATAAATCATCAAAATAATATTTGCAACTTTTGCAAGCTTAAATCAAAAAAGTCGTAAACGCCATAAAAACATAACAACCATCCAATATAACTTTCGACCGATAGTTTCACCTCTAAGATCACTATATCACGTCCCACCGAACGAGACTTGGCAATTTGCCGCAATAAGTCGTATAAGCCTTCTCAATAGTCGTATAAACGTCGCTGGGTAATGTCCTAGGATATAGCTGAAGGCTGGTCACCGTAGTAAACTATACGTTCGAAACTCGCGTCGTTGATGACACAGCTTTTATAGTGATACGATGTTTTATGACCATGATGTTGGTTGAGTTGGCGGGATATTTTTATTTTGAATCTCAACTCGAAACGTCTTTTGGGTGAAATTATAGGTATTGTATGTTCGCGGTCAGTTATTAATAGAATTAATTTTTAATTTAATTTTAATTATTAACTGTGTATCCCCTGCATAATATAGGGTTACCCCATCTCTTCCCGTCGGTGCCGTAAAGGCGATTAAGGGATCTGAAGGAGACTAGCAAACCTTGAGTTCTCCCAGTACGGTAGCGGGTAAACTGCTTGGTCCCTAGGAGGGTTGGTGTCAGGCATGTGGTCGGCCGTAAAAATATAGCCAAATCTATTTTCAGCAGATATAGTCAATGATGACTTATCTACTGTGCCGACTCCTAATAATTTCGGAATTTAGCAGACCCCGGACTCCTGAGAGGGATGCAACCGGGAACATCGCTCAAATGAGGAGAATTACCTAAACTGATATTATTCTACAAATATTTACAATAACCATTTTTAAAAATTAGTCACTTTTTACTTTTAAAAAACTAACCTATTCCATTTATATGCACAAAAGTAACAACTGCCGTACAACGCCACCGAGTTACTAATTCAAGCGGACAAAATCAGAACTAAAGATCAACTCACATAGCGCCACTAAAAGTTACACTAATAATTTAGTCGGTCCAACATTGTTGTAGTAGATACGTAGGAAACTTCACAAATTTGTCGCAACATTGTAACTTACTCGTTTATATACCGTACCTTCCTATTCCCGAAAAACCTCTCACAAACTGTAATAAAGTAAACGAACTTTCGTCATAATATCTAGTAGAAATAAACATTTTATAGATAAGGGACGAGCGCCGCCGTGGAGAGACGCCTAGGAAACCAGATAAAATCGCAAAAGTATATTTTTTCAGTACGTTTAACTTACTTTACAGTATTGTTTTAGATTAGATTAGATTAAAAAAAACTTTATTTTACAAAATAAAAAAAACACATTAATAAAAACTTACAGCTACTTATAATAAAGGTACAAGCGGACCCCGCTCTCTCCCAGGCATGCTTAGTTCGACCAGATAACTCTGACACTAGGTGAGACGCCACTAGACGTTTTTTTTCCTCCTTTCCGAATTTTCTTTCCGAAAATCTATCATCCATCCGTCCGAAAAAAATATTTTCTGACGCTTTGGAAGGACGGATGACAGATTTTCATACTTTCGTTAGCACGTTTGTGGAATTCAACCCCTCCTGAAGCCGACCATCGCTGGCTAAACTACATAAGTGGAATGCAGTATTCGTCCTGATTTCCCACTGAATAGAGACTAACGCATGTGAAACTGTGAAGCAAAGCTATAGTAGCACAAAACGGACTTTATCTTATCTAATCCAGACTCTAAACTTAGTTCAAAAAATCACGTATTTCCCTACAGCCCCATGAAACTGCGTCGTAAAGCACTTTGAAAGCCGAGTACGCCCCCCCCCCCCCCTCCTTTAATTAATTGAAGCTGAAAACTTTCCGACATGATTAGTGTTTTAGTCTTTTACGGGAGCGGAACAATGGAGAACTACTCTTTTGTGTCTAGTTTTGATGAGCTTTTACATGCTTTTAAGGTTTTACATTAAAGCCCTAAGCCTAAAGCTGTGGTCCCAGTTATACCACAGGCCAGGCCAGGCCGCTTTAAAGCCCCAGCCCGCTTTTAGGCCCCAGCTTTAAAAGTGTCGCCATGCGGACTGGCCCGTGTTCCCGGAGGTACGTTATGGTAATAAACCACAGACATATATATAGCTAGACCACGCGAATTCAAGTCCTTCGCGTGTCAGAAAAACGTGAAAAATCCTGAAAAAAAAACACATTTAATTAAAACTTACAGCTACTTATAATAAATGTACAAGCGACGAGACAACTCTGACACTAGGTGAGACGCCACTAGACGATTTTTTTCCTCTAGCCCCTTTCGCAACGCGCGATAAGGAACTTCGTAACTACATCCGTGACAAAACGTCGCGGTAGTCGGCGCTAACTGGCAGTCTGCGCGCGTCTATAGCTGCCGGACGCCCGTAAAAACTAATAAAATGCCTCGTTGCGTAATTAGTAACTGCAAAATTCAAAAAATATCGAGTACCTAAAGACATATTTTCTGTGCCTGTGACGTCACAGTAGATATTAAAAAGTCGGTACGCTCGGTTTCAATACAAATCGAGGTACATGTGACGTCTACCATATAATATGTCTGTGTGATAAACTTTTAACTCATAATAATAGGTACAGGATACGGGTTCAGGCTCGTGCGGGAAAAAAATTAAAAAACTGTGAACATCACATAGCCGTACGTTATGGTAATAAACCACAGACATATATATAGCTAGACCACGCGAATTCAAGTCCTTCGCGTGTCAGAAAAACGTGAAAAATCCTGAAAAAAAAACACATTTAATTAAAACTTACAGCTACTTATAATAAATGTACAAGCGACGAGACAACTCTGACACTAGGTGAGACGCCACTAGACGATTTTTTTCCTCTAGCCCCTTTCGCAACGCGCGATAAGGAACTTCGTAACTACATCCGCGACAAAACGTCGCGGTAGTCGGCGCTAACTGGCAGTCTGCGCGCGTCTATAGCTGCCGGACGCCCGTAAAAACTAATAAAATGCCTCGTTGCGTAATTAGTAACTGCAAAATTCAAAAAATATCGAGTACCTAAAGACATATTTTCTGTGCCTGTGACGTCACAGTAGATATTAAAAAGTCGGTACGCTCGGTTTCAATACAAATCGAGGTACATGTGACGTCTACCATATAATATGTCTGTGTGATAAACTTTTAACTCATAATAATAGGTACAGGATACGGGTTCAGGCTCGTGCGGGAAAAAAATTAAAAAACTGTGAACATCACATAGCGCTATCTAGCCCCAAACTAAGCACAAGACTTGTACTATGCGTACTAGACAACGGATATTATTACGCATTATACTTTTTTTAAATCTTAACACAGTAAAAGTAAATGGGATGTTACTTTGTGAAGTTTTTTGGTGTGACACATCTACTAATTTTTTTTTCTGGTAATAAAATGTATTTTGTATTCTTAGGTATTTTCTAGCTTTGAATGTGACATAGCATATTGCATAGAATCGAAATTCTATGCAACGTGTCGAATGTAGATATTACAAAAAAAACAGTTCAGAACGCGGAAGCATTCTGAACAGTTTCCTGTAAGTATTTTCCGTTTTCGAAACGTAACATCACAGATATTCAATATCTCTGAAGTGAAATTCAAACGCTATTCAATTGTGATTCTAAACTAAAATTATTTCTAGAGTTTGCTCTCGATTCTAACAAAGGACACAATTCTTTTCAGTTTCAAATGTAGAAATGGGATAGCTACTAAGTTATCTACGCGCAGTGCAGTTCTGGCAGAGAGGCGTAACCACAAAATAAATAAAAAACTTATGCAATTATAATTATTTATTTATTTTGTACTATGTTGCCATGGGTACATGGTCTACATGACTTCATAGGTAGCTCGGCCGAGCTACATGGTAACCAAGGCAACATGGTAGGCGGAGTGGCGGGTGTTAGGTTTTATTTTAGTTACGAAATTACTGAACCAATTTCAAAAATTCTTTCACCATTAGAAAGCTACATTATCGAGGAGTAACATTGACTACTTTTGATCTCGATATCCCCGCGGGATCGAGAGTAACGCGGGTAAAACCGTTGGACGCAGCTACTATCAAACAATTAGGATTCACAAGAGAACAGAAGGTACAAACGAAAAGCTTTCAAGAAATCTATTCAGAAGCGCTCGTGGCTTTTAATTTAAAAAAGGCACCGATCTCAAGGGTTACTTAAAACGTTAGAAAGCTCAAACAACTTGAGTGAATTATTCACCAGCTTAGAAATTCAGGGTTCTGTATATACCACCTGCGTCGGGCGGGTTCATTTATTTGTACAGCTCGATGGAATTCATACAAGGGAACTCGCCTTAGATGTGTGTGTTGACGCTAAAGCTCAAACTACACGATGGCACCTTACACTAACACTAAAAAATAAAAAAATAAAAATAGTTTATTGAGTAAAATCACATTACAACTGTTAAAACACTTTAGCTACCTAAAACAGACCACACCTACAGCACAGATATTAAAATAGTCGTGCCCGTGTACTGTAGGTGTGGTCTGTTTTAGGTAAAGTGTAAGTGTCGTCGTGTATTTTGAGCTTAAAAAATGTTTAGAAATTATTGGCCGAGCGAGCGGCGTCTTTGCTTCATGTCTGGGAAAATTGTCTTTTGTCTGTCAGTATGGTGCATCTTCTTTACTTGTATTTGTTGTATTTCTCAACTGATATTCACGAAACATGGTAGATATTTATAGATACCTTGAATTTATAGTTTTTTTTTCGTGGGGGATTTTTTATTGGTGGTGTTGGGGTATTTTGCTTACAAAGCTATATTTTATAATTTAATAGGTCACCATTATACCAAACTGATCCGTGCAAATTTAAGTAAGTATTTTGAATTTATTTTCAAGGAAAAATAGCATTCAAAATTTTTTACTTGCGGCGAGGCTTAAACTTGCGTCTTTGGGTCAGTACCCCAACGTCTATTCCAACTAGACTACGCAAGTTCACGCATCGTGCCGCGAAAACTTCCAATGCTATATTCTCCTTTGATTGTTTACGATTAAGGCTCGTTAGCACCATCTATCTAACGCTGCAGGAACAACTTTCCAGTTGTTTACACCTGCGTCGTAATGGTTAACTTTACAGTTAACTCATTACTAACGTAAGATGTCGCTTTTTCCATTACGATAAATTTATATTAATTTTTGTATGTAGCTCAAGGCCATTTTTTTTTTGTTTGAAAATTGAAATTGAAATTGAAAAAATATTTGAATTTTTTGAAATTTTTTGAATGCTATTTTTCCTTGAAAATAAATTTTCTAAATAAAATGGCCTTGAGCTACATACAAAAATTAATAGAAATTTAAAGTATTTGGAATTCAAAAATTAAGTTGTGCAAAAGTATTGTTTTTATTTTATGTTTTACTATTTTGTAATTGTATTGAGAGGTGACACAACACACACCACAACATTCTCATATATTAGTAGGGTGTAGGATGTAAGTCTTGCCGATGATTTAGGGTAGTTTTATGTTCTTCGTAATGGTGAGAGGGAGGTACTCATTCTAGTTGATTTGTGTGTTTGTTTTTGGTTAAATTCAGGAAGAGTTTGTGGTGATAGATTTGTATACCTGTTACTTATTGTGTATGTATTGAGGTGCTTATATAATGTCACCAAAAGCAAATAATATCAAGTTAGTTTCGTTTTCGGAGTTAAAGTTAGAAATGAGACCTCTATATTTCTAACTTTAACTCAATGGAAAATTATTGCTATGAATTTTATTAGACATTTCTCTAATTACATAATATCGGAACTCAGTAAATATAAAAGACTCAGCGGCCCGTGGTTTCACCTGCGTAATTAAATCCCGATTCCTCGGAAATATCGGGATTAAAGCTCATGCGTTAATCTAGGTCTCCAGCTATCTATATTCTAATTTTCAGCGCAATCGGCTCATTAGATTTTGCGAGAAGAAATAACAAAGTCCTATACAAACATAGGACACACATGCACATGCATGCAAACACACATGCATGCATACAAACCTGCAAATATTTGGGTTTATAAAATTAATAGGATAGAAATAGTAGGTACTATATTCCTTCGAATACGCTTAGACAGGCAAAACCGCTGGAAGGATAAAGTATATCAACCACATTCTAAAGTTAAAATTGACATTTCATTCTGAAACCGTTACTTACCCCAATTTTCACCAAAAGGCCTTGCGGGAACCACGAGGGTGCTATCGGGAAATATTGAACCCCACAGATTGCCGGGTAGGGGACGTTTACCCTGTGAAAAATCACGCCGTTTGGGCCCTGAAATATATCTATGAGTTGAGGAAGAATTCGATTATTTGGTAGTAATTTATTGGTTCCATTGACTCTATTACGAAGTTGTTGATGCTCGGCTGAATTTATTACGACATGATATCTGATTTTGTGAGTTGTGTTTTCTATATCTATACCTACTAATATTATAAAGAGGAAAGATTTGGTTTTTGTGTGTGTGTGTGTTTGTCTGTATGTTTGTTATTAATAAATTCAAAAACTACTGGACCGATTTTAAAAATTCTTTCACCATTAGAAAGCTACATTCACCCTAAGTAACATAGACTACCTTTGATCTTGTTATTCTCACGAAATCGGGACTTACGCGGGTGAAACCGCGTGACGCAGCTAGTTTTCACATAAAGATAGATAGAAACATAGATTAACGCTGTATTGTACATACCAAAACACAAAATCAATTTGTACAAAGAAAAACTTAAAACTAAAGTGGCACAATGGGCGGACTTATCGACTACGGGCGATCTCTTTCAGGCAGCCAATAATCGGTTGGGTCGGTACCCAAAGACAAATGAAAACACAAAAAAACATATTAGAAAACTTTAGAAGCCGTTGTCTTTTTATTTTAAATCTTCAAAATGCTTTGTCCTGAACTGACTAACTGATGTATTAACACACAGCCTAAACCCCTGATAGTGGAGAGCTACAATTTGTTTAGTGTTTTCTGTACATGATGGAAGCAGGTAATATTTTTTTTCAATACTCGCACGGAACGGATCGGAACTTACGCGTTTAAAACTGCGGGACCTAGCTAATAAATTAACATTGCAGAACGCAATGCATAGCAATCAATCAATTACATAGCGCAATCTAGCCACTAGGCTTGTACTATGGGTAGTTTCTTATATAACCCTTTAGTATTAATTGAGACAAATTATCAATCTACCAACCGACCAATTGAAAACAATGTAAACACATATGTAAACAGTTCCCTTTGAACTCGAGTGGTGCCAATCGGAGTGTTACAAGGTTACATGGTTCAGGTGATAAAGGCTGTCTAAATATACGTGTTCACTTCACTCAATATATTTGGAATTTAGGGGAGATTCAGAGGTTATAGATAGGTGAAAAATACATATTTTAGGTTATTTTTTTTTAAATACCTGTTGAAGCGTTTGGTTAAGACAACGTGGAACAAGAATGTTGGACTCTCTTTGGCACAGAAAGTCAGCATCGCCCTTAGATAAAAACAAATAATAGATACGGTACCTAGCCACGGCAAATGACACGATAAAACTGCGTCAGCTGACGCATAAGCCTCAGTCGTATTTGGAACTGTTGTCACGTGAACACGTACTGTCACATTGCGATTCCCGATTCAGATTTCGTTTGAGTGATTGCTATCTCGTTCGCGCTGCAGCCTAGAACGCCTCTCTATCTCTGTCATTGATTACAATGTACATGACATTGGGAATGTTTATGTGGGGGTGTGTATTTGCATGTAGGTGTGTCTAGCTCATTTTTCAACTACGCAATGTTAGAATATACCGTATCTTCCCCTATAAGAACATCATTGGCATCGCCATTCAGCGTGGCAATTTTATTTGTTAAAGAATCACATTAAATAGCTGAACTGTATGTTATATTATGCTTCTTTGAATAAATAATAAAGGAAAAACAATATGATGTATTAGATATACCTATACCTACATATTTGTAATGTGCTCGCCGCTCGCCTTTCTTTTGATATCAAACACGTCGAGAAGATTTAATGTTACTAAGGTTTTAATTCTTTGATCTTGTAATACATATTCAATAATTTCAATGCTTTCGTAAGTCACGATCCCGCGGGAACATCCGGATAAAAAATAGCCTCTGTATTAATTTAGATCTTCAGCTAAATGCATACAGCTAGTTTCATAACTTTTGGTTCAGTAGTTTTAGCGTAATTTTATTTATTTATTTTATTTCTCTTAAGGAGAAGGAAAACATCGTGAGGAAACCGACATGTCCTAGGACTCAACACGGTCCGACGGCATGGGACATTCGCCAATAACTAACCCCTCTATGAGGAGCCCTTGCCCTGCAGTGGGACAAAATAAGGGGCTAATTATAATTATTAAACAGTGGGATTCTTTTACAAGAATAATAACATTCTATACTTACATTTTCACGTGTCTTAATCGCGTATTATTATTTGTTTCCTTACCTCGACGATTCAACCATGTTCAATGGTCTTGGTCACGAGGAGATTATCATTAATACGCGATTAAGACCCGGAAAGCTGTGACTATGTTAACAAATCGCGAAAAATTAAAAAGATTGTACCTACAACATTCTGGTTTTACAATTTTCCTTTATACTTATTCTCGGTCAGTTTCATCCCAAAGAGTCAATTTGTTACGTTCGATGAGATATCAAATCGATTCGGAACCCTTTGATCCGAGTTTATTTGTCTTTTCTGAATAATGATCGACCATCAAAATACTCTTTGTTGTGGCGAAGCGATTTATTGAATCGATTAATTAAATTATCCGATTATACGACTGTTTCTTTGTAGATTCATGTAACGATTTTGTATTTAATGTTTTTTTCGGGTTGTTTGGCGAATATTGTTTGGCGTTCCATAAATTGCTGTTATTGGAATAGGTTTGTGGTAAAAAGGGACTTTTATTATAAGTGTCGAGTTATTTAAATTTATACATTTTGGCTTAAGTTGAATGCAACTCGATAAATTGACTGTTTAAAGCTCAAAATACACGATGACCCTTACACTTGTGCTTAAACTTTACCTACCAGACCACAACCGACATCACACATGCACGATTTTTTATATATTATGTGCTGTAGGTGTGGGCTGTTTTAGGTAAAGTGTCAGTGTAGGTGTCATCGTGTAGTTTAGCTTTAAGCTTAAATGGCAGCTACACACTTAGTACTGTAGAAAGAAGTCAATTAAATTTCAATTTTCAAAATTCTTTATTGTCATAATTTTTAACAAAACAGTAGGTACATAATTTAAATGCTGATATAACTTAATTTTAAATCTACTTTGTCAGGCTGAAGTCGCCTATGAAAGTTTAATATACATAGGTAATGAAAATACTATACCTCATTATAACGTGAAATTACATTAAAATAGATAATAAAGTGATTTGCGAGATTTTAGTATAATCTAAGCTTATAACGATAGGGGGAAGTAAAAAAAAAAAGAAGTAACATGATGCAAACTTGCCTGTTTTCTAAAAAAAAGGGGCTCCAACTACTAGGTAAACTGTGACATAAGTACTAAAAACGCAAAAGTTCTGTTTCTCCATCTCAACAGAAATTGTAGGTAACCAAGGGAAGGCAATTAATTTCTTTCTAAGTATTCAGCCCGAGGGGAAGTGAGGGAAAACGTTAGTGCTTTGTAAAACGTTGTTTGTAACCACTTAACTAATATTACAGTTACTAGTTGTATGTAAACAGTCTACTTTAGTTGTTTGTTATTGTTGTTTTTGGATGTTTATGTTTTCAATGTTTATTGTCGAAATAAAAACGTAGGTAACTATTTTTTGAATTCAAATAGTTACGTTTTGCTGGGTCTTAATTGTGTATTATTGTTTATCTCCTCGCGAGCAAGACTATTGTAACATAGACGAAACGTTGAGGTGAGAAAATCTATAGCTATAAAATACTTGGTCGTGACTGACTGATCAGCGCACAGCCTAAACCGCTAAAGGTAGAGAGCTCAAATTTAAACAGTGTGATCGTTTTGTGATGTAGACATCCGATAATAAAGGTATTTTGAAAGTTCTTACGAGATCGGGACTTATGCGGGTTAAACCACGGGACACAGCTAGTAAATAATAATCCGCGAATAAGACCCGGTAAAATGTAGGTACCTAACTAAATTTATTATGTTAACAAATCGTGTAAACTTGTAATGTAATATTAGAATTTGTTCAGCTGCTGACTTTCGTAGCGTAACCGTAGCACGTATCGCCTACGATTTTCGTAGCATAAAATCTGCTACGAAAACAGGATCGTAGCATTGAAAGGATGGTAAAACAATCCAAGTGGTTGTAGTTTCATATTTTTTGTTTTTATTGCTCAAGGCTTAAAATATTTCGAGTATGCATGTTTGTAATGTAAACCTCGCTTTACCTTGAAAGACATTTAGAAGCAAAGTGAAAAGACTGAATTGTATTCACTACACTTAAACTACGTATACGCAGAAAAATATTTCACCAAAACCCCATCTAATATTATAAATGAGAAAATTTCGATGTTTGTTTGGATTTTTAGCCGTCATTCACGCAAAAAAAGCTGTTCTGTTGCCGCTATAACAACAAATAAGTACTAAAAACAACAAAATAAATATTGTGAAACTTCCATACAACAAACGTGTTTTTTGTGATAATTTCGCACTTGGCCGGTCTCTTTATTTTACAAGAAAAACACGGGGGTAACCGCAGAGCGCGACTAGTCAACCACATAACTCAGTTTACTACTAAGTTACCCTAAATAAAACTCAGCACTTCATTTGTTGACTTATCCCTTCAGATTTCCCAGTTCGACCTTGCTTTGGGTTAGTGACAACTACAGCTGTAACAGCGTCGATAAATAGGCGAGCGTAACCCCGTATAGAAAATCGGACAAACAAACTTCTGCTTGATATAGTATTATGTTTATTTGTGAACTATTTACGCCCCGTAGTTTTACCTTCCTCTATCTTTCTTTACACGATAAATGAGCGTTTGACCACTATCTCACCTGATGGTAAGTGATGATAATGGTGATCAAACTCTACAGGATTTAAAAAAGGAATACCTAGGTAGTCTGAATTTCTAATTAAGAAAGACTACGAAAAGAATAAGCTTTTTTACATCCCTTAAAATTATCCCTATACGGTGATTTTTTTGGTGTGGACATAGAGTATCTTACAAAAAAACGGGGCAAGTGCGACACTCGCGCACAAAGGGTTCCGTACCACTATCACAATTGGATACGGAACCCTAAAATGGTTTACAACAACCAATTTTTTAATTTTATAGGAAAATATGAAATATTTATCTTCGATTCTACTCCCATCAAACGACCGAATCACTCAATAAAAAAAAAAAAACCTTGGCACAAAGAAAATCTGAAACTTATAAGAAACTCTTTGGTAAGTAAGGCAGACTGGTATATTTGACAGATAGGGCAGCCATTTTGAATTCCATGACCAACTCGATTTGTCCTGACCAATATAACCTATAAATAGGTATGCAAAATATTGTGTAGTGCCAGTGATGTGTCATGTAAAACAAGTAGTTTTAGATGCGCCTTCTTTGACTTTTCATGACCACAAAAAGTAAGGGGAAATTACCTTGGCTTTAAAGCAAGAAAGAGATGTACTTATGATTTAAAAAAATATGTTAGAAATTGTACCTCATATGCCGGAGTACGTACGGCGTGAACACAATATCCACATGTACATACAAACAATATACGGGTCGAATTGAGATCCTCCTTGTTGTTTAAAGTCGGTTAAAAATTATAATATGCAGTATACTCGTTGTCTAGTACCCATAGTACAAGCCTAGTGCTTAGTTTGGATCTAGATTGCGATGTGTGCAACGTCATGCAATATTTGTTTATTTTACGTGAGAGCGAGACAGATATCATTTTTAATGTCAAAATTGTTCACTATTTAGTTAGAACAAGGCGCTTCTACTTACATAACATTTCCCTGGTTCAACCCTCTAACAAAATGAGCTTGTTGTTACCCTTCGACAAACTGTCAAAATACAATCTAATCTGTCGAGACTGTCGAGATTGGATATTGAGACCCGATATAAATCTAAATTTCATACCGTTTCCTTATTAATTGAAAATTGAGGAAACAGCTGTACGACGTTTAGAATGCGTCTCGGGTGTGCTTGCGATTTAGTAGGAATATGGGTATGAAACTCTTTTCGTTCATTCAAAAGTGCAATCACGTATTAAATTGCTTGTTGAAGCCTAGTTAATAAGATCTCAATTGATTTTTGGGACTACAATTGATTACAATCAAATTTAATTAAAATGTTTTTATTTATACGTTATTCAAATTTTAAATTTAAATTATACGTTCCGATTCCGTGGGTATTGTTGGTAGCTTTCGTAATATTGAATTTAAAATAAAATTCAACGGACGTACTTACAACGTGATTAAAACAAAAAAAAATATTGTTTTATATCATACCTGTATAATTTAAGTAATATACACATTTCCAACCTAGGATAAATAATAATATAATGGGTAGTATTTCCTATCATTTACTTTTCATCGACACTCTGTCTCAGAATCTTAGATCTAAAAAAGTAAACAAAAAACTTATAGGTAGGTACATTTATTTGAAAGCAAGGAATATCGAATGAAAAACTAAATAAAGAGCTGTCCTATATTTACTTTTTCCTGTGATATTGTCAGTTCTGTTTAAGATTTTGAGACAGAGTATAGATAAAATCTCCCAAGTTGCATTCTCAACGACGCACTATAGTTCATTGGATGCGAAGAGTAAATCGACAGCGTTTGATTAAGTAAGCTTGGAAACTTTACTTTACTGAGTAATTTACTTGTCGCAATTTACTCGGAGTAAGTAACTACTTGATGGATTTAGAAGGAAGGAAAGCTATTTGTTTCTTCGTACTTATAGTTTTTTAACTGACTTCAAAAAGGAGGAGGTTTTCAATTCTTTGGGATATTTTTCATTTTCTTAGTATGGAGGTACCTAATAAAAAGATGTTCTGATCAAAAATTAAGAGCTCTAGTGGAATTTGAACCCACACCAATGGTGAAACAAATACCATTGTTGGCCATGGATTTTATTTAAAAAATAAACAATTTCATAATATATTACATACAACAACAACAAGGGTGACAAGATCCCCACCTTTTAGTGGACATTATGGCAATAAAATAAACCACTAATATTATAAAGGCATGGTATCCTACTAATATTTTAAAGATGAAAGGGAGAGTGTATGTTTGTTGCTCCTTCACCCAAAAACCGCTGAACCGAAAACGGAAAACGGAGACATAGAATAGGCTTCTTTTTACAGCGATATTCCCGAAAGATCGAGCCTTGCTCGAGTGAAACCTCGGGACGCTGCGGACTTTCTGCCAAAAATTTGAATACTATCCCGAAATAAGTAGGTAAGTAAGTAAGTATCAAAAAGTTGTTTAAACTTGAAGCAATCAATCCTAGACTCGGGCCTCTCGAATTCAAGTGAAAATGACAAAGAGATACAACATCTAAAATATACTACTCTAGAGAAAACCTCAATTTTTTTATGACAAGACGATAACAGACTCTGTTGCACGTACAACACTGTTGTAACAGACATGTCGCGTGTGCGGACAGTTAACTGTCTTAATTTGTTATTTTTATTTCATTAAAGACCTCTGCATACGTAACGTTTCCCGGACGGGACGTGTCAATTTCTACATACAAAAATCCCGTCGAGGCGACGATGGAGGGGATGGCACTGGTATAAAGAAAATGGTAAGACTCATCTGGTGTTAGAGTTTTCAGATCGCCCAAGGGCCTATAACTTTACCTTTACCTTACAACCGAGACAAACTGCCCAAAAATAAAATATAAACTGATGTTCACTCTATCTCACTGTAATATTGAAACATCTCTATAAAATAAGCTTTCTCAAGTTTATTCAGAAAGCTTGATTGAATAACTTTTCACACGTTTAGATTCCGAATACCTAAGTTTAAATAAATTGTTATTTGAAGCAAATTGTTTAGTCTACCGACCGTAAGCTGATGCCAGTGATCATTTCTTTTATAATTTGTTTTTGTTGATAGGTCTATCTTTATTTTATGTCTATCTATCTATCTTTTTTTTCTTTTTTTTTTGTAATAAAGAATTGGGAATCCCACGTCTTGGGCGTGTAGTACTACAAAGAATTAGTACTAGAAATTAATACTAGAAAATTAAAAAGTAACATCAATCATCATCCTCAATAATCTTCTTTGTGGGCACAAAGAAGATAGAAGATTGATTGAATATGATTTTATTAAAAGTTTACAAAAAACTTAACGTTAAATTCTTCACGTTAAAAAAGGGTTCCCTTTTTGGTACAAAATGAGTACAAACGAAAATTTAGTAATAATTATTTATTGTTGTTATTTTGCCCAACTTCTAATGGATTATACTCTATTCTAGACAGATAAGTAGGTACTAATATAACAAATCAAACATTCTAA
Source organism: Idaea biselata (assembly GCA_958496205.1). Taxonomy (NCBI): domain Eukaryota; kingdom Metazoa; phylum Arthropoda; class Insecta; order Lepidoptera; family Geometridae; genus Idaea; species Idaea biselata. Next base: position 28,711,457 of record OY292401.1, read on the forward strand.
AAACTCGTCAAGCCATCTCGAGATCTTGCATTTATTAGGTATACACAACTTTGAAATTAAACTCATTTTGCAGTTTTAATCGCGTGGTGTATATTACTTGCTAAAAGTTGTTTTAATGCTCAACGTTTCGGGACCTTTGCAGTTCTCAGGAATGAATGGGTTCATGAGAGTCCTGAATGAATTTAATTTCAATTCAACATCGTGAAAACAGAATAAAAATCTAAAACAACTTTGTTGTAAACGTTACGAGATTTTTATCTTTCCATTTTTTAAGGTATTATCGTCCACGTTTTGGTTACCACGATACCACAATAACAACGCGGTAGACATATTGACGGTAATCTATCTGCCAGGACACGTCCGTCTCGCGCCCAACGAGCTAGGTAATTCAGATGTTAGGTAACAGACAGATTTATACGGGATGTAGGAGTTTATAAGATCAGTTGTTTTAAAAAAAACCCCATGAGTTTCTTGTGTCATCTTCTCATTGAAGGTCGCGTTCCGAAAACACAGTAGATTAGATAAAATAACTGACATTTCTAAGAGATATCTTGCTAATCTCCGAATGAATAAACGTACCTACCTACTTTGATTTTGACACTTCCAGGCGAACATCGTTTTACTATGTTTAAGGTTCCGTACCTCAAAAGGTAATCAAAGGAACCCTAAAAATAAAAAATAATACAAAAATAGCTGTTTTTCAGTAAAAGATAAATTCAACATTTTTGTGAAAAAAAGTTCCAATTTTAAATAAAAAGTAAAAAATTGTTCGCCTAGACGAGTAGAACAACGCATATTAAGCAGTTGCTCGATAAACTCCAATGCCCTGTATAGCGGTGTGTGGTATACGGGACACATGATTGATAATTTATGTTATGGGCCACTGATACCTGTGCCCCGCGGGTTTTCCTGCGTACTTTCCGTTTCCGTGATAATCCTATATTTTAAACGACTTCATACCTACGAGATAGGTTATAAATGGCGTAATTTTTAGGTTTCCTGTTTTAAGTGCCTAAAGGGTAAAAAGAGGACCCTTTTACAAAGACCCCATTGTCCGTCTACCTCTGTCTCGTCTGTCTCTGTCCCCAGGCTGTATCTCCTGAAAAGTGATAGCAAGACAGTTGATATTTTCGTAAATGATGTATTTCTGTTGCCGCTGTAACAACAAATAAAGCCTAATGCCGGCTTTCCACTGCGAGCGGAGCGGATTTCAAAATGTGTCAGTTTAACATCCAACGATTGAATGACTATGAAAAAAACCGTTGAACGGTTGAACTGACACATTAATGACTTCGCTCCGCTCGCAGTTGAAGGCCGGCATAAAAATTGTCTTTTACATGAAGTTTTAAAGTTAAGAGACAGTAACAAACGTTGACAAACACAAAATTGTGTAATAAGGCGTACTATAGCACGTCATCATATTTTGATGAAAAGAATCCATGGACATGATTGTTAACTGCTTCTGTTTAAATTACAGATATATGTATTATATTATGACGATTGTAATATAAAACATGATAAAAAAAATATGAAAAAAAAACCCCATGAGTTTCTTGTGGTTTCTTCTCATCGGAGGGCACGTTCCGAAACCACAGTAAAATCTCGACGTTTCAAAACGTACGTATGTAATTTATACATCGTTCTAAATGAATAAATGAATTTTGAATTGAGTTACATAAACTTAGTTATCGTTTACAGGTAAGGGAGAAGGTCTCTAATCCGAGTTGTTCACAGTTCAATCCCACGACGTCAACCCATTGTTGCAAAAGACGATCAAAACAAACAATAGACGATAGAAATAAATTAAGAGATATTTTATAAAACATTTCAATATCAATTTGTTAAATAATTTTATTAATATAACAAACACAACACAATACAAAAATTAAAATAAAGAAAAAATAATTTTATAAAATTTGTATTTTATTATCATGTTTTATTTTTATTTACGTACACGTAATTTTCCGCGTTCCCAACACTTGTTTTTGCCAAAGATACAAGCAGGCAAGTCGAGGCGTGGTCATGGCATATTTCACTTATTCACGCTCGCCTTACTCTCCTCATAACAACCCTGAAGTTTTCGCGCGGGAATTTTCCCATTTATGTACACAACTTGAAAGATTAAAAATGTTATATCGCTTTCCGGAATTCACAAACAGGTACCTATCTTCAACAACAGGTATTATGAGTTTTGGGCGCTGTAGCTCGAATCTAAAAGTAGGTATATGGCTACCTTAGATGAAAACAAAAAACAGCAGATACGTTACCTAGTTTTGGAAATGAGACGATAAAACTGCGTCTAGCTGACGCACTAGGCTCAGTCGTATGTCGAACCGTTGCTGCGTGAGCACGTGCTGTCATACTGCGATTATCTTTTTGAAATCCATAAGAATGCCTTTTTGCTTATTTACAAATGCCTGAATCATTCTTAAAGACAAATGTTTTGAAATACAATAATTTTATGAAAATGCATGTAGGTGTTTCTAGCTCATTTCTGGAATACGCATTGTTAGAATATACCGTATCTACTATTTTTGTTTTCATCTAAGGCGCCAAGTGGACTACTGAAAGTGTTCCGATACGTTAATCGGTATGCAACCACTAAGGAAGACGAGCCGTATCTGTTCCTCTACCGTCTTCCTTGTTCTACATGAGCATGCTAGACCACAGTCCACAGTCCACATCATCACTTACCATCTGGTGAGAGAGTGGTCTAATGCTTATCGATCGCAATTGGCTAAGTTAAAAAAATACGGTTTTTACACCACAAAATAAACCAGAGATAAAGAAAATCATATTGAGATAAAAATGAAACTTATTTCTTGACAATAAAATGGGAATATCGAGTCGGGAAGGACGGCAATAGAAATAATATTTTTGACAGAAAATTGGTTTTACATTGGCAGGTGATAAATTGAAAGAGAATCGTCCAATATCTTTGTCATATTTTGATACGGCAACTTTGGTTTATGGCGATATGAATTTGACTACAGACCTTTTGATCGTTGAATTCAACTATCGGTTTACTAGCAGCACCACGCGGTTTCACCCATATCCCGTAGGTTCAGTATTCTAGTATTATAAAGCTGAAGAGTTTGTTTGTTTGTTTGAGCGGTCCGATTTGAAAAATTCTCTCAGTGTTGGATAGTCCATTTATTGAGGAAGGCTATAAGGCTAAATATTACATTTTCAAAAAAAATAGGCGGACAAAGTCGCAGGCACTGCTATATAGTATGGGGATTTAGCTATTTATAAGCAGTCAATTACACATGTATATACCTACATAAAACATTTTTTAAATTCTGTTTATAAATAGTATAATTTATTGTTGTAGCGGTAACAGAATTACCTACATCATCTGTGAAAATATCAACTGTCTAGCTATCATGGTTCATGAGATGTACAATTGTACACCCTGGTGATAGACAGACAGACAGTGGAGCCTTAGTAAAAGGGTCCCGTTTTTACCCTTAGGCTACGGAACTCTAAAAAGAAAAGTTTAATGAAAATATTTGTGATTTTAATTGACTATCTAGTGAAATTTACTAGTACCCCGGGGTTTTTCATGCGAAGGTTGAGTACCTAGATATACACTTTAATTTCATCTCAATCGGATCAGTTATTTAAATAAAAAGCATTGTAATAAAATGAATAAATAAAAAAAGCATCGTACATGTGATGTATTTTTACATTGTTTTCCTGCAAATAAATTTGAATTCATTATATTTCTTTCTAACTTAGCAACAGTTAATTTTCAGAAAAAGACTAAAAAGAAGCTTAGAAGTAATATAAGAGACTCATTCGTATTTATAGTCAATTCTAAGTAATTCTCTATGTAAGTGTCTGTCACATTCTCGTTGACGTAAAAAATCACTAATAAGAGCGAGACAGGGCATTACTTAGCCAAAGTAATCAGTCAGATTCATCTATAAATACGGGGGTCAGTCCTCAAGTCGATTTCTTGGATCTCCAAATGTACATAATAAAATATATCAACTTATGTGAGTAATTCATATGATGTTTTTCGCTTTCGTAACTTAAGACCACTTCATCTTCGTACACTTACTTGCATCTAAATCTATCACCCAAACTTATTCGGCAATATATTAACTCGCAAGTGTACAGAAAGTTATACCAAATGTCATGGGTCAGACTTTTCCTTGTACTTTATATAAGTGGCCATCTCTCCTGAGAAGTAAGTGGGTGCAAACAGTAGGTAAGCCTATTTATCGTATTTTATTGTGTGGCTTACATGGAATTATATGAGTAATGTCAATACTTTTCAGATGGAAGAAAAGATGAAATATTATAGTCAGGGATACAAAGGGTATTTTCTCATTAAGAGATTCGATCTGATGAAAAATGGTCAAGGTACCCTTTCCTATTCCCCTTTGTCCCCTCATCCTCCTCGTGATACCATCGCGGTAGTAGTGATCCTGGGAAATTACTCTCCTAATTTGGAAAACTTCCTGGTGACACCTACGAGTAGTGTCCTGGATCCGTCGGACAGGGTGGTTGCCTCCTCGACGCCTCGGAATAGACTCGGAGTAGACTCGAAACAACTTTACGTTACGACTATTGGTACCTTGTTACGACCATAAGTCTACCTTGTTCCGACCCTACGTCTACCTTGTTACGACTCTGAGTCTACTCCTCGGCTTAGTGGACTGTATGTTCGCTCCCTGCTTGTCTGCGCGCTCCCAAATAAAAACGTCTGATGTACTATGTAAACTTCTTTATTCTTTAATGTTCCTAGTTCTATTTTCATTTGAGTTCTTTGGTTCTTAGTTCCAGTCAGGTGTCTTCAGCGCAGTGCAAACAGCTTCTGACTTTCACACAAATATCCCTGCCTTATATTAGAAATGATTGCGCAACATTTAATACGCATTACATCAGACTGAAGGTCCCACCTTGCATCTCACTTTATTGATAGCTCTGACCCTGTCGCGCTTGATATAGTCAATCGCGGCAGGGCAGATCATTTACACGGAATACAATTTACGCAGAAACTTATAATCTAACACATAAAAGATATCTTAAAACTATGTACATAAAAAAACTATATACTAAGGTCGTCCTGTTCTCAACAAGTAGGTACCTTCCTACATCTACAAAGTTACATTTTCCCGGGCCTTATCGCGTATTATTATTTATCCCCTCGCGACCAAGACCATTGTAACATTGTTAAAGAATTTTTTCTAAATGCCTTTAATCCAGTTTCATGGTTTTGGTGTTCTCGGATAAACGAACAGATAGACAAGGAAAGCTATTTTAAGGTAATTAATTTTAATGAAACCAGATTTAATAAGACCCATACTTAGTGTATTTTTAAGGTATAAGTACAAAGAAAAAGAAGAAAAAAATGTATATGCCTACCTATTTTCTAAATTATCAAGCTCTCCGGAGTTTGAAAACTCTACAACTCGAATGTAGAACTCTTGTAACTCTTATATTAAGGGAACAGTATACCTACTCTTTTCTCCATACAATCTTCACAAACGTAGTCGACTGTTTCCTCCCTGGAGCAAGATACTAGAAAAAATATGTTTAAGTCCTATTTCAGCCATGACCATGCCCCTACGTATTGTTTTTTTTTCATATTCTAATTTTTATTTCAATTCTAACTAAAAAAAAACAAAACGTAGGGGCATAGTTATGGCAGATATAGGTTTTATGACATAAACATATTTGCTCTAATTGTCCGGGGGGGAAACAGTCGACTACGTTTGTATGGAGAAAGAGTAGGTAGACTGTCCTCTTAAGCAGAAATGTCAGTCGAGACTCGAGATAGTCCTTTTGTTTAGCGAAAATTATTCCGAAAGTATTTTTTTCGTTCCACCCCATATCAGCCCATCATCCCATCCAGTACAGGCGGTGCAGAAAGTATTATGTTACGACGCGGTCTAATTAATTTGGCGTTGGAAAAACGGGTTACCTACTTAGCCGGAGGATTATATTGAATGGGCGCACTGGCCTTGTGGGGCAGGAAACAGGAACTTGGACGAAGCTCCTCGTTAGGATGCTGGGAGAAATGTTTAGTAAGTGAAGGGAGATATTAGATAGTTGCATAGATAAATCTACATCTACATCTACACTAATATTATAAAGAGGAAATATTTGTTTTGTGTGTGCGTGTGCGTGTCGTATGTTTGTAATAAATAAACTCAAAAACTACTGCACCGATTTAAAAAATACTTTTACCATGAAAAAGCTACATTCACCCTGAGTGACATAGGCTACTTTTAATCTCGATATTCCCACGGGATCGGGACTTACGCGGGTGAAACCACGGGACGCAGCTAGTTTAGTTATAAAGAGATTATTAACTTCATTATTACTCCCTATCACGCATCTAAAGGTTGCCTGGAAGAGACCGCTTTAAGCGATAAGGCTGCCCATTGTACTTTTCTTAAGCTTCTTAGTTGTAAGTTTTTGTTTATGTAGGTAATGTGTTTTTGTAATTTTTTGGTACCTAGTACCTAGGTATGAAGTTTTTATCTATGTATTATTATTTTTATTGTATTGTATTTGTTTGTTTCTCCCACCATGACGGTTCGACTATATTACAATAGTCTTGGTCAAGAGGAGACTCCTCGAGATAAGACCCAGAATACCTACAAGTTGTTAAGTTAAAAAAATACAATTAAGTTATTTAACCACAGACTAAGCAAAGCTTGTAGGTACCTACTAAAGGATATGGACAAATTACTTATCCAAAAAAAATATTGGATTTTGCTCTCCCATAAATAATTATATTAGGAAGTAAAACTTGTTTTTCTGTGGTGGCAAAACTTGACGATTCGGGGCCATTTTGTTGCCGAAATTAAAGTTGTAGAAGAACAACAATTACCTAATAGTGGTACTTCAACAGATTACGTAGTTTGTCCGTCACAAACAACAACAAAATAACAAAAGTAAGACAATTATAATCGCATCAGTATTAAAGTTCCCTATCCTTTCTGTTCTAATAACAAAGTAGATTATTTCCATAAAAACTGGTCAAGTGCGAATTGGACTCCTACATCGACTGTTCCGTACATATTTAACTTTACTAATAATCATAAATTAATACACCACGCGAACAAGACATAGTCGAAGTTTGTAGCAAGTTGTAACATAGTCGAAAGGTTAAGGTAAGAAAAAATAATAATAGATAGATTGATTAACACTTATTTGCACTAAAATCACAATACAATTTTTCTAAAGAAAAACTTAAAACTAAAGTAGCACTGGGCAGCCTTATCGCCTATGGGCGATCTCTTCCAGGCAACCAATGAATGAATAAGACGGTGAAGGGTGATGTGTTTTAACAGGAAAGATTGGCGCGATAATACGCGAATCAAATGCGTCAAATGAATCTATATTAACAAATCAATTAAAAAAATCGACGTCACTTACAGTCGTATCCACATCGAACTAAATTCGTAGCTTAATGCTTTGTCTTGCTCTTGTGATTGATAATCGTCAGCGAAAATGTGCTAAAGCTGAGTCCACGCATAGCATTAGGGTCGTTTGTGAATACGACTGTTAACTAGTTTTGAAGCAACATTGAACCGATTGCACCGTAAAACCGGGTGTTTCTGTAATAAAATAAATGGGTCAATAAATATAGTATTATAACCGCTGTCTAGTTACCGTAAAACAAGCAAAGTAGCTTACCCTGGGGCTAGATGGCGCTGTGTGCTGTTCACATAATTTAGTGCTATCGGTATTGTCCCGACACAACGTCAACACAATAAATAAGTAAGATCATCGTGTGAACTATGCCCTCTTTTTTAGCCTGACCGATTTTCAGCCATTTTGCATTAGTTTTACTGGCTAGCTTCGGTAATTCGTCCCGTTTCTTCCTCATGAGGCACGGAACCCTAACAGCACACATTATTTGTGAGACAATATGGGCGTCATTAATCATTTCCTGAAAGGGATCCGAGGTAGGTACGAGTATGTATTGAACCAGACGCGCTGGGTTTTTGTAATTTAATAGGTGTTTTTGATAAATTATGGATGTAAAAGTCAAATCGTACCAGGCGGGGTTAAAAAAACAATAACAATTTGCTTTTAAAGAATTTACAGGGATTTTTGTTTCTATTTAATCCCTTATAGCCTTATTCATTAACATGGAAGTAGGTCGGAGTAGTAAGAACATGCCTTGTCTTTTCCCTGACAAGAACTTTCAAAGTTGACAGACAGAAACAAAAAGTGGTAAAATTACTTCGACCTTACTCCACGTTTGTTAATAATGCTATTAGATTCCCATGTGGGACACTTTTTAAACTTACATGATTTTCGTCCATTATTATTTAATATCTATTATTATTTTATATCTATTCTTGTGGGTCTAGATCGTGTTACAGATAATTTTAGATTAAAATTACCTCGACGTTTCAGGAACGGGTTAAATCATTAAATAATTAATAAAAAGCCTTCTTTTCAGATTTATATCAAAGTGGAGTTATTCCTCTAACAGCTGACGCCGCCATATTCGATTTTGAGTTGCAAATTCATTTCATTTTACAACCCTGTTTTTTACCCTTCTTCGTCCCTCATTTACATGAAAAAAAATATTTGTTTGAGCGAACACAGACTGCGTACAGATTTTTCGATTAGCTGACGGCTTGCGGCATGTCAACAGTTTAATTTTTTTAACAAACAAATACAAAATTAAGTAAGTACGTAGGTTGTTTTCAATTTAAGAGCCTAGACGGGCAACACTTTTTTATTGTAATGTTGTCTGAAATAACAATCCTAATTTTTCACTGAACTGCTTAAAATGATATCCTACTTAATATTAATAAAAATGTGAAAGTTTGTACATAAGTAAGTAAATGATTGTTACACTTTTCGATTTTCGATGCTCTGTGCTTCGTTTTTTTTTTTCGATATTTTAACTCGTAGGTAGGTATTTTTTACGTAGAAATAATGAATATCGAATGTAATCAATGTTGACATTTTGAACTTCGATATAATAAACATCGGCATTTTTATACATTCGGTATTTTAATTACTCGGAATTTCAATTTTAGACATTCTGAGCTTAGTCGTAATGATTTTCGATATTTTCGTACCTACAATGGTATTTCATTTTATATTTATATATTTTTCATATTTTATATGTTTTCATTTTCGATGTTTTGAACATTGGTATTTTAACGTAGATGTTTTCATTTTCGAGATTTTGATAGGTATACCCTTATGGTGACTAAATTTTTGACATTAAAATTAGACAGCTCTATGTCTTAAAATGCATCTCGTTATTGCTTGAGGAAAAAGTTGGATGTTTTCTCTATTGTAATTGAGGCGTTTAACCTCTCTAACGTCATGTAAATAAGACAGTTTATCAAAACGTCGAATACAGAACAATAAGTAAATCCCGCAATATGACTAACGGATTCTTGTATTAGGGTATTCATGTGAAAGAGATTTAGTATAATACCTACTCGTATCTACTTTCACATTATTCTTATTTGAAACTACTTAATATGCTGTCGTATGTGTTTAAAAAAAAACCAGCCAAGTGTAAGTCGGCATTTAAACAATGCATGAGATTAATTTTAGTTTTGTGATGGGCTAGCTTAAGCTCGTAACTCCGTCCGCATTAGAAAATCACTTCGAACATCGCAAAAACAGAAGTAAAATCTATCTCATAAAACTTCTAACTTTCGAAACTTCTACATTGTATCTTTATACATAAAGTAACAAGCATAAAACTAACAAGTGATGTCATTAAATACACAATTACTTTACAATGTTGCTTTTATTATTAGGGTTCCGTAGTTTTATATCTTGGTTAGGTTAGAATGTATGAACCAATCATCCTCGCTCGCTCGCTCGCTCAGTCGCTACTTCTACTGTGCTCCGAAAAATTCGTAAATTTTGATACCTATCTCTAAAGTTTTCAAATTTAAACGATTTGTTGATATACCTAGTTACATTTGACCGGGTCTTAAGGGGAAAGTTTACCTGCTCTTGTCTCCATACAAACTTTACAAACGTGGTTGACTGTTTGCTCTCTGGATATATTAGAAAAGATAATTATGTTTGTACCATACAACCTATATCAGCCATGACTATGGACCTCTACGGTTTTTTTTTTCATTTTTTAATTAGAATAGAAATTAAATTTAGTAAAATTAGAAAAGCAGTATTTCCTAAGTGTGGATTAACACTAAGAAATAATGTTTACAAAATTAGAATATGAAAAAATACGTCCAGGGAGAAAACAGAGGAAACGTTTGTATAGAAAAAGAGTAGGTAGACTTTCCTCTTAAATACAAAATTACTGTCTCTTACTAGAATGTCGCTTTTATATCTTAGTTAGATCTAGAATGTATAAACCAATCATACTCGCTCGCTCGCTCAGTCTAAAACTACAGCCACTGTGCTCCGAATAATCTCGTAATTTAAAATGTCTCTATCTCTAAACTTTTTAAATTCACATGATTTGCTAACATAGTTACATTTTACCGGGTCTTAAAATCGCGTATTATTATATGGGCTATGCCCCATCTATGTACCTACCTATATCTGTCGCTCTGTAAAGGTGATCGCACATTTATCAGCAACGCACGCGCCGCACTCGCCGCATTTCGTAAACTGCGGTGCGGGTGAAACGTGCGAGGTTTCACATCATTAAATACAATGAATTCTAAAATGCGGCGCGTACGGCGCGTATGCTGATAAATGTGCGATCACCTTTAAACAATTTATCTGTGAGCCAATTATACTTTCTTTTTGACATAATATGACAATGCAACTGCCGTTATCAGTATCATTATAAAATCAAAATGACCAAATGAAATTAGAAAGAAAAGCTTTGTCTTCCGGGAGAAAGATGGAAAGGTCATGGGTTCAAGTCTCGCCGGGAGCATTTTGGAACAAAAACCTTTTTTTCTAAATATTATGTAGGTACCCGTAAAGCGTGGCAAACATTTTGATTAAATAAAACCTGAGAATTAGCATAATTTAATTTAATTCAAAAATTTACAAGAAAAATATCGAGCAATCAAAAGTTTCGGTCTTCTTTGCTGAGGTCCACCTAATTATACAATTAACAATTAAAACGGAACTGAGAGGGTCTTTAGACAAAGTTTTATTGTTACAACGTTGTTAAGAATTTACAAATGGGGTAATGTTTACGAGTATTTTAATTTTTAGGGTTCCGTACCGAAAGGGTAAAAACGGGACCCTATTACTGATACTACGCTGTCTGCCTGACCGTCTGTCTGTCACCACAGGGTGTGTCTTATGGACCGTGATAGCTAAACTGTATCAGCTTTAACAACGAATACTAAACAAACCAACAAACTAAAACAAATATTCAATGGGGGCTCCAATACAACAAACGTGAGTTTTTAAAGTTAAACGCAACGTTACCGCGATTTATTTTGGCTATTGACGCCATCTAGTGAAGGAAACGCAAGTCCAGAAAACACCACACATCACGGAAATGAAGATGCTGAGAGATGGTCGGGAGGGGTAACCAAACTCGACAAAATACGCAATGAAGATGTTCGCGGTAGCTTTGGAGTTGCCCCAATACCAGAAAAGCTATCGGAAACCCGTCTCAGGTGGTACGGCCACGTCATGCGAAGACCTAAGGTCAAAAGGCCCTACAAATATTATTATACAACGGGGTATTTACCATGTTTAAACTTATTACTACCTGTCATCACCTACCCGCAATCTCCAGTCTCGTGAACAAGCCAGTTGAAATTACTGGCGAAATATCCGTTTATTTCGAGCTCCGTGAAAAATAAGTTTAAACATAGTAAATACCCCGTTGTATTATAATATTTGTAGTGAAAACAACCACGTAAGTTTAAAATCGTAAAAAGGCCCTAAACCTTCCTGAACGCAAAAACGCCTCTACGTGGTGGACCAGCATGGCCAAGCTTTTGAAAGGAAAAAGTTTATCAGATCCGACAACCCACGACAGGATATCGTGGCGCCGACAAGTTAGGAGAGCTGACCCCCCCTAAAGTGGGAAGAGGCAAAGGAGAAGAAGAACAAATCTATATAATAAAAGAAAGTCGTGTTAGTTACACTATTTATAACTCAATAACGATTAAACTGATTTGGCTGAAAATCGTTGTGGAGGTAGCTTAGAACCAGGAGAAGGATAGTTTGATTCCATAAATCCCTTGGGATTGGGACTTACACGGGTGAAACCTCGGGGCGTAGCTAGTTTCAATAAAATCTTATCTTATTTATCTTTTTACCTAATTATGTTCAGTAGCGTACCCTCTTCATTAGTTATTTATTGATGGTCTCTCTATTGTTAGAGGGAAAGTGGTCAATTTGTAGCCATTGAAGGATGAGTATTCTAACATAATGATGGAAAGGCCTTTTACTCGGAATAATCTTCTAAGAAACTGAGTTATTTCTGTTTCTTGATGCCGTGTAGCCCCGGCATATGCCGTGTATCCCTGGCATAGAAAAGAGTTTCGACCTTATTTATTATTGAACAATAGTGGACTGGAGCAATAATCTATACTATAATAATCCCTACTAGCATTACATTTGACTAAGCTTTAAACAAACTCACATCCCACACGAATCATTCATAGTTGTCAAAACCACAGCAGCCAGCGGCAAGTACCTGCCAAAAGTGTAGGTTCACCAAAGTTTCACAAAGTTTACGTAACGAACTTCTGACTTCTATGGGTTCGTAAACACGAGTTCGTATCTAAACCTCTGCAAGTGTTTATTGTAGCTAATTTGTTTTGAAACTGCGGCGAGAGAATTAATATTTTATTGTGGTAGGCATACAGGTAGGGAACTTAATTTATGTTTTATTCTGTCCTTTTCCTGTTAGACTTTTCTTCTCAGGATGTTCCCGGTTGCATCCCTTTCGGGAGCCCGGGGTCCGCAAGAAACCCCAAATTGTTTTTTTATTAAGGGTAAGCGCAGAAGGTAAATCATCATTGAAATGGTAAATGATGAAAATATAAAAATTCTCAAAATAGATTTTTCAATATTTTTATGGCCGGCCGCCTGCCTGACACCAACCATCCTAGGGACCAAGCAGGTTACCCACCACTGCGCGGGGCCGGAGAACTTAAGCTTTGATGTTCTCCCTCAGATCCTCTAGTCGCCTTTTACGACACCCACGACAAGAGATGTGGTAACCCTATTCTATGCTTTAGGTAAAATAGTTTGACTAGATAGCCCCAGGGGTTTTTTTTAGTAGCGGCTACAGAAACACATAACCTGTAAACATATCAACTGTCTAGCTGTCACAGTTTATGAGATACAGCCTGGTGACAGACGGACAGACAGACACCGGAGTTTCAGTAATAGGGTCCCCATTTTACCCTTTGTGTACGGAACCCGAAAAATCCCATGATATCTTAGTTAACCAGGTTTCACTGTAAGCATCTATCTAGGTAGTGAATAAGTACAACTACAAAGGATCCATTATCGCAAGACATAAAAACTCACATTGAAAATATTGTTCGTAAGAAAGGGTAACCCTTTCAGTAGTCAGTACATATCTACCTGGCTTCTTTATATTCACTCGCCATTCTAACACGAAAGAAAAAGCTCTTTGTAGACCACGCTTCACTAACAATTTCAGATCAGGCCAGGTAGATAGATAAAAACTTTATTGAAATTAAAGACATTTTTCGGTATTAATTGCGCGTCCTGAAGAAGGGAACACCACGCGATTAAAACCGATAAATGTCTTTAATTTCAATAGAACATCGCGAAAACAGAAGAAAAATCTATGGAAACGTTTTTAACGGAAAAATTAACAAAACACATTATACAAAAACAAAAACTTACAGCTAAATAAATAAATAAATAAGCTAAAGAAAGGTACAATGGCCGGCTTTATCGCTAAAAGCTATCTTTTCCAGGCAACCTTTAGTCTTCAAGCCAGTAAGGCACTGCAGAATGGCAGGTGATCAGTAAAAAATACTATCGTGTTGATCGTCTTTTGTTCCTGGTTCGATCGTCTTTTTATATAAAAAATCCTGATCCATATTTCTGGACCTGCTGGGATAAGAAAATCCCTAGTTCCTTAGGGATTTGTTTTATAGGCAGTGTGATCAGATGATCCTTTTTTACCAACTTACATGGCACAAATTCTATAACTTATACATATCAACAACGCTGCAGTATTGTTAGATTTTTCTCAAAAACGGGTCAAACGTTTTTCGGAAATTTTGAATAGTTTTGCTAAAACTTTTAAATTGCCAAAAAATTTCGAAATTTTAAATTTCGAGAAAAATCTAAAAATAGTAAAGCATTGTAGAGACATAATATTTGCGACCATTTAGCATTGGCTTAATTATGCAAGTCCATCGCGTTGGTTGGATTATCAGCAACGTGTAAACGGATTATTTTTACCACATTCTCGCGCCATTCTAACATGAAAGAAAACATGTCTATTCAGGAATCCAGTTCACAAATCCTAGTTTAGGTAATTTGAGCCCTGTCTCGATATAGTATCCCAGATAACACGGTCAAGGTCTGGGGATAACACTTAGTTTTTACGACATGAGATAAAATATTTATAAAGACGTAGAGTAAACTTCTGATCTTAATTTGAGTGTTAGGGGGAGGTAGGAGCTATACATTTTAAAGGATGTTCATTTATACCCAAAGTGTTCATAGTTGGTGACGCTATAACATAATATATGCCTAGTGTTACCTCCCCGGGGTCCCATGTCTTCGGATCATGGTGAGTTCTAAGGCATGTCGGTCTTCACAATGTTTTATTATTATATTATATTTATAGTTAGGTCCTACGGACTAGAAGAGTGTTTTTAATTATTTTTAAGTTCTACGATACTAACTTGGGACTTACGTGAGTGAAATCGTGGGGTGCTGCGAACACCTAATAATACACGATACTCAATTTTTTTAACGAATTGTATAGGAACCCGATGTACTTTCTTTAACACTAAAAGCAATTAAATGTCTACGGTTAACGATCGAGTATGGGAATAATATTCTTATTTACAAACTTGTAAGGACAGCGTTTGTAGAATAACATTAGGGCGACAGTAAAATGTATGTCGTCGTCATCTGGGCAGATTAGATATTTTTATGGCTGTCCATACACGACATTAATATGGGATATCGAATACTTAGTTCCATTCGATTCCATACTTTACGTCAACAAATAACATTCCATATACATTAACCCCCTTAGTTACATTTTCCCGGGTCGTATTACTATTTATTTTCTTACCTCTACGTTTCAGTCCCCTCGCGACCAAGACCATTGTAACATGGTTGAAACGTCGAGGGAAGAAAATAAATAGTAATACGCGATTAAGACCCGGGAAAATGAAACTATGTTAACAAATCGTGTGAATTTAATAAGTTTATTAACCCCCTTACTTATAAGCAGCTGCATAAACGATGTATTGTTTGTTTGTCTTTTACTGTGACATGAAGTTTCAAAGTTAACAGAGAGAGACAAACGTTATATATAAACTTAGTCATCGTTTTAGGAAAGGGGGTTAGTTTCAACTGATTTTAAATGTTATAATTACGATTGGCAGCGCCCCGCGGCGCTGAATCTGCGTTAATTTAAGGGCCCTATTCTGAAAAACTGAAAATCCATGTCGGGCGCATCGAAAATTGTTGATTATTTCATGACGGAATGTCGTAGAACTTTTTTTTGTGTACAGATTGTAGGCGACATTGTTTCCGATATTTTAGTGGAGTTTCCATACAAATATGTCTAAACGTATTGAAGCCTATCGACATTTTAGCCAAATCAGACATGTTTTGTCTAAAATTTGGATAGGCTTTGCACCAATAGGAGGTTCTTGTCTTAAAACTACACCAAAATGTAGGAAACAATGTCACCTACAATCTGTGCCCAAAAAAAAGTTCTACGACATTCCGTCATGAAATAATTAACAATTTTTGATGAGCCCGACAGGGATTTTCAGTTTCAAGGTCGTTGGCGTATATACTCCTCTTAACTTGATATACTATTATTACTAGTATTACTTGATATACCTTACTTGATTATTACTAGTATTACTTAATAAATTTCTCTCTCTCTTCCAATAAATTTCCTTCAGCGTGGAAGTCCGCTTATGTTATCCCACTACCAAAAACCTCTAATCCTACTTCACTTTCTCAGTTTCGTCCAATATCTATTCTCCCCGTGCTGTCTAAAGTCTTGGAAAGCGTGGTCCAGAGGCAACTCTGTGACTACCTTGACAATCATGCGCTTCTATCACCGTTCCAGTCGGGTTTTCGTCGTGGTCATAGTACGGTGTCAGCCTTGGTAAAAGTTTCTGATGACATCCGTCTGGCCATGGAGAGGAAGCAAGTCACGATCATGGTACTGCTGGACTTCAGCAGCGCGTTCAATTCTGTGGACTTTGACATCCTGTTAGGCATCCTTGCTTCTCTTAATACGTCGCCAGCAGCAATTTCTTGGTTTGACTCCTACCTTCGGGGTCGCTCGCAGTGTGTCCGCCATGATGACTCTTTTTCTGAAGGGTGTGATCTCATTGCTGGCGTGCCTCAGGGTGGAGTTCTATCTCCTCTTCTTTTCTGTGTTTTTATCAACACAATTACTAGTATTTTATCATCTCACTTCCACCTGTATGCTGATGACTTGCAAATATACCATCACTTTCCGGCCGACGACATAGCTAGGGGTGTAGATTTTATTAACCGTGACTTGGAGAACATCTCCGCCTGGGCTAAATCCTTTGGCTTACTTGTCAACCCCTCGAAATCACAAGCAATGATAGTAGGTAACATTTTTCATCAAAATCGAATCATCAGAGGACCACTGCCTGTTGTTATGTATGATGGGGTTGATATTCCTTACACCGACACCGCTAAAAACTTGGGGGTACTTTTTGACAATCGACTTTCTTGGGAGAAACATGTCAACCTAATTAGCCAGAGGGTCTTCGCAGCCTTCCATTCACTGAAACAACTCCAATCCGTCTTGCCTCTGGACACCAGGATAACTTTAGCCCAATCTCTTCTTCTTCCTCTTCTGGATTATGCTGATGTGTGTTTCCTGGATGCCACTGAAGATCTCCTGGACAAACTCGAGAGACTGCAGAACGTCTGTATCCGATTCATCTTCGGCCTGCGTAAGTTCGACCATGTCTCCGAGTTTCGTGCTAGGCTGAAGTGGCTTCCTATTCGCCGTCGCCATGATCTACATGTCCTGTCTTTTCTGTTCTCGGTTCTTTTTAACCCCTTCTACCCTTCCTACCTCCGTGAGCGTTTCAGTTTCTATGCCCGAGGTGTGTCTAACAGACCATCTAAACATCTTATGCTTAAATGTCCGTCCCACACTTCTACCAAATATAATGGCTCTTTCACAATTAACGCAGTGCGGCTATGGAACAGTCTTCCACATGAGGTTCGAGCGAGTCCATCTCTCGATGTTTTTAAGAAAAGAGTGAAGGAGCACTATTTGTCCTCTCTGTAGGTATATTTTATTTTATGTATTTATGTATGTTTGTGTGTATTAATATTATTTATGTATGTGTATTATGTTTATTTACATTTATATATGTCTATGTGTATTGTATATTTACTATACAGGTATAAGTATGGTTTTCTTATTTTATTGCATTTTAGTTTGATTGTGTAGGGATTTGTAAAATTTGTACTTTTTCTTTTCTCCTTTGTCTCTGTACACTTTATTACCTTCCTTGATTGCTATTTTCTTTCACCTGAGGTCTATCGGCAGAGAACTCTGTATATAGGGTTAGATTTACCTAAGTATTCATTTATATTATGTCTTTTATTATTGTGTTTCTTGTGTACTGAATTATTAAATAAATAAATAAATAAATAAATACCATATTTCTGGATAGGGATTAACTTAATCCCTATCCAGAAATATGGTACCTACTAAAAAGTAGTCCATGTGTTAATCTACATATCCAGCTATCTGTATATCAAGTTTCACCATAATTGGTTTAGTAGTTTTTTGCAAAAAGGAGTACCTACCTATCTAATTCTGAAAAAGAAACATGTATAGGTCTCGAAACGTTGAGCATTGAAACAATGCTAACAGTAATAAAAACCACGCGATGAAAACCGAGAAATGATTCGCGAAAAGAGAAGAAAACCTAGAAGTAAAAAATGTACTACGTTACTTACTTATTAGTAGAATAGAATGTATAGATACGATCTACCCTTCATGATCTTCTTCTTCTTCGTGTCGATGGAAAAAAAAATGTCAGGGGAATTTGGTTAAGAGGAGTAACAACGTCAACGACCTTGAAACTGAAAATCCCTGTCGGGCTCATCGAAAATTGTTGATTATTTCATGACGGAATGTCGTAGAACTTTTTTTTGTGCACAGATTGTAGGTGACATTGTTTCCTACATTTTGGTGTAGTTTTAAGACAAGAACCTCCTATTGGTGTAAAGCCTATCCAAATTTTAGACAAAAAATGTCTGATTTGGCTAAAATGTCGATAGGCTTCAATACGTTTCGACATATTTGTATGGAAACTGCACTAAAATATCGGAAACAATGTCGCCTACAATCTGTACACAAAAAAAAGTTCTATGACATTCCGTCATGAAATAATCAACAAATTTCGGTGCGCCCGACATGGATTTTCAGTTTTTCAGAATAGGGCCCTTAAACCCCACTCCAGCATGTTGCGAGATCTTTGGTGTTTTTATTAATTATGCTTTTTGAAAAAAAAACACATAGGAACTAAAACAAAACACGATCACAACAGATCTCTATAGTTCTCGATGGGAAGCTTAGGCGGCGGCATTAGGGCGATATCTCACCGAGACGCCATGGCGCGTGTATCCAACCTTTTCAGCTAACAGTTTGTAAGAGTTGGCTACGTCTCTAAACCGTCGCTAAGTTAGTTATTGGCATTTGCCGTAGCCGGCCATGCATGCATAGATCTTCCGCTTTCATAGCATTTCGTACGAGAAATATAGATGCGTTTTACGAAAACCGGATAGTTACGTGGGGAACAAATATCTTGCTATGGCGCCTCCGCCCGGCTTCGGCGGATTGGGAAGACCCAAGAAGTACTGTCTTGACGTCGTAAGATCGGCTTGTGCAAGTGCAAATGGTCTCACTACGCAAGATGCCGAAAATCGTGCGAAGTGGAGACGTAAAAGTAGAAAAGCGGACCCCGGGCTCTCGAGAAAGATGCAACCGGGAACATCGCTCGGATGATGATGATAATGCTGATAATTATGATGGTATTTGTGTTTTTAAGCTATTGCATAGCTTTTATCGCGAGCTTTGAATGAAGAAATTTCGTAACGAAAAAAACCTAACACCTCCCACTGCACCTACCATGTTGCCATGGTTACCATGTAGCTCGGCCGACGTTTGTAACGTTGTACAAAATAAAAAATAAAAAAATTGCATAAGTTGATAAAAAATGCTACGCAATAGCTTTACCGCGGCAGTCCCCGAGTGCCACACGTTTTTTTTAATTTAATTTTAATATTCAAGATAACAACTTTATTGTAATAATTATTTGTACCTAGGTACTTGAAAATGGGACGCTCATAATAGACAAAATTGTTTGTATTCCCCGTAATCTTGTATACCTATGCTAAACAAATCTGCCCATATTCCGATAGATAGGCCGGTATACCTAAGAAAAACAAGAACTAGTTGTATCCAATTGTACCTTATCTGCCCCAGTTCAGTTCCCCATACTTTTATTTCCGTTGAATCCATTCATTGTTAAGATACCAAACTTTTGTTTGCAGAAGGCAGATATATTTGCTTTATCGGAGCGAGCAGTTTCGATAGCAAATAATTGTAGAAGGGAGATAACGATAGTTTTTGTAACAGGGTGAAGAAATGTTTAGTTTATTGACGTAGTTTTGTGCTTTCTAACGGTTTTTTTGTAGACTTTTAGTCTACAGTTATCTTCTATCATCTTCTTCTGTGTTATATACGAGTAGATTCCCACGATTTTATCCGCGTAAGTCTCGATCCCGTGGGAATATCGGGATCAAATCAGTAGTAGTCTATGTTACTCCTCGATAATGTAGCTTTCTATTGGTGAAAGAATTTTTGGAATCGGTTCGGTGATTACAGAGTTTACCTGGAAAATACATACATACGTATACATAACATATGTTACCAACGTCACCTCTTTATAATATTAGTATAGAAGATATAGATATACATAATTCAAAGTCCTGGATGATTGACTCAATTAGGTATATATCAACGCACAGCCCAAACCGCTAGTCCTAGGGACATGAAATTTAGAGATTGTGTTCTTTGTGGAGTGTAGGGATCCACTAAGAAAGGGTTTTTGGGAAATCTCGCGGGATAGGGAGTGACTCGGATGAAACCGCGGGACGCTGCTTGTGTAAAACTAATGTCATGTGGTTATACGTTTTTGTAAAGTCGTTTCCTCGCGATTGTTCAAGAGACTCTCGAGCTGTTCAATCGAAATACAGCCTGGTGATAGACGGACAGAGATTGACAGACAGCGGAGTCTCAGTAATAGGGTCCCGTTTTTACCCTTTGGGTACGGAACCCTAAAACTGACTATTACCTACATCAAGTTTGTTCGAATCAAGCCTAAATGATGTTGTAAATAAGATTTATGAAGTTGACGATGAAATAGACTCAGACAGACAAAAACAGCGACATTCCTTTGTACTATTTAGAGACAATAATATAATGATACCTTAGGGCTTAGATATTAACTTTGGTTCGGAAGTTTTACAAAATATCATTTACAAGTAGTTTCAAAATAAATAAAATATGAGATAGAGTTAGCTCTAGGTACTTTGTTGTTGAAACCCATTATAATTATTGACTTTATGATTTCTACTGTATTTCTAATTTTCTACTTATTCGTAAATGTTGATTAACCCTAAACCCAACATCATATTTATTATGTTAATATTTATTTATCTATATCTATACTACCTACTCTACTTTTCACCTATCGTAACTTCTTGTCCATCCAAAGGTTGCCTGGAAGAGATCGCTTTAAGCGATAAGGCCGCCCATTATTCTACCTAGTTTTAAGTTGTGTATGTTTTTTGTGCTGTAATTTATTTGGTATGTCCAATAAAGAATTTATTCATTCATTTATTAACATTGTAAAGAAGAAAGATTTTTTTGTTTGTTTGTAACGAGTAGGTAGGCTCCAAAACTACTGGACCGATTTCAAAAAATCACAAATAGAAAGCTACATTATCGAGGAGTAACATAGGCTACTTTTGATCCCGATATTTTCACGGGATCGGGACTTACGCGTTGAAACCGCGGAACGCAGCTAGTTAACATAATAAATCTTCTAATATTCATTAGGTAACCTGTACCTGTGTGTTTTTATGTTAAGTTTGTTTTTAATAAAATACTGTAAGTAAAGTACTAGCTTATAATAATTATGTCATTAAGCGTAACTGTCCACGGCAGCGTAGCTGCAAAATGCGCCGATACCCGATGTGACGCCCGTGCAGCCCGGCGTACTAAAACAGTATGCCGGGCTGCAGGGGCGTACGAAAACAGTACTAAGCTAAGCTAGCTAAACTAGGCTAAGATAGCTAAGCCAAGCTAGCTATATAAAACTTAAAAGACGAATTACATGTCTCTGAGTGAATAGTCTTTCAGTAGTCCTTCGTACACGAGTCCGACTCGCACTTGGCCGGCGTATTTATACGCCCGGCGTACGACATACAGCACGGCAAGCGCGGCGTATTTTGCAGCTCGGCGTACGCGCGACATTTGCAGCGCCGTGGACACACTTTCATGATTTTGTATGAAAGATGCACGCAAGCTGCACGCCGGCGTACGCCAAGCTGCAAATGACGCGTACGCTACGCTGCCGTGGACGATGCCGCTTAGTGATCGCGGCAACGCAACTTATTCACCGTAATCAAACTTCCAAATAAGCGTAATAAAAACGTTTACGGACGGCTATTTGGGCACAGTTCTTTCAGCATATCGGTCATATAAACAAACATGTGAATTAATCAGCTAAATGGTCATCACATAGTTATCACCGGAGTGACTGTGACAAGGTTTATTAGTCCCATATTTGTAAATTAAACGTATGCCGTTTATGGTCCATTTTTACATAAAATGTACCTACCACAAAAACCAAAAAGTATATTTTTTTTCGGCTCTGTAAAGTTTTTTTTTCTAGTTTATTTGTCTTCGGTTCTATTTAATATTTTTATTTTTCAGTTATATGATACCTAACCTACCTATGTTTTGGTTTCGGAATAGAACTAGGTATCTACCTAAGTAACTATTTGAAAGTTCACTAATAAGTAGTGGGACCGTACAAAAATGACTATTTTGAAATTATATTTTGAAAATTATGGTATTTAGAAATTAAACTCATTTTTCGGTTTTAATCGCGTGGTGTTTATTACCTTTACCATTATTTCAACGCTCAACGTTTCGAGACCTCTACAGGTCCCATCTTCAGGATGATTAAAACCGAAAAATGAGTGTAATTTCTATTCGACATCGCTTAAGCAGAACAAAAATATATTATGGTATTTGTTAATTATTATTTCACTTATAAGTATAAATAAAAGGAAAACATATTGTTATATAACTTATGTTAAGTTTAAACTTCAGCTTAAATTACTGACAATCAAACATTTCTAAACTTTTTAAATTCACACGATTTGTTGTCGAAACATTTAGTTAATAATACATTCGAATAGTTAAGTACATTTTCTCGGGTCTTAATCGATCGGTCGCAATTAAGACCCGGAAAAAAATAACTACAATCAGTTTATCCATTTTGGCGATCTTACGCGTTTTGTACAGTTTTTCAAAAAAAAATACCTTTATTTAAAAGTAATTTATCGCTTGCATACCACAAATATGCTTTTTTTGCAAAGAATGACTATTATTTCAACCCCTTAAGCGTTTAAACGCTGATTAACAGATTTTTAAGTTATGTAAGCTCTTTGGTTCTGTTTGTAAACTAGATTTTAACGTTGTGTATCATAGTTCAAGCATGTTTTAAATGGTTTTATATAGGTAAATAAGATTTTATAAACTTAATTATAAATTTCTTAATATTAATACAATAATATTTTCTATTAAATTAATTTAAATATCCAAAAATGGGAGGTAGGATGGAAGAAGAAGGAAGTGAAGAATTTAATGTTTTTTTACTTACCTACCCATTTTTGTTTTATTTATTAGTAGTTTAATAAAGTACTTAGTAACTGTTATAATAAGTAAACATATAAATATTACCAAAGTCTTCATTTAACATCTGTTGATTTTCTTCAAAAAATATATAGGTAGGGTATTAAAAAATACTTTTTTCCAAAGTTCCTCAATCAAAACCAACAGCAGCAAAAACACTTTCTCAAACTCCATTCAAAATAAAAAATCTCACTTACCTCTGTCCAAAAGAACACAAAAACCACTTCACTAAACTTTAAAACTTCAAATTCAATCACAAAATACCTTCACTAACAAACGTGTAACTATCAGATCTCGTAAGGCAGACAGCTCGGCGGCAGACGTTAGAGCGCCCTTCGCGTGAGGCGGCGACCAACTGAAGGCTTGCAAGGTAAACGCCGTTACTGGAAAACCTTCTGCACGCACACGCGCAGCTTTTGAATAAATAAAACTTTTTAAAGGTCTTGTGAATTTTAGAGTAAAATTTGAATTTGTTCTTAATTGTGTTTTTTCTTAGGTTTTATCGATGGTGACATGAAATCACTTCAGTAGTCCTCCCCTCCCCTGTGGAAGGGGTAAGGTAAACATAATATTTTATTTTTTACGGCCATTGATACTAAGAAGAAGAAGTAGTAGTTTCAAATTGGTCTCATAAAATTTTGGTGAACATCTGAAGACTACGGAGCGACGAAGAGAAAAGCACATATAAAATCAAGTAAATTCCTCACTTTTAAAAATTTACCAATAGAATTAGGCCCTTTAACTACAACTACCTACTGATTGATGGTGCACCTGGAGGGGTACTTTAATTCTACGAACGAACGAAAGAAAGAAAATCTGTCATCCGTCCTTTAAAAGCGTCAGAAAATAAAAATTTTCGGAGGGATGGATTACAGATTTTCTTCTTGAATTTTCGTTTCGTTTTATCGTTTGTAGAATTAAAGTAGAGATCCAGGAAACACCTTTTCACCACATACTCTTCAATGGGTAACAGTAACGGTAGTTTAAATACTTTTAATTTAATATATAGCCGCTTGTTAACTATGTCGATAATTGCTCTTATTCACTACATCAAAAAAACTTTACTCACAAACGCTACACAACGTCTTACTAACTATACGAACGTTTTCATATTTTATTCTGGCTAGACTGCAGTTTTGGATGATTTTTGAACGAAATCGTCCATTCTTTTTTCAATTTTTATATTTTTCTTTCAAAAATGATTTTTGTCATTGTCAATGTCAAATTTCTTAATTTTTCGCAAATGACAAAAATCAGCAGTTCCTTACGATGGTTTTTTTTATTATAGTTTTGGCGTCGTACATCTTGTACATCTTGCCAGTATCAAGTATTTTGCATGAAATTAGCCCGATCGGGCCTCTAACTTCAAGTCAGGGGCTATGGTAAAGCGGTGGCAGCAACTTTACTATAACCTTCAAGGATCTTCGGCGCGAACGACGGAAAGTTCATGTTTAACACTCAATTTTGTTTTCACTACACTTGTGCACATTCACGGAACTAAATTGAATAAGATTCCACCCAAATTACACAATTTAACCGAGTATACAACATAGTTTAACGAAAATAAAATTGGAGCACGACATGTTATCTCCGCTTTCCCGCCGAAAGTCTTACGATGGTTTTAAACAACCTGACCCTGAAGTTTAATTTGACAGCTACTTTACGATAAGTTTACGCAGTGATAAACTTTATTTCGCGTTTGTAAGTAAGATTTTGCCGTAATCAACTGCTGTTAAATACGTAAAGAGTTGGATGATTGGATTGTAAGTAAGGGGGTTAGATCGCAGCAATAACGTTTGTGCTCACCACCGTATCACTACTCCAACCTACGTAGGTATCTATTTCGTCTCGTCAAAACCCATTCGAATGTATTATTAATCAGACAACATACCTACATTTATCGTGCGACGTGCAGCCATCAAGGAGGGTTGATTACACCACTACAAACTTTAATAATTCAACAGTTGAATTTATAATACGCTGTCCTATCTATCACATTGTTGGCTGTAATCTACTGTCTAGCCTTGTAGCCCAGGCATAGATCTATATCTAGATCTAGAAAATATGTGGTAGCCGGCGGGTGTAGTAACAGGTGACTAAGGGTTTTGAGGGCGACTGGCGAACCTGGAGTTCTTCCCGCTAGGTGGCGAGTAAGCTCCTTGGTTCCAAGCAGTTTAGGGTCTATTTTTTGCAGTTGGTATGGGTCAATAAGATTTACCTACTGTATTTAAGTAGTCATAGATTTAAGGCTAGAGCAGACCAGATGCGTATACGTAGACGTAAGCGTAAACGTGCACGTACCGCTGAGTTGTAATGTATGAAACTGTATGAGACAGGACACACTGCTTGCGTAATGTAGACGCCGCAAGCAGTGTGTCCGGTCTCATACAGTTTTCAGTACGTGCACGTCTACGCTTACGTTTACGTATACGCATCCGGTCTGCTCCAGCCTTTAAACGGACCTCGGGCTTCCAAGGAAGATTATTACCTATACTTCACAATCTATTCACCCTCCAAATTTTATGTCTCTAGATCTAGCGGCTTAGGCTTTGCATTCGTACCTACATAATTCAGTCAGGCAGTAAGGACTTCAATTTTTTATATATATGTATTATAAATAGTTAGTAATTTTCACGTTGTATGTATTGTAATACTAATAATAAATAAGTTTCCAAACAAATTACACTTATTTTTTCACTTTAATTAGAACCTAGGACAGAGCTATTAGGTATATTCATATTTATGATATTAGGGAGGGAGAGAGATCATCAAATATGAATCAACTGTATTCATTTACACTGTGACAAATAGAGCCTTCATTGACTTTACCCCGGCTATTAATATTATAGTCATTTATACGTAACTGCTGTCACCAGTTATATATCTATGAATTTCGACTCAGTGGTATTTAATCAAACAGATTTCTGACAAAGGGTAGTAGAGAAAATAATTAAGAGTTGTCACTTTATTTTTCTCTAACAAAAAAAGAAACATTAAGAGGACAGTCTACCTACTCTTTTCTCCATACAAACTTTACAAACGTAGTCGACTGTTTCATCCCTGGATAAAGACATCAGAAAAAATATGTTTATGCCATAAGTCCTATATCAGCCATGACCAATGCCCGTTATTGTTTTGCTACGTTTTGAATTTTTTAATTTCTAATTTTTCTGAATTATATTTCTATTGTATTAGAAAATGAAAAAAACTAAAACATGGGGGCATAGTCATGGCAAAAATAGGTTTAATGGCATAAACATATTTGCTCTAATGTCTTTATCCAGGGAGGAAAACGTCGACTACGTTTTTATGGAGAAAGAGAATGGAGACTGTCCTCTTAAGCACGAGTTGTCGTTGAGTAATCGGCGAACATCTATAAAAAATATCCAAATTAAAAACCTCCTTATTTTAGAAGTCGGTTAAAAAATAAAAAGGGCTATAATAGAGGCCAAATAGAAAGCCTTATCTTTTTTAAGAAGTCGTTTAAAAACTGTGATATCAAAGAAACAAACCTAAAAAGTAGGAAAAAATTACATAATCTTTTTACTATTCACCATTGGCATAGAGACCGTGACTCCCATCCAAAGTCTTTCCCATTATCGTTTTCCCATAACCGTGGATTATGGCGCCCATGGATATAGGGTTACCATGGCTAAAGATTTGTCCTAGATCTTAGGATTTTTAGCCACATCTCAAAATTGCGGCCAGAATTCCGAAATATCATGTAACCTTTTGTAAATAAAAGAAAAGAAAACATTTTTTTGAAATTTTGCTAGTTAGGCCAAGTAGCAGGGAAATCACCTCTTACGTAGCCTTGCAAAAGGTGGTGTAACAAATTTTATAACACATTTGCTCGTAAAGGGCCTCTTATTTCACCAATTTCAATATCGTAATGTATGTCATTCATTACGTACTTGTGCGTAATCGTAAAGTAAAACGCACGAGTTTCTTTCTAATAAGGTAACACGTACGGTTTATCATGCTCCGTCTAAAACCAACGGTACTTTTTTAAATCTTAAGAAAAAAAAAGCAAAGAAAGCAAATCAAAAAGTTTTTATGTCAGAAAAGTGGTCAATATTTTATGAATAAAATTAACTTTGGGAGATAAAATATAAAAAATAAACATTTAATTCTTTAATTTAATTCATTTTGACAGTAAATTACATCTGTAACAGAAACAAAAAAATATTAATTTACTTTATTAGTAATACTGGCTGTTTTTGTACCGTTGCCTTAAAAAAAAAGCACTGATGCCCGCGCATCGCTAATTTGTCAACTGGCAACGTAATAATCAATTTCACAAATTGTTCAAATTTTTCTAACTGCTTTAACAAGTGATTAAAGATTTATTCGTTTAAGAAAGTCCGAGTTTTATTTATTTCCTCGCAAATGTGTTATAAAACGTCGTATGACATACGTGCGCTTTGATAATTACAGCCTCTGCTTTCTTGTAGCCCTCGCCTACGGCTCGGGCTAGCAATATCGCCTCGGCTGTAATTTTCAACTTACCGCACTTATATCATAATGTACTATTATGATTTCATGTTATTTAGCTAAGTTAGCTTGACATAAATTCAATTTCTTGGTATGTCCGATATTTTGCTAATTTTCGTTTTTTTACACATAGTGCCTCGATAGTAAGTGATATGACAAAAGTGTCTAAGAACAGTACTCGGACCCCGTCGTGCCCCAAGGTCAAGAAATTGAATTTATATCAAGCTAACTAAGCTAAATAACATAAAATCATAAAATTTGTTACACCACCTTTTGTAATGTGATTTCCCTGCTGCTTGGCCTAAGTAGATTTTTCTTCTGTTTTCGCGATGGGTGGTGAAAAAATAAATAAATGAAATAAAACTCATTTTTTGGTTTTAATCGCGTAGTGTTTATTACTCTTACAATTATTATTAAATAACGGGGTATTTACCATGTTTAAATTTGTTATGTAACGGAGCTCGATATTTCGCCAGTAATTTCAACTGGCTTGTGAAAACAACCATGTAAGTTTAAAATCGTATACTTTTAGCATTGTTTCAATGATCAACTTTTCGAGATCTTTACAGGTCTCTTCTTGAGGATTGACTGAGATGTGATTTGTCATTCTATTGTATGAAAATGTTACAGAGAAACAATCCTCCTAAGAAATATTAAAAGTATCAAAACGTTCCTGTGTAAAATGAACACCACGCGATTAAAACCGAAAACTGAGTTTAATTAAAAAAAATAGACATTCAGAACTTTCTGTTTCGCATAATATTATGGTAACCCCACATGGGTAGAGGTACAGACGACGGGGTCAAACACCTCGGAGGCTGTATTCCGGTCACGGACCGTATCCGTATCCGGCCAAGAGCGGATGTTATCAAAGAATTTCGAAATAAGTAGCTAATATTGCCAAAAAAATAGATATAGGTCAATGAAGTTGGGCTACTCGGGTACTCTTCATTCGCCTTTCTTTCACAAACTTAGTTGGCAATACGAGTTTGGTTTTATTTTCTTCAAAATTTCCATTTTGTATTCTTTTGGGTCCCTTTATTTAGCACTAGCTGTGTCACGTGGTTTCACCTGCGTAGGTACCTACCTACTTTTGGGACGTCCGAATCCCATGGAAATTTAGAAAACCCATTTCATATCGAATGTCTCCATCATAATAAAGAACACACTCACCAAATTTCAGCTCTCTAAATCTATCAGCGGTTAAGGTTGCCCGTTGATCAGTCAGTCAGTCAGAACGAAGCATAGGTACCTTATATTTTATTTACATGTTGTTATTGGCCTTAATTTCCGCTTAACAACTTAAAGTTCAAGTTATTTTTAAGATATCAATAGACTTTATGCGTCTCGCGGTTTCACCCGCGTAAGTCCCGATCCCGTGGGAATATCGGGATCAAAAGTAGCCTATAGCCTTTCTCAATAAATGGACTATCCAGCACTGAAAGAATTTTTTAAATCGGACCCGTGGTTCTAGAGATTAGCGCGTTCAAACAGACAAACTCTTCCGCTTTAAAATAATCTATTTACTATTATAAAGCGGAAGAGTTTGTTTGTTTGTTTGTTTGAACGCGCTAATCTCAGGAATCACTGGTCCGATTTGAAAAATTCTTTCGGGGTTGGATAGTCCATTTATTGAGGAAGGCTATAGGCTACTATTGATCCCGATATTCCTACGGGATCGGGACTTATGCGGGTGAAACCGCGGGGAGCTGCTAGTAGAAGATAAAAGATAGATAGATATCGAGCTTTACGATAGAGCTTTAAATTATCTCGAAATTCTAATCCGATAAAACAGTGCCTATTTATAAAGAAATCGTCTTCCACGTGTAAAGAATAAATTCAGTTCTCTCAAACAATTAGCAGGATGCAGTAATTGCGTGTTCTATTTTCAAATACAAAACACATTGAAATGTCAAATGGGTACCTACTACAGCGCGGGCGACGAAGGCGTAGCTGTAGAAATAGCTCGTACACTTCCTTGCAAGTAAATTATGACCACTATAACTATATAAGATCAATTTGAATCCTAGTTTTTTTATGTATAGGTAAGGTACCGGTACATACACAACTGAAGTATTCATTGTCTTGATTTTAAAGCTATTGCACGGCTTATATCGCGGGCTTTGAGCGCGACCACCGAATCAAGAAATTCCGTAACGAAAATAAAACCTTACACCCCGCTCCGCCTACCATGTTGCCATGGTACAAAATAAATAAATAATTATAATTGCATAAAGTGATAAAAATGCTATGCAATAGCTTTACCGCGGCAGTCCCCGTTTGAAAAACAAAGTTTTTTTGACTTTGTTTTTCAACTCCACCGAATTCAACTAAATCACACTAACAAATAGATAGATAGATAGATTAAGAAACCGATTTCGTAATCAAAATCATTTATTTGATACCTCATGGGTAGGTAATCTTTTTTGATTTCACTCAAATTAATTTTAAATTACTTTTGACAGGCGAAATTTGTCTATAAATTTAAACACTTAACGTTTGTAGACTTGTGGTTTAGATTAAAATTGACATCTTTTTAAGTAAATAAATAAAATAAATAAATAAATAAATTCTGTGAACAACACACAGCGCCATCCAGCCCCGTGGTAAGCTACTAAGCTTGTGTTACGGTGACTAGACAACGGATATAATACTTAAACTTATTTTTCTTTTGTAAATACTTACATATTATACATAGAGGGACACCCAGTATGACGAAAGACGACGACGACGAAGTCACTTACGACGATATGACGTAAGCGACTTCAAAAAGAAACAGGTTCTCAATAAGGTGTCAGCATTTATTTATTTTAATAAAAAGAATGCCAATAAAAATTAACACCTGTTTTTGATAGTACCCTTTCAAAAATTTATTTTATTATAATCCCGAAATTATAAATAAGTACAACAATTTAAACCTATTTTAAAATTTCTTCTCCATAAAATCCAGATTTCTGTTTCTACGTTGTTACGTATAAAAGCTCTGAAATACCTATCCCTAAAAAAAAACCTACTCATAAGGACAAAACAAACCCTACAAAAACGACGTGCTAAATAGTTTGCACTGAATTGTAAATAATGAATGTCGAAAGGCGGTCCTATTCCGCGACGCAACTAATGAAATCAGTATCCGAGTCAAATGGGATTATGTCATGTAAATGGGCCCCTAATCCGATATCGGAGACAACCGTGCGACGATTAAAATTAACCAGATCGATCTGTTGTATGGTTTAATTGAATTTGCTTAAGGCCTTAACCACAATTCAATTTGTGATAGATATTTATTAGGTAAGTTCTGTGGTTTTACTTGCCGAAATCTTCTTCTTTTCGTATCTATAGTGGTATGGTGTTAGAGTTTTCACGTCGCCCTAAGGCTTGCAGAACTTGACCTAACGACTGCTACCAGAGATAACAACCGGGACCACCTGCTTAACGTGCCTTCCGGAGCACGGAGGAGCTCGAGAAAATGTTATTTTGCCACACAAACTATCGCTCACCCATCCAAGTAATGACCACGCCAAGCGTTGTTTAAACAGCACGACCATTAAGAGGATAGTCTCCATTCTCTTTCTCCATACAAATGTAGTTTACATTTTCCTCCCTGGATAAAAAAATTAGAGCAAATATATGTTTATGCCATAAAAACTATATCTGTCATGACAATGCATCTACCTTTTTTTTATTTATTTTCTAATTAAAGTAATAATAAAAATAAAAAAATAATAAAATGAAAAGGTAGATGCATAGTCATGACAGATATAAGTTTTATGGCATAAACATATTTGCTTTAATCCAGGGAGGAAAATTTAAACTACGTTTGTATGGAGAAAGAGAATGGAGACTATCCTCTTAAAGATCGGCAGGTTCAGCTAGGCCAATAATTATGAGCTCGACCGAAATGAAAACTCAGGTTTGCCCGTTCTCCTCCAAGAATTCAGCGTATTTTTATAAATTTATTTTATTTTTAATTTTTCAACGACATCAAAAATTATAGAAGTTTCTCAATTCGGTTGCTCAAATCTTGCTGTTTTCAATGTATAATCGCCGATTACTCGAAGACGGCTAGGCCGATTGGGATGATTATTTTTCTGTTAGAATGAGGACAGTGCAAGAGATCTATAAAACTTATCACTTTCTATAAAATGTTTTGTCCTTACTGACTGACTGATCAAATCCCAGCCTAATCCGCTGATAGTAGAGAGATGAAAGGAGACAGTGTTCTTTGTAAGATGTAGGCATCTAGGCATCATCATCATCATGACGTCATCATCAATATCATTATCATCAAAAGGTTTTCTAAATTCCCGCGAGACTCAGCTAGTTTCTAATAAATAACCATGTAGAAAAAGGAAAATAATGAGACAGATTAACGTCTTTTTAGTTTTGTTAGTTAGGAGTTATTAGTGCGGTTCTAGATACCCCTAATATTCATCAATTATAATTACTAAATTACATTAATAATAGAGTGTATTTGAGAGGTTTAATTTCGGCTTGGGGAGAGGCTTACCCGTGGCGTAGCGGTTATCGCGCTAGGACGGAATACTAGTAGTCGCAGGTTGAAATCCCGCTGAGTACGAATTTTCTAAAAGCATTTTTTGTAGTAGTGAGGTAAACACTAAGAAATAATGTTTACATGTTTATATTACTGATATCAACCTTATTAAGGCCGTAGATTTTCCTATATATTCCTATTGAAAAACCGGCCAAGTGCGAGCCGGACTCGCGCACGCCTGGTCCCGTACCATTATCACAATTGGATAGGTCCAATAAAATAAACACTGGACCAAGCGCGGAATTCGTGAACGCAACGTAGACGCACGTTTGCATTTATCTTTACCACTGACGCCAGTTTATCACTAGATGGCGCCAGTGGTATAAATAAATCGCGCTTACGTTGCGTTTAACCGTGAAAAATCTCGTTTGTTACATTTAACACCCTTAAAGATCTGTACCTATTATTTTGTTTTTAGTATTTGTTGTTATAGCGGCTACAGAAATACATAATCTGTGAAAATTTTAACTGTCTAGCTATCGTGGTTCATGAGATCCAGCTTGGTGACAGACGGAAAGACAGACAATAGAGTTTCAGTAGATAATAGGGTCTTGTTTTTATCCTTTGGGTACGGAACCCTTAGTCATAAGCCTAAGTCAGTCGGCGTAACTTTAACACAGAATTATATAGAAATTTAATATTATTTTTCGCTAAATTATAAATTAAATTTTACAATCAAAAATAGGTACACAAAAGCACCTAGAAAAAGGAATGCTTAGAAGGTTTTAACACCAATATTAAAATATTCATTCTATCTGTCTGAATTCGTCAAATTTAATCAAAGCACTATTTATTTATTAAATTAAATTAGAAATTACTAACTCTATCATGAATCTTGGAATGAAATAGAAACTATTCACTTCGCTATGCTAATAACTCGATGTGATATTTATTTTCAGAATTAACGAACTATGCAGATTTAGCTTATTTTTACGGCGACGGAAAAAGAGGGGTGTTATAAGTTTGACGTGTTTGTCTGTGTGTGTGTGTGTATCTGCTGTGGCATCGCAGCTCACGAACGGATGAACTGATTTCAATGTAGTTTTTTTGGATGATAGGTGACTTTTGCGCGAGTGTTGTTAGCTATGTTTGATCAAAATCGGCACAGCCGTTCATAATATATATGGGTTGAAGCTCGGAAATAAAAACCGAATGTTTTCAAATATGCCCGAGTGGGGTATCAAATAGAAGAGCATAACTTTTGTGACTAGAATATGCATGTTTAATCAAAATCGGCTAATCCGTTCAAAGTATATGTAGGGTCAAACTCGGAATAAAAAACGAATGTTTTCAAATATACCCGAGTGGGGTATCAAATGAAAGGACGTAACTTTTGTGACAACAATATGCATGTTTAATCAATCTCAACCTACTTATTTTGAAGACTTAAGGTGCGGAAACGAGTCCATATAGGTCGTGGACTTTTAAATGGAAATAGTTTTGGAGCGTTTTGTAAATATTGGTTTTTAGGGCGTTTAGGACTTAGTGTTACGAAAGGGTTCAAAAATCAAACTACTTATTTTGAAGACTTAAGGTGCGGAAACGAGTTGTTATAGGTCGTGGACTTAAATGGAAATAGTTTTGGAGTGTTTGGTAAATATTGATTTTTGGGGCGTTTGGGACATATTGTTACGGAAGGCTTCAAAAATCAACCAACTTATTTTGAAGACTTAAGGTGCGGAAACGAGTCGCTATAGGTCGTGGACTTAAATGGAAATAGTTATGGAGCGTTTGGTAAATATTGATTTTTAGGGCGGTTGGCACTTAGTGTTACGGATTGCTTCAAAAATCAACCTATATGTATATTTTAATGACTTAAGGTGCGGAAACGAGTCGCTATAGGTCGTGGACTTAAAATGGAAATAGTTTTGGAGCCTATGGGAAATATTGATTTTTGGAGCGTTTTGGACTTACCTACATATTATTGTTGCGGGACCGGGACTTACGCGGGTGAAACCGCGGGGCGCAGCTAGTATTGTATAATTATAAAATAAATAAATATTGCACGAGGTTGCACACAGAGCAATCTAGCCCCAAACTAAGCACTAGGCTTGAACTATGAGTACTAGACAACGGATTAGACTACTCAGGTACATATTATACTTTTTTTTAAATAAATAAAATAGTCTGAAATTAAAAAACCTACCTATGTATGTACTTTTTGCACCTTTCGATTATCTACTAATAAACTCTTACAAAAATCGATGCAAACGTCTTGAATTGCCTCGTTTCAAGCATTACGGGTAAAACCGGGTTAGATAAGCTTGTTTAATGAGTCTTTAAGGTATCAATTCGATTCAGAATGAGCTTAAGTTACCTTCTTGAATCTAGTTCCGATCTTGAATTGTCTTATCCACTTATGGTAAATGCAGACTGCTGAGATTTTGATCGGCAGATAGAATAGACGATTATTAAGGTACCTACTTCATATAAGTTAAGGTATTTGTTAACTAGCAGCGTCACGCGGTTTCACCCGCAAAAAAGTCGTCGATCCCGCGGCAATATAGGTAATGTAAATCACATGATCACTGCAAAAAAAACTCAATGAGTTTCTTGTGTCTTCTTCTCATTGGAGGTCGCGTTCCGAAGACATATTAGATTCCTGACGATTCCAAGTTTCCAAATTAATAAACACATTTTGATTTGATTTTGATTTGGGTTATACATTAAATAGTAAAAGTAATAGTTAGGTACACTAAAATATTAAATCTTAAAAAAAAATGTCGTGTTATAGATTTACTAGCTGGGACCCATAAGCCGTAGCTGGGTAAGTTCGGATCCCGTGGGAATTTCGATAATCCCTTAATCATAATTTAGAGATTTTAATCTCCAAATTTCGGCTCTCTACTGTGCGTTGATCAGTCAGTCAGTTAGGACAAACCATTATAAAGGTCTATAGGTTATAAAAAAAACCATGGACAAGAGTTTTGTCTGTCTTGTCTAAAGTAAGAAATGTAATCATTTTGAAAAGCGTTCATCGTTGACTGAAGAATAAACAGCTGTTAAGTGTGCGCCATTTAACTCAACGTTCTGCATTTGTTCCGGGGAAATTAAATAAAGGGCCTTAAGTCAAGCTAAAAAGCTCTTTATAAATTACGAATGCGTAGCTTTAATTTATCTACTTAAGGCGCTGACTAACCTGGGCACGTATTCTATAATTAGTTCGTCGCAGCATCGCTTTAGCATTGTTTGATTTTTCT
Organism: Idaea biselata; assembly: GCA_958496205.1. Classification (NCBI taxonomy): domain Eukaryota; kingdom Metazoa; phylum Arthropoda; class Insecta; order Lepidoptera; family Geometridae; genus Idaea; species Idaea biselata. Next base: position 28,746,846 of record OY292401.1, read on the forward strand.
CGAAAATGGTTTCGCAATTGTTGGTAATTTTGCAAGAAAATACGAAAATTTGATTGCACGACATAACACACAGCGCCCAACTAACTTCTAGATGTTAGTTGGGCGTGAAGTTAGCAACTAGGCTTGTACTATGGGTACTAGACAACGGATATAGTCAATAATATATACATTATATATATATTTTGTTAATACCTACACACATATGATACATACCTAGTAACAAATATTAAATTTATTTTAAGCAATAAACACTTGCACCTGGCGGGAATCGAGCCCGCAACCTTCTGCATCGCAGTCGGGCCTTCACCCGACGCGCCTCACAGGCCGTCATTTGTTATCATATTCTTACAATTTTCAATTTCTCACGTTTTTATAAAATTGTTAGACGCACAGCGACATCTGGTGTCAGAAACAAATAGGTATAGGAAACCCTCATTACGTGCCACCTACCAGCGAAGTAATAAAATAAATTTGATAGAGTCGTCTTGCTAAAATGTTTATTTCTTGCTTAACATCGCATAATTTAACTTAACAACTTAGTTGTAGGTACTTAAGTTAAAGTTAAGTACATATAACAATAAGACTTAAGGGGATGTTAAGAATATTACCGTTTAGTTAGAAGTTGGTTGTGGCCCGCAGTTTTACTTGGGGAAGTCTTAAATTCGTGAGCTGTTTGTTTGTTTGGACGTTTGTGTTTCAATGACGCAAAAACTATTTAGCCGATTTCGATGAAAGTTGATGTGCAGTTAGATGGAGATCTGGATTAACAGATAGGCTACCTTTTGTCCCGATATTCCAAGCGGGACATTACACGGGTGATAGCGCGGGGCGCAGTTAGTTTTAATATATTTTTCGTTCAGTTCTGCGTGCAGGTTTGAAATACAATGATTTTATTTAATTATTTTGTAATTTGATTTTTGATGTGAAACATCATAGGCGAGGGTAAACCTAATATTTGTCGTGGAGATACAGGCCATGGCGACGCCTCGCCACGCTGTATGTACTATACGTTGCGAGTCGATGTTGCACATCTGCCAGACGTCCCGTGACGGCTCACATTTTTTTCACGCTCTAACTATGCAATCTTCTAGAAATATTTTAATTGTTTTACTCAAGTCAAAACAAAAATCTATGAAGGATTATAAAAATATTATTTTTTTACTTCGAAATGTTTTAATAAATTTAGTAATATTAATAAAATTAACGACTTCAATAAAAAATCTGGTAACCCTTCGGAAGTGAAACATGTGTTACAATCATAAAAATAACATAAAAAACTAGTATAAAATGAGTTTTACGAATTTCTGACATGATAGTTTCAGTCACGTATTCGTAAAATTCCAAGGGGAGGGCTGTACTTCAACCCTCCCCCCACTGATCCCCGTTATATTAAATTAAATTAATTATATTAAATTTTTGAGGTCTAGTAATGGTGAACTTTCTGATTCTATGTCCTTCCAGGGTTATACCTAGTGTATTTTGAAAGCCGAAAGGTTGTTGTTCTAGACGTTTTAAACTTTTGGAAAATTAGTTTTTTTGTTTTTTTTTCGAAAATGTTTATGTTGTTTTTAACTGAAAAATCAATATCTACTGTTTTGAAAGTAAAAGCTAAATAAAAAAAATTGAGACCAAACTATATAAAAGGATAATTAAACTATGAAACAGCTGATTTTTGACATTTACGTTAATACAAAATTTGTTTTTTAAAAAACCTTTTAAACCTGCACGATTTCTGTCCATTATTATTATACCTATGATCTCGTAGACATCTAGAACAACCCCCATTCGGCTTATAATATCGTCCCCGAAACACACCGTATAAATGTAGAGTTTATTTCACAATTGAAGTCCCCAGACGCAGCGCTGTGGTCGCCAGACAGAATGCAATTTTATTCGTTCTATATCTGACTATCGATCTTTTACAGTTTTTTTTTGCGAAATACGAGTAAAGTAGGATAATGCTGTTAGTCTAACAATAATATTATGGAACCTATGGCAAAAAGGATTAAATTATTACAATAGACTGATAATTGATAATCTAAAATAAAAGCTAATGAAATAGTTTTTTTAACTATTTAATTAAATAAAACCTAACGGCTACTGTGACGCGTCGGGCGGAGGTCCGACTGCAATGCAGAAGGTTTCAGGTTCGATTCCCGCCGAGTCTAGGTGGTTTGGGTGTTTTCTATGTATCATACGTATTTAAAAACAACATGACATCTATTATATTCGTTGTCTAGTACCCATAGTACAAGACTAGTTGCTAACATACCATTACCACCGCTTCGGCCGTCTACAGAACCGCAGTTTGGGAACCACGGGAGTCCATTCGTGAAAAGGACTATACTAACCATTTTAATCCCGCTGCTCAACATAAAAATTCATTCTTCTAAGCAAATGAATATAAAATCTGATTTCTCCGACCTCAACCTTTTAATACGGTCCAATAAAATTCTCAATTGAAAGCTCTCGGGACCACAAAAGCTTGCAATTATTAAAGCCTCGGACCTTTGAGAGGATCTTTCACTCCAATAGATGTAACAAAAATACCTTTCTCAAATGGTATCACTGATTATTTTGATTTTTAAAGTGTTGGAATTAATTTTGTGGATTTCTAATAAGTGAAATAAATGGATACCTGAATATTGAAATTAAAGACATATTTGGGTTTTAATCGCGTGGTGTTTATTACTTTTAGCATTGTTTCAACGCTCAACGTTTCGAGACCTTTCCAGGTCCCTCCTTCAGGATTGACTGAGATGTGATTTATCATTCCAATGTATTAAAAAGTTAGCATGAGATTAACGTCTTATCAAAAACTAAATATGAATAAAAAGGCATCAAAACGTTCCTGTGTACGCAGACTCTAAATTTCAAAGACAATCGCGAAAACAGAAGAAAAAACTACCTAAATATTTTGAAGTTTTTGTTATTAGTATTTTTATGTTTTTATCTTATTTATAGTTAATATAAACAAAAAACGTTATAATTTCTTTCGTTACATACAATACAAGTGCATACAACAGCAATACAACTTGGTTTTGTTAAGTAAACTTTATACAATACATAACTCGGCATTGTCTGCGAGCGATTGCATAGCGAGATATAACGATTCTTATCGGCCGTGTAATCCCGGCATAGAATAGGGTTACACATCTCTTCGTCGCTGTCGTAAAAGGCGACTAAGGGATCTAAGGGAGACTGGCAAACCTTGAGTTCTCCCCCACGCGGTGGTGGTTAAACTGCTTGGTCCGTGCTGGTTCGCGTGCTTGGTTGGTGTCAGTCGCAAAAACATGATAATGTGTGTGGCAAAAAAAGCATTTTCACAAGCTCCGTCCGTGCTTCGGCGCGGCACGTTAATCAGTTGGTCCCGGTTGTTATCTCTGATAGCAGTCGTTAGGTCAAGTTACAGGCATTATAGTGTGACCTAAAAACTCTAACACTAGGTGAGCCACACCCACTATAAAGTATACGAAAAAAAAAAAATGCACGACGTTACACATAGGGCAATCTAGCCCCAAACTAAGCACTAGGCTTGTACTATGGGCACTAGACAACGGATATACTACATTATTACACTTACTTTTTGTAAATACATACACATGATACATAAAAAACACCCAGACCAGAAACAAATATTTATTATTAAGCATAAATATCTGCACCCAGCGGGAATCGGACCCGCAACCTTCTGCATTGCAGTCGGGCTTTCGCACGACGCGCCACACAGGTCGTCAAAAGTAAAGAATACTACTTTTCTCTATGCGAAATATCTTTATTGTTTTCCAGTACATTGCAATCGATATCTGAATTTGCTTCAATGTTAGAGTTTAGATATTTGTTCTGCAGTTTGTTTACTGGATAGATGTTAGTTCATATATTTGTATTTCAATATATTGTTGGGGAAATTTCCGAAAATCAAAATGCTTATTTCGAAGAGAAGGTGTGGAAACGAGTCGGTATAGGTACTTTGGGTACGGAACCCAAAAAAAATAGTAAATCTATAGGTACTAATATTATAAAGGGGTAACGGTGATAACATGTTTGTATGTAAGTATGTATATTGGAGGTAATCTCCGAAACTACTGGACCGATTTCAATAGTTATTTCACTAATAGAAAGCTACATTATCTAGGAGTAACATAGGATTACTTTGAATCCCGATATTCGTACGGGGCTTACGCGGGTTGGGCTGTGGGATGCTTCTCGTTAATAATAATAAGCTATAGCTTACATCTAGAGGTCGTTCGATGAATTTCATATTGAAACCCTGGGCCTCTACTTTAATTCTACGAACGATAAACGAAACAAAAATTCCAGAAGAAAATCTGTCATCCATCCGTCCAAAATATTTATTTTCTGACGTTTTTAAAAGACGGGTGACATATTTTCTTTCTTTCGTTCGTTCGTAGAAATAAAGTATCCCCTCTGTATATAGGTAGTACAAACTATTTCTCAAAGAAAAATGCAGAGGAGCAATAAATTCAGTCGACTCAGAAAGGTGTAGAAATATAAAATTAAATGCAATATTTAACATTTCCGCTTGAGAATGTTTCCAAAGCGCAGTTTCTCTACTGAACACAATTCCACTGGGGCTTCCACCCGCGCCCGCCCGGTGGGATGAAAGACTGTTCAATAGGTACACGGAAAATGAAAAATATTTGACATTCAATGATTTTACAGTATTCAATATCACATTTTACTCATGTAAAAAGAAAAAATCTATACCTAACTTAGTTTTTTCATTATAGACTATCATTTGACTCTTCTTCCTGAAGAAAAAATGACAAATACCTACAAAGACCCAAAACTTCAGATTAATAGTCTGAAAAAAAAACGTAGGCACCTACTAAACGTCTCTTTGGACGTTTTTACACTGTGGACGATGTTCAGAATTTTATCTAGAATGTTTTTTAGGAAAACGCATACTTTTAGGATACGCATTTAAGGGGAAAACATCCTTAATTTTTTTTTCAAAAAAATGTTAAAATAATTTTAAAATAAATACCTACATTTTAAAATAATTTGAGAGTTCTCGTCAGAATAATTATAAATTAAATCATTTTTTAGACCTACGGAAAGGAAATAATCAACCATTTTCAATGAATCCGACTGGGATTTAGAGCTTTTAGTAACCTCAAAAAAGCTCAAAAACCCAGTCCTCATCATATTTTTATTACACACTATTGATGTGCGTTTGACTGTTCATCTGGTGGTAAGTGATGATATGGTCTAAGATACAACACGCTCATCTAGAAGAATGAAGACGGCTGTAAAACAATATCCGACTCTTCTTTCTTAGTGGCTGCACCGGCCAAAGTATCGGAACACGCCGCGTAACGCCACGGCCGTAGCCTAAAGATTAAAAATTGGATTGTTTTTTGGTCTCACCAAATTAATGAGGAGGAACACTAACTGTTTATCCCCGCAGAGGGCGTTAGTCGGATGACCTTTGGTTTGAATTAAGAACTGTCAAACATGTGTTTTTGACAACTCTCGGCGCCAAATTGGCCATATCGGTCCGAGACCGAAAGAATAAAAAAAAAAAGCTCGGCGTTTCCATTGGTCCTCCACCAATGGAAACGCCGAGTTTTTTTTTTATTTTACCATCATCGAAAAAAAAAAAGATCATCTGATGCCAGCGCCATCTACTTACAGCTTTGCGTGTGGCACCCAATTATGGAACCGACATGGGCAATTTAAACATAGGTCCCGTTTTCTAATTGAAGTGAGAAGTAAAAAAAATGTGAGCCGTCACGGGACGCCTGGCAGATGTGAAACATCGACTCGCTACGTATAGTAGGTACATATAGCGTGGCGAGGCGTCGCTACGGGCTGTATCGCCATCACAAATTTTAGGTTGACCCTCGCCTCTAGATGTTACACATCAAAAAAAAAACATTTGATTTTCAGTGTTTTTACAGTATACGAAACGTAAGGAGTTGTATTAAACGCTAACAACTCACGTACACTTTCGCGGCAAATTTTCATCAGTCGGCCATCTTGCGTCTTCGGCGCGTGAGTATGCATAATTTAAGCACATGATCACTTGTGATGTATGAACGAAAAATACCACCTCATGTAGACTACACCTACTACGACGTGTTTGTGAATTAAATTGCATTTTTGATGGATTTACATATTTACATTGTAGGTACTAAGTAGATATATGTAGGTACTAGCTGCGCCCTGCGGTTTCTCCGGCGTAAGTCCCGGTCCCGTGGAAATATCCGGATAAAAAGTAGCCTATGTGTTATTCTGGGTCTCCAGCTATGTATATTCCAATTTTCATTGCTTTCGGTTCAGTAGTTTTTGCGTGAAAGAGTAACACATACATACATACATACAAACTTTCGCGTTTACAATATTACTAGGAAGTAGGATAGTAGGATATAGCCAAAACACGCAAGTGTGAACGAAAACTCGCTTGATCTAAAATATGTAAAGTACATAATCCACCATTTTGTGGTCGCGGCCATCTTGGATTTACAATAATACTGAATTGATTATCATCACGACTAAACTGTGTTGCTTTCAGATTTTAGATCATTTGATTTAATTAACTTGAAGAACGTAATTTATTGACTAGGTATTGACTAAATTTGACCATTATAAGATAGACAACTAGCTGCGCCCCGCAGTTTCCCACGCGTAAGTCCCTATAAATAAATGTAATCTATAAATAAAAAAACAGGTTATTTGAGGCTTGTTTCGGCGTGAAAAAGTTGTATCTAAGTGAGTAAACACACTATGCCAAAAATACGCGGCCGATGTTTCGTGGCTGATTTTACGTTCCGAAGCATTCGGCTGACACAAGATAAGAGCCGAAATTACTCGGCAGAATCAGTTGCGTAACTTTATGTGGTGTCTCAGTCTCTCAAACGTTGTCGCGGCGTCAATCGAACCGAACTTCGGTCGCGTATAATGTGTTGCTATACAAAACATTGCCGCCGAATCGCTGCCGAACTTACGCCCGACCGAAGTTCGGCTGTACGCTGTAACGCGAAGTAATTTCGGTATGGTGTGTCATCATCAGTAATTTAAAATACATTGCAGGTGTAGTCACGCCGAACTTCGGTCGTGTATTTTCAGCATAGTGTGCTGAGACACTAAGATCCTCATTTCACATAGTTCGCACCCTTAAGGTTAAGATCAATTTTGCAAGCCAAGTAAAACCTTTTAAACTAAGTTTTTTACGACTGATATTCCTCCCCAGACCACCTCGTTTATTACGGCCAACCTTTAAGTAAAAATTAACGACAATCGTGATCTGATTTTACCTCCACCTAACTTGATTACGGCCGGCAGATAAACGTAATTTTTGGCAGCCTTTCATGTCGTAAAATAAAAGATAATCCTCCATTAGCGAAATAACTGATTCTCTGGTGTTTGTACCCTAGCCACCAATTTAGTTAGAAAGGTCTACCTAGGTAAATATTGGTTTAAAGTACGATAACTATGAACTTCTGAGCCGTAGGCAAAGATCGGAACCGGTTAAAAAATAGAGGTAAATACCGGTTTATTTCGGTTTTACTCCGAACTATCATAATAACGCAAACGTTTCAGGAACATGATTAGGTGTTAAAACGGCGAGTAAAACTGCGGATGCAGCTAATACCTATATGATATAATATGAAATCCCGTGGTGTTCCCAGTTAATTACTAACAACATTACGTATAATTCAAACAAATTCTGTGTTGCCAGAGAACTAAAGTCGGTCGTTACAAGATAAACACGTCAGAGAATAAATGCAAAATTGGTGTTCTACCACAATGTTTAACATAGAGTCTATAGAAAGAACATCGTTCTTCACTCATAAGCTGAATGCGCTGAGATTATGCAAATATATTAGCAGTTTGGGAATATTAACAGTGCAGGAGATGTAGGGGCCGTATTTTTGAACCACTGGAATTAAATTCGTTTATGAAAGTTCGAGTTCCGCATCGTTGCTCTCTTTCATTGTCTACGTATGTAAGCGAGATCGCGCACCCATTCATTAGCCTTTCGCATATGATACGGGTTTTTTGACGGTTTAAAAATGCCAATCCAGGTATTTGCATATCAAGTCGATCATGTTCGAGGTACATTGATTTAACGCAAAACACTGATTTTCAGCAGTAGGTAGCCCTAAAGTAAGAACACTGCTTTGCATGGACTAGTGTCTAATATAGTTAAATAAATAGATGTAATGTAATTGAAACATTATTACCTATATCTAGGTACACTAGTATTATAAAGAGGAATGATTTGTATTTTTGTGTGTGTGTCAGTATGTTTGGAATGAATAAACTCAAAAATTACTAGGCCGTTTTCGGAAATTCTTTCACCATTAGAAAGCTACATTCACTCTGAGTAACATAGGCTACTTTTAATCTCGATACTCTTGCGGGGTCGGGACTTACGCGGCAAAAACACATAAAATAATAATAATGTCATCGCGGCGATGATGACTTCACGATCATCGGTATGTACCCACCAGGCTTTGGTATCGAATCTGACTATTTTTCTAATTGAAAATGTTATCGCTATTTTGTCTAGGTAAATTTTTAGATATCTTTATCAGTTTACCTTACTCTGTGGGCTCGGTAAAATAATTCTGGTAAAACTGGCCCCGTACTCGCACACGAATGGATGCAAATAAACATATTAGACGAGGCAACACTGTCACAAATATTACTATACCACTTAGTTATAAATATTATTAAATAACGAGGTATTTACCATGTTTAAATTTGTTTTATAACGGAGCGCGATATTTTGCCAATAATTTCAACTGGCTTGTTCACGAGACTGGAGATTGCGGGTAGGTGATGGATGACAGTTAGGAACGTCCATATCGAACTACATCCTTCCGAAGCGAATTAGGAAAAAAAAATAAGCTTGGTAAATACCCCGTTATCTATACTTCTATACTACCTAATATTATAAAGAGGAAATAATTGTGTTTTTGTGTGTGTGTGCGGTGGATGTTTGTTATGAATAAACTCAAAAATTACTGGACCAATTTCATAAAAAACTATCCTTTCACCATTAGAAAGCTACATTCACCCTGAGTAACATAGCCAACTTCTCATCCGTATATTCCCACGGGATCGGGACTTACGAGGGTGAAACCGCGGGACGCAGCTAGCTTAATAATAATTGTAGTGAAAACAACCATGTAAGTTTAAAATCATATACTAGGTACTTAATTATTAGATTTACGGGTCTTGATTGCGTTGTAGATAATCATTGTTTTTGATTTCCTCGACGTTTCAGCAAACGGGTTACACTGGCCGTGGTCACGAGAAGACTCAAAGCATTCAGGTCTTCGACGACATGTCGCTTAGTTTTCGAAATTATGCTTGCCAAAATTCTGCACCCGTCAGGATTTGAACCTGTAACACTTACAAATCCCTTGTAATGCGTCTATCCGCTTGCGCCACAGGAATACATCGAAGTTTTAAAACGAAATAATGTCGCTTTTCATTTTAAAGCTTGGTTTTCACACATGTCACCACGACATGTCGCTTAGTTTTTGAAAATACTACAAAATATCACTGAAATTAAACTATACAAGTACTCAGTAATAATAAATAATAATAATTATAATATAATAATAAGTAGTAGGTAGTAGATTGTAACTTTGTAACGGAGGTCAGTGCTAAATATGCTTGCCAAAATTCAGAACTCGACCGCATGTCAACCTGCCACCTGTTTGTAGAATGTCGCTTTTCATTTTAAAACTTAAATGCGTTACTATACCCTCGGAAACAAGTTCTAATATATCACAGTTACCGCGAGATGCTGCGAACATGAACACTGCACAGATTCTTCGAGAAAGAATTTAATAATAACATAGGAGAAAATGATTAATGTTGTGTGCTGTGTGCCTGTGCGCTAATAGCTACACTATTCCTCTTACATCGTAGATGATTAACCGCTGCATAAACTATGTATTGTTTTTCTTTTACTGGGATATCAAGTTTCAAAGTTAATAGACAGAGACAAACGTTACATAACTTAGCCATCTGTTAGTCATATATCTATAGAAACTAATATTATTACTAATATAAACGGATAAACTGCTTGATCCCTAAGCGGGTTGGTGTCAGGCAGGCGGCTGGCCGTAAAATGATTTCCCAATCTAATTGCAGAAGGTATGGGCAATGATGACTTACCGACTGCGTCAACCTCAAATTAAAAATAAACTTTTCGTGTTAAGCGTAACCCGGGCTCCCGAGAGGGTTGCAACCGGGAACATCGAATTCGATCGAGCGAAACCACAGTAAAATAAAATCTCGACGTTTCAAAACGTACGTATGTGTGTATAATATACGTTCTAAATGAATAAATGAATCTTGAATTTTGAATCGTTCGGATGAGAAGAAGACTAATATTATAAAAATAGGTATGTGTATGTATGTATGTAAGTATTTTCCGTCACCGAGCAGTTGTTTTTTTTATCAAGTAGAAGTACCTACCTACCTAAATATGATAAATGATAATATAAACTGGGCAGTGACCTCTCTAACTACATAAAACATTTGTACATAACAAGACAAACATAATTCTCCCTCAGGTGACTAGACATAAGGGAAACAACATAACGTACCTTCAACATAATGTACAAAGATTTATGTAGGTAATAGAAAAACATGCTTATGTTAGGTAGAGGAGTGAAAACTGGATTTTCTGCACCAGCATGAAATACTCAGCGAACATGTTTCCAGATATTAGTGTGGTAATCATATTATTTTTTATAATTTTTCAGTTTGATATTTTAGTTTCAAGAAGTGTTGTAGGAACGTAGACTTTGTTAAGAACTGTGTAAGGGTTAAATATTCTGTTTTGAGTGCTTAAACCTGCACTGGGCTTTCATAGAAATATTTTAAAGAAACAATACTTCTGCAAAAAGTTTCTTATGAACTATGAAATCTTAAAAAATTAAAACTTACATATTATTATTATAAAAATGTTATTATTATAAACTATAATTACTAATTACCCTTATTCATAAACGACTAGCTGCGTCCCGCGGTTTCACCCGCGTAGGTCCCGATCCCGTGGGAATATCGGGATCAAAATGTTACTCGGGTTGAATGTAGCTTTCTAATAGTGAAAGAATTTTTGAAATTGGTTTAGTAGTTTTGGAGTTTATTTATAACACACATACAGAGTACAGACGCAGACACACAAAAATACAAATCTTTGCTCTATATACAGGGTGTCCCAGAAACGAGTGTCAAGCGAAAGTCCAGAGGTAGAGGACCTTAAGGGGTATCCGAATCACCCCCATGTATGTTCCGCGATTTTTCGTAGTTTAGAAGTTATGGCCTTTTTTCTCATTTTTCTACTAAATGCGACAACTGACACCGATTTGCTCATACTGACTGCAATAATTGAGATAATTGGCTGATTACTTTTCAAATGTGGAGCTGAATAATAGGGTCATGTTACCTGTTACAAAAAAAAGGGGTGACACTAACCAAACTGTTACAAATTAAAAAAGAATTTCATAAAGTGAGCTTTGATAAAACGCTATAAACTCTTTAAAGAGCAATTAAAAGAAAAACTCGCCTATTATTTTTTTCCAAACCAACTTCAAAAACTTCCTTACTTCATTAGCTATCTACCCTATTACTTTTATTGGTCTATCATTAGAGGATCATAGCAAAAATTTTATTTAAAAATTCTTTGGTCGAAAATTCTCTCACTCATCTTACTTAAACCTGAAGGGAAACTGCCGGCCTAATCTAATAGAATAAAAAACATGTTTGTTCTTATTTTACTTAATACATTTATTTGTATAAATCTTAATTAAGATTTGTGCGGATTTTTTTTTGCGGAAGACAAAAACCATCACTAGATGGCGCTAGTGGTAAAATACATCGTGGTATCGCACGTTTCTTGTATGGGAGCTCCCTTAAATATTTGCGGTTACAGTAATACATCTTCTGTAAAAATTTCAACTGTCTAGCTATCACGGTTTATGAGATAACGCCCGGTGACAGACGGTCAGACAGCGAAGTCTCAGTAATAGGGATGAGTGAGAGAATTTTCGACCAAAGAATTTTTAAATAAAATTTTTGCTATGATCCTCTAATGATAGACCAATAAAAGTAATAGGGTAGATAGCTAATGAAGTAAGGAAGTTTTTGAAGTTGGTTTGGAAAAAAAATAATAGGCGAGTTTTTCTTTTAATTGCTCTTTAAAGAGTTTATAGCGTTTTATCAACGCTCACTTCAACAAGGTGTATTATACCATTAATGAGTTCTTGAATGATAAAACAATTAAATAACTTTGACATATCCCATACCATAATATTCTTGACATTATAAACCTAATATTTGACATATAAATTGTAACTTAAAACTTAATCTAATTATGTACCTACTTAACATTTGCACGCCTTTAAGGCAAGATAAAGAGAACTAAAATTTTTTTTGTAATACCTGTATATATTGATTGATTGATTGATCACTTTATGAAATTCTTTTTTAATTTGTAACAGTTTGGTTAGTGTCACGCCTTTTTTTTTGTAACTGGTAACATGACCCTATTATTCAGCTCCACATTTGAAAAGTAATCAGCCAATTATCTCAATTATTGCAGTCAGTATGAGAAAATCGGTGTCAGTTGTCGCATTTTAGTAGAAAAATGAGAAAAAAGGCCATAACTTCTAAACTACGAAAAATCGCGAAACATACATGGGGGTGATTCGGGTACCCCTTAAGGTCCTCTACCTCTGGACTTTCGTTTGACACTCGTTTCTGGGACACCCTGTATATTAGTGTTAGAAGTGCTTCATTCACCCTGATAAACATAGGCTACTTTTGATCCCGATATTCCCATGGGTTCGGGACTTACGCGGGTGAAACCGCGGGACGCAGGTAGTAGATAATAAATCCAGTATTTTATCTATCAGTTATCACACCATTTAGCAATATTTTTTGTTTCACTTTATAGTGTCCGCTCTCTCTCTAACTCCAAACATATTCCCTCTACAAACGATTTCTCACACTAGACTTCAGCTTTAACTTAGGTATTCTAACTTATTCCTATTATTTTGGTACTTAAATCCGGAGCTTTTGTCGACTTAACGGGTGCTTAGAGCTTAGTGCCAACTTTTAAATTCATACGTTAGTTTGAAATAAGTTTCCACCGGGTGGTTGTATCGTAAAATAATGCCTGTATAGCGAAATATGGTTTTATTTTGTAGCTGGAATTTCCCTCGTTGGGATATGTGGTAGTACGGAACCTTAAAAAACTAAAAATATGCGCTTTGTGGTATACTAGCAGAGTCCAGCGGTTTCACCCGCGTAAGCCGCGTAAGTCACGATCCCGTAGGAACATCGGGATCAAAAGTAGCCTGTTACTCGGGTTGAATGTAGCTTTCTACACACACACACACAAATACAAGTCTTTTCCCTTTATAATATTAGTGTAGAAGTGTAGATAGTGTAGATTACCGTTTTTAGGGTCACGTACCCAAAAGGTGAAAACGGGACCTTTTTAATAAGACTCAACTGTCTGTCTGTCTGTCACCAGGCTGTATCTCATAGCTAGACACTTGAAATGTTCACTTAATGATGTATTTCTTTTGTATGGGAGCCCCACTTTATTCTGTTTTTAGTATTTGTTGTTATAGCGGCAGCAGAAATACATCATCTTTGTCTAGCTATCACGGTTCATGATTCATGAGTTTTTAACCTGGTGGTGGAGTCATAGTCCCTTACAGGGTCTCGTTTCTACGCATTGTGTACGGAACCCTAAAAAAGATCGTACGACAAAAAGTTGCCCGACTATAAAGCCAAAACTGTACGCCCTTATAATGTAATCGGAGCCAAGTAACTTTGGTTTAGGCTTAGATAAAAACAAAAATAGTAGATACGGTACATTCTAACATTGCGTATTCGAAAAATGAGCTAGAAACACCTACATGCATTTTCATAAAATCATTGTGTTTAAAAACATTTGTCTTTAAGAATGATTCAGGCATTTGTAAATAAGTAAAATGGCATTCTTATGGATTTCAAAAAGATAATCGCAGTGCGACAGCACGTGCTCACGCGGCAACGGTTCGACATACGACTGAGGCTAGTGCGTCAGCTAGACGCAATTATATCGTCTCATTTTACGAGACTAGGTAACGTATCTGCTGATTTTTGTTTTCATCTTAAGGGTTTAGGTAATTTCTCGCGGGACTCGAACCCGATACCCTGGGGTTGAGATATTATAAAGAGATTTCAACGACTGAGCTTTGACCCTTGCCTTGTAATGAACTATTTAATTAAATTTTTCCAGTTAAAATTTTAATTATTTGACGTGTAAAGTTTCACTTGGTTTGAAGTGGAGATTTGGAAGGGGAAGGAATGACGGCATTGCGGAGCTGGGCGGGTTGTGGGATGTGATTGTGTTTTTTTACAACTTTCACAAACTTATTTCAACAGATAGAGTTACTTTTGCGCTTTCTAGTTAGTATAGATTATTGCTAGCGTTGCCGAACTATCGGTAGTTTTACTGTCGGTGGCTAATGTCAAAAATCATCAATGCAACCGCAATATCGATACCTAGCGTAAAACAATTAATGCTATTGATAGTGTCGACTTGCAACAACAATCAATACTATCGATAGCCCTATCGATACTATTGATTTGCCACAACTATCGATAGCCCTATCGATACTATTGATTTGCCACAACTATCGATAGCCCTATCGATACTATTGATTTGCCACAACTATCGATAGCCCTATCGATACTATTGATTTGCCACAACTATCGATAGCCTTATAACGATAGAAAGCTGAAGACCTGGAACAACACGTAGACTAGTGTTTATCCCGATTTTCCCGACGGAATCAAGACTTACGCGGGTAAAACCGCGACCCGCTGCTAGTTTGCGATAAAGGAAAAGGTTTAGGTAAAGAGGAAGCAATAACAATACTAACAAACCTACATAATAACAATAACGAAGGTAGACATGATTATACGTAAAGTAGGTAATATCTATACAGTGTGATTTGGGAACGAAAGGGAGTTCTTCTAGAGGTCTAGGCAGACAACTTTTGTTCTACGTCTTTTGGTTCTTCTTCTTCTTTTCGTGTAGTGTTGTGGCTCACCTCGTATTTAAGTTCGCCATAAATCCTCTAACTTGACCTAACGACTGCTATCCCATATAACAACCGGGACCAACTGCTTAACGTGCCTTCCGAAGCACGAAGGAGCTCGAGAAAATGATTTTTGCCACACAAATTATCGATCACCTTATCATCCAAGTAATGACCGCGCCAAGCGCTGCTTAACCTGCACGACTGTTCGAGATCGACAGGTAGGTACAGCTAGGAAAATGAGCGTCTTTTGGTAATTCGAACTTTTAAAGCAGCTGTTTTTCATGCAATTTTTTTGAAAATATATTTGCCTGAAAGTAAAGGCAAATTAATGTTAAAATTGTAGAAATCCAAACTTAATAAAAGGTCAAATTATGGTCAATGACTTCTAACTCTAAGAAACAGCTGATTTTCAAATGAACTTTAAAATCAAAATTTTCGAAATTTTTTCGAATTTCCAATAAATGGCGTAGAACAAATGTTGTTTGCCACGCCTAGACTCCTAGAACAACCCCATTGCGGCACTCTTTGAATGCTGACATCGCAATCGCAATCGCAAATCATCGCAAATCGCAAAATGAAACACAACACCGATAAATCGCAAATTGCTGAATCGAAAGCGCAAACACAACATGTGTATTTTTACCACGCGACTATAACCGAAAAATTGGTTTAATTTCTATTACCGCTTTCGAAACACGCTGTACCTATTACTAGAGATAGGTAGAGGTAACTATCTAACAAAATTATTTCGTAAATAAACAGCAGATGCCGCAAAACGGTAATTACAAATGTGTTTATTAACATCCTTGGCTTAACTAACTCTAACTTAGTTAGGTACCTACTGAGATATAAAGGAAATATAATATACTTTTTAGGGTTCCGTACTCGCAGGGTAAAAACGGGACCACTGTTCGTCTGTTTGTCACCAGACTGTTAGGTGGGTACTTCGTGAACCGTGATCAGTGATACTGGACACTTTAAATTTTCACAGACAATGTTTATACTTATTTTCCCGCTATAACAACAAATGTACTAAAAACAGAATAAAATAAACATTGATTATTCAATTAATAATAAATAAATCTATCTTTGGATACGGATCCCTAAATTATACAGAAATCACTTTAAAATATACAACTGATGCCATCTGACGGCAAAACTATGTACTAAATAAAAAATTGCATGACCAGCGATATCTTCTGTCAAATAGTTGCATTTCTTTTGGTATGGTTCTTGTGAAATACGAACCCAAGAAAATGGTTCTAGTTTAAATAACGTCCGATAGTTCTGCTATTCAACGTTAGATGACGGTATTTAATGAAAAATGTTGCCTGATTGGTAAAATATACATTGCTGTAGACATCCGAAATGTTTCTTGTTCTAAAATTATATAAAATTGGTTCTTATTTTAATTACTTAAAAGTTTACGTGTTTGCCGTTAGATGGCGGTAAATTAACAGTTTCAATGTGTTTGTAATAGATGGCGCTGTTTTCAATGAAAAAATTTTTAATACAGGTATATCTGAAGCCACAATGTGTCACTAGATGTCGCTACTTTCTCTTCGATGTACTAACAAACTTCATGTTTGTATTTTGCAATAAACTTGGGAGATCTTTGTGAGATTAACTTGCTGCTGCAAGTGCGCAAAGATTGCTTATACCTAAGTCAAGTCTCAAACCCATTTGTAATACAGGGCTTAGACATTTTATTTAAACCTAGGTACACTAAATTAAAAAGAGGAAAGATTTGTATTTGTGTGTATATTTGTAATGAATAAACTCAAAGAGTACTGTGCCGATTTCAAAAATTCTTTCACCATTAGAAAACTACATTCACCGTGAGTAATATTAGGCTACTTTTGATTGCGATATTTTGACGGGATCGGGACTTACACGGGTAAATCTAATATATAAAATTTACATGTCACAGTGTTAGTTATCGTACTCCTCCGAAACGGCTTGACCGATTTTTATGAGATTTTGTATACGTATTCAGTAGGTCTGAGAATCGGCTACTATCTATAATTTATAAGGCAAAACAACGTTTGCCGGGTCAGCTAGTAATCAATAAAAATACAAAATCCATTATACTTACTTACTGTGCGTGCTAGAATTTAGATTCGTTCCAATAAAGAATTGAACTTGTGAGCAAGATTTGTGTGCAAATAGTACGTAAATAACTTAGGTTTAATCTTCTTTAAAAAGTACCTAATAACCTCGTAGGCTGTAAGGTAGGTAAGTAATGAACTTATTACTGCGATCTCAGACTAAATATTTTTCTTCGAGCTCGCGTTTCCAACTGCAAAACATTGTGCTCATTAAAGTTTGTATTAATTAAGTCGCGTAACGAAGTCCAAAGCGGCCATTTAGAACATAAATACATATTTTTATTTTGCTACGAAGGCACTAAGCCGGCTTAATGAGATACAAATAGAGGCTTAAGTTTACACATCTGTCGTTTTTAATGCAGATGCTTGTTATTATTTATAGAGGGGTATTTGACGGGCGAATAAATAATAGGTAAATACATTCTGTGAACATCATACAGCGCCTTAAGGTACGAGTTGGCAACGGGCGACATGAGGTGGCAGCGGACGACGACGTGTCGCGGCGACACTACTGGTTTCTATGTATATCTATGAAATTCTCTACGCTCGCTCGACGACGCGTCGCTAGCTTCGTGTCGCTGACGACGTAGGGAGTTTCATAGAAACCAGTAGTCATGTCGCCCGTTGCCAACTTGTACCTCTATCCCCATGTATGCTAAAGACCAGGCGCACTTTGGATTCGTTTTCGTCCAAATTTCATTCGTGCGCTAACGTACGAAGACGTTCGTTTTCTTTCCAAATAGGTAGGTACTATGAAAGGGCGCAGACTGGATACAAATCCTAATTAATACTTGCTCCCGGCGGGAATCAAACCTGAAACCTCCTCCTGCATTGCATTCGATTATTAGCCCGAGCAAACCCCAGAGGTCGTCAAAGCGTACTTTTCCATACAACGAGGGTAAAAAACCTATATTTTTGAACCCAGACTGTTAATTATTGGTTTACTAATATTATTGGTATCTTGTAACCTGCAACATGAAAGCAATTTGAATATTCATCTTTAAAACGTCAAGTCATAGAGATAATAAACTATTAATTTTCTAGAGTGAACATTTATTGCGACTTTTCTGAAAAAAAAGTATTTTGCTCTATTGCCTTCAAATCTTGTATACCTACTTGCCTTCATAATTGAATTAGGTATCGATAAAAATATACTCAGTCAGTAGGTACCTACCCATTATTTTTTTTGATTTTTTTTTGCAAATAGTTAACACGAAAATTTCTGTAAATACTTTTACTTAGTGGTAAATAAAATATCAATTGACTTGGGGTCTCGCGACACAGGCTAGTCCTAGTGCGAGCCCAACTGTTTCTATAAACCGGATTTTTTTTTTTGGACAAATAAATTATACCTACTCTAACAAAACTAGACCATCAAATCTATCAGCGGTCAGGACAAAGCATTTTATAGGAATAGATTAGTAGGATTGTAATATAAATGTTTTATCTCTTCTCGTCGAAAACATTACTCCTGTCAGCAAATTAACATACCCATCCGAAAGGTTGGACATCTTTCAATGAAAGTTTAATTTATTCCCTTGGGATGGAATAGTGCGAGCAGCACTTGAGTGGTTGAATTTATCTAACTAAATAACGTATTACGATTTGGATAGGGATTAAAGCGATTGGATGGTAATTTTTGAAGTGTTTTCTACCCATATTTAAGGATTAAGTTAGTACTACTTAATTCTAAAGGGCAAACAAGACCTACTTACTTTTTTCTTTACTTTTTGCTGTGTGTTTCAGCAACTAGCCCTATCACTGGGTCTTATTGCGTGATTTTAAGCCGTGGGCTTCCTCACTATGTTTTCCTTCACCGTAAGAGCGATGTTAATAGCGCACTTATTTTTTCTTAAAGTAAAAGGATTCGAAACCACGACCTTCGGAATGAAAGTCGCGGTATCTACCACTAGACCAACACCGCTCACCACCAGGACCACCACCAACAAGACCTAAACTGAAAAATTACTGTTGGATTCTTTTACAAAAATGCATTTTTGTCTACAATGTGCTAAGGCTTTGAAACAATAACAACATTTTTGTCTTGAAACTAATCTAAAATATAGAAAGCAATGTAATTTATAGAGACTAGGGGTTCTGCCGACTAGCAGACTAGCCGACTAGTCGGTTCCAAAATTGCCGACTAGTCGGCAATGCAGATCATTATAATTCCAAGGCATTTGGGTTAATCATGATCACTCGGCGATTGTTGGTATTTTTGGATAAATTCGCACTTCGAAAGCCAATAGTGAAAATTCCAAAAAATCGTTGAAATAAAAAGAAAAGTTGGAAAAAAATGGAGCTGAGGCATAGTTATGTATGACATTTTAGATGTTTAGAGTGCGTTTCATCTTTAATTACCTATGCCGTCAAGTTGGTAGCAAAACAAAAAAGTGCAAAATACAAAAAAAATAATGTGCTACCTTGAATTTAGGGGGATTTGTATATAAAGAATGAATGAACGAATCTTCCTGTATTCAAGGTTTAGGGTGTAGCACATTCAAAATATTAAGGCAAGACTTTTTTGTTTTGCTACCAACATGACGGCATAGGTAATTAAAGATGAAACGCATTATAGTTGATGTATATAAGCTATGACATGTTGTGTTTACGTTTTTCTAACTTCCCACCTTTCTAAACTGTACTACTAATTAAATAAATATTGGTTTTATTGCATAATTGTTAGTTGACGACTAGTCGGCATAAGTTGCCGACTAGTCGGCGACAAGTCGGCCCATCTCTAGTAATTTACAAACGCTTTGAACGTATTTTATTACATTAATTAATCAGAACTCGCTACGTCCCGCGGTTTCACCCGTGTAAGACCCGATCCCGTGGGAATATCGAGAAAAACAGTAGCCTTACTCAGGGTGAATGTAGCTTTCTAATAGTAAACGATTTTTTGAAATCGGTCCAGTAGTTATTGAGTTTATTCATAACAAACACACAGACGCACACACACACAAAAATACAAATCTTTCCTCTTTTTAATACTAGCATAGAGTACATAAGTGAAGATTATAGATTGTAGGCATACGCACTTAATTTTTTCAAACAAAAAGACATTTGTGCGTTGTCGGTCAGGATTCGAAACCACGACCCTCAGAATGAAACCCGGAGTATTCACCACTAGACCAACAGCGCTCAAGTTAGGTAGGTACATGCGAAAAGCTCTTTACTCCAACCGCAAGTAAATTCCTTAATGGTTGCGGCCGGCAGACGCTTCGCACCAGATATTTGAGTTATTCCACCCTGTATATTAAGGTGACATTATACAGGCTGATGTTATGCGGGCCGGTCAGAAAGACTGCGTTTTCGACCCTAGGTATGATTTATGATTTTAAACTAAAATGATTGTTTTTAGTACAAAATATTATTTAAAAACCGGCCGAGTGCGAGTCGGATTTGCGCATGAAGGGTTCTATGCCATTATTACAAAAAAAAAGTTTGTTGTATAGAAGGTATACTAAATACTTATTTTATTCCGTTGTTGGTGTTTTTGTTGTTATAGCGGCAACAGAAATATTCCCACTGTGAAAATTTCATACATAATTTCATTAAACATACATTCATACATAGGTAGGTAGTAGGTAGGTAGATACTGTCAGACGAAAGCAAATTTTGCCAGACTAGAAACAGAGATACTTCGCTCGCTCAGTCCAAAATAGATTTTTTGCGGTCTACTCTAGTTGCCCCCAATATTTAAAGTCTTTGGGTCCAACTGAATAATTACGAACACATTTTTGGGGTAAAAAAATGTGAAAATTTTGGGACAAATCTTTTCGGAGTGCCCTTTTTGAGGTAAAAGAATTTTGATGTGTTTTCATTTTGTCTAAGCGTTCTTTGGTTCCATTTCAAATGTAGATGTTTATTTGGATAGGATAGGGTTGTTTTTCAGATTTCTGAATAAATAAATGGTACTTATACAGTGTGTTTCGTCTAAGTTAGTAAAAATATTGTTGAACAACGTCTAGGTTGTTCTAGACGTCTAGAAAAAGCGAAGACGAAAACAATCAATGAAAAATGATAAAGGAAACCTAAGAATGATTCTGAAATACCAATTAGTTAGACGATACCCCACTTGATATAGAGTCAGTCAACTTTTCTTTATCTTTTTTACAATTAACCAGCTTTCGCCCGTGTCTTTGCCTCCGTGGTCTATAAAAAAATTCAATTTTTTCATAGATTTTAATTGAGTTTCATGATTTTTTACGATTAAAACCGAAAAAATGAGTTCAATTTCGAACTTTTTTTGGTAATTAAAAAAAAATCTAAAATAAACTTTAACTTTACATTACCTACATTAAAACAAAATAACTTTGATGCCTTGATTTTTGCGAGATAATTAATTATAAATACACACAAAATAAAGTTACCTAAATAATAAAAATAAAGGTTGGAAAAGACATATCTGTGTTTGAATAAAAAAAGTCACGTGTCGAACAAAACCCCCACCTCAAAATTATTTCCACCAAACAAATGCAGCCAAAACAAAACATAATTTTCCTCCAAAACACTTCTCCATTTAACAGTAGGTACTTACCGAATTACCTGAACCGGTTTTGTTTCTGAGTGTACCATTATCATAATGTGGACCTGAAATTAAACCACCTCATTTTACAAGGGATTTTGTACTCTATGATTAGAAGAAATATGGATGTTTCTTGTGCAAAGGGATGTTTTTAATTCTCTTTCCGCAGGTTTAATGATTGCAATTTGATGCTGGCGTTACTAAAGAGGTTTAAGTGAGAAAACAATAAAAAAAATGTCGGAATGTTTTCTACAATAATTTAGTTAATTTTAAAATTTATGTTATACTAGCTGCGTCTCGCGGTTTCACCCGGGAATATCGGGATCAAAAGTAGCCTATAGCCTTCCTTAATAAATGGACTATCCAACCATGAAACAATTTTTCAAATCGGACCAGCGGTTCCTGAGATTAGCGCGTTCAAACAAACAAACAAACAAACCACCAAACAAACTCTTTAGCTTTATAATAATACTAGCAGTTCCCCGCGGTTTCACCCGCATAAGTCCCGATCCCGTGAGAATATCGGGATCAAAAGTAGCCTATAGCCTTCCTCAATAAATGGACTATCCAACACCGAAAGAATTTTTCAAATCGGACCAGTGGTTCCTGAGATTAGCGCGTTCAAACAAACAAACAAACAAACAAAAAAACAAACAAACTCTTCCGCTTTATAATAGTACTAGATAGTGAAGAAGATAGAGAAGAGATAATAATAATAATATGTCGTAGGATAATTAGATAATAATCATTGGCTGTTATAAAGTGAACTAATCGCACGGATTGGTCGATCGGAACACCTAAAACATCATCCTTTCTGATTGGTTGGTGACTTGAGGTCTCTTCGTGTTTGTAAACCCAGAAAAAGCCAGTTTTTCTTATCTCCTTTGTCTCTGTACACTTTATTACCTTCCTTAATTGTTATTTCCTCTCACCTGAGGTCTATCGGCAGAGAATTCTGTATATAGGGTTAGATTTACCTTAGTATTCATTTATATTATGTCTTTTATTATTGTGTTTCTTGTGTACTGAATTATTAAATAAATAAAAACAGCATTTCTGTCACAGAAACGACACCAAGGTGATAGGTGCGAGAGCTCTTGTTTTAACATTCTTGAAGTTCTTTTTAGGGTTCCGTACCCAAAGGGTAGAAACGGGACCCTATTACTGAGGCTTCGCTGTCTGTCTGTCCGTCCGTCTGTCACCAGGCTGTATCTCATGAACCGTAATAGCTAGACGGTTGAAATTTTGACACAGAAGATGTTTTTTAAGCTATAGCATAGCTTTTATCGCGGACTTTGAGCGCGAAATTCTTGAATCAAGAAATTCCGTAACGAAAATAAAACCTTACACCCCCACTCCGCCTACCATGTTACTGGCCATGTGGCTCGGCCGAGCCACATGGTAACCATGGCTACATGGTACAAAATAAATAAATAATTATTACAATTGCATAAGTTGATAAAAATGCTATGCAATAGCTTTACCGCGGCAGTCTCCGAGTGCCACACGTTTTATTTTTAACCCACACAGTTTTATTTATTTATTTATTCCGGTGTCCGTTTTAGTTTTCCGGTGTTCTCTCTATTACGTTCATATATTAGATTTCACTGTATAATGCATACTGAAAACTGTAACTCTACTTCACTACTCTGAGTATTCCCTAGTAACTTACCCGTGCTATGACGCCATTGTGTTCCGTTTCAGGGTTCCCTATCTATACGTAGTACGTACCTCAAAAGGAAGACAGACAGACAGACGGATAAGCGAGTACTATTAGGTTCCATTTTATCTTTTGAAGTAGGTAGGTACCTACAGAACCCTTCTTCCTCTTTTCGTATAGTGGTGTGGTGTGTCTCCCCAGAGTTAGAGTTGTTTAGGTCGCCCTAAGGCCTCTAACTTGACTTAACGCCTGCTATCTGAGATAACAACCGGGACCAACTGCTTAACATACGATCCGAAGCACGGATAATTTATCGGCCACCCATCCAAGTAATGACTGCGACAAGCGTTGCTTATCAATTTAACCCCAAACAAAGCAACTAGGCAACTATGGGTACCTACTAGACAACGGATATAAGTAGGTACCTAACCTACTACATATTTTACTTTTTTGCATGATAATATTTATTTATTTATAAATATACTTGTCCCCGGGTGGGAACCGAACCCGCAATTTTCTGCGTCGCAGTCGGACTTTCGCCCACCGCGCTACTGAAGCCGTTACCAAATACAACTCTAACTTAGCTAAGAACAGTGTTAAATACCTCAGTAATAAATAAATAAATAAATAATTTCTCCGAACAACACACAGCGCCATCTAGCCCCGTGGTAAGCGACTAAGCTTGTGTTACGGTGACTAGACAACGGATATAATACTTATATTTATTTTTCTTTTGTAAATACGTATACATATTATACATAGAGGGACACCCAGACCAGACACAAATATTTATTTTTTAAGCATAAATACTTGCACCCGGCGGGAATCGAACCCGCAACCTCCTGCATATAATAATAATATTATAATATAGTAATATTAGTGTAAGTTGAAAACATTTCAGAAAATCATTTGATATCTAGATTTGAATATGAATAATCTAGATATTTTCAGTATGTAAAGAGATCTAGACTAGAGTCGTGTCTGGCGACAGCTGGCTATGATCAGATCATGTCCAAAATGCAGACAGATTAAGAGATTTTGTTAAAGCCATTGTTCAACCTATTCTCTCGGACTTAAAACGTAGCTAAGTATTATAAAATGTACTAGCTGACCCGGTGCACTTCGTATCACCATCGAACATAATTAAA
The DNA here is from genome assembly GCA_958496205.1 of Idaea biselata. NCBI lineage: Eukaryota > Metazoa > Arthropoda > Insecta > Lepidoptera > Geometridae > Idaea > Idaea biselata. The sequence continues at coordinate 28,771,388 of OY292401.1, forward strand.
AAAAAACGTGTGGCACTCGGGGACTGCCGCGGTAAAGCTATTGCATAGCATTTTTTATCAACGTATGCAATTATAATTATTTTTTATTTTGTACCACGTTGCCATGGTAGGCGGAGTGGGGGGTGTTAGGTTTTTTTCGTTAGGAAATTTCTTCATTCAAAGCTCAAAGCCCGCGATAAAATCTATGCAATAGCTTAAAAGACAATTTGACACTGGCTGCAATACAGTGCCCTGGTATACACTGAGGAGAAAATTATTGAATTTTCTTTAGGTTCCGTACCCTAAAGAGTAAAAACAAGGCCGTTTACTAAGACTCCAATGTCTCTCTCCGGGCTGTAGGTATCTCACGAACCGAGATAGCTAAACTCTAGAAATGTTCACAGATGATTGTTTATGTTGTCTATTTTTACTGCCACCGCCAAAGGTTGTCTGGAAGAGATCGCTTTAAGCGATATGGCCGCCCATTGTGCCGCAAAGTTTTAGGCTGTGTATGTTTTCTTTGTGTTGTAATTTACTTGGTCTGTATACTTACATTAAAGAATTTGTTCATTAATTCCGCCGGCCGCCTGCCTGACACAAACCCTTCTTCAGACAAAGTATGTACCTACCTAGCTAATTAATTCCATACATTTTAACCATACGTCTAGGTCTAATTCTAAAAGTAATTCCATACAACAATAACAACAACAAACAAGTAAGTTACCTAACGTACATAAACTTAGTACCTACCATATTCTTAAACGGTCCCAGTATGTTAAGTCGAGGCGTTGTGGGCGGAGGCCTTAATATCACTGTCTCATGTATTAGACCTTAATTTTCTTGGTACGAAGCCTAAACTAAATATTTAAAGTTATTTACTTGTATGAGAGTTAAGTTCAAGTTACGATTGTTTAGACGGGAAACTTTTTGTCGCCCGATTAACTTAGGTTTGTTTGAAAGTACCTAAATAGATAAATATTGCATGATGATTGATGTTACACACTCACAGCCCATTATGAATGGGTAGGAACTGGACAACGGGTAATTAAATACCTACTCTTTTTGTTTTTAAATACAAACGAACATAGAAAACACCCAGAGCAGAAACATTTTTTTTATTTAGTTTAAAGCATAAATACCTGCAGCCGGTGGGAATTGAACCCGCAACTTTCTGCATTGTAGTCCGGGATTTGCACGACGCGCCACAAAGGTCGTATTCGCTTTACCTACACTAAACTTCCAAAATGCCAAATGAGTAAAAGTAATAATAACCATTGAAAATGTAGGTAGATAATTATAATGAGATCGAATTAGTCGATAACGCTGTCTTTCTGTATGGGTGTAACTCTATAGGGGGAATCCGCAATGAAACGGACGTGTTTGGAAACGAACAATATCGAAAATATTTTATGTTTTTTGGTTGTTGGCACCATTGATGACCATAGACAATTAAGGGTCTATGGTCACAGGCCCACAGGTCAATCAATGATGCCAACTCCCAAAAAAACATAAAATAGTTTTCGATAGTGTCCGTTTCAAAACACGTCCGTTTCATTGCGGTTTCGCCCTACTACTCTAAACGCAAAATATTCTATTTTAAGTGCTTAAGCCTGCACTGGGCTTTATAGAAATATTTTAAATAACCAATACTTCTGCAAAAACACAACGCACATCTTACTCATCCGTGAGCACGACTTGACCAATTAGTCTACCGGCGCGGCGTCGCGGTCGGTGACTCATACGCTGTATTTTCGGAAGCATTCGTTCATCTATTACAACTTAGGCATGTTTTGCTGTGTTTTTGCAAAAGTATCTTTAAAATATTTCTACTCTCGACGCTAACCTACAATGGGGGCTTTGTCAAACATAGTTGAGTTTGAGTTAAAAATGTATCTAGTCTGAAGTTGTAAGTTGAAACAAACCCCGGGTTTTAATTATACCCAAAACAGCACCTATTTCTGGTTTACTTACTAACAACTGTTTGTATATGCTCTATGGGAGATGTTAATTTTAAAGGCAACTCAAATACAAAATGACTTCAACTGTGAAATTGCTGTAGAAAAATATTCGGTCTAAAATTAACTAACATTTATTTTTCTTGCCATCCTTACATAACTGAAATAATAATATTGTCTTTTTTATCCGATGCGTGACGCAAACAGGGTTATGTGTTTATGCTAGGGTTATGCTAGCTGCGTCCCGCGGTTTCACCCGCGTAAATCCCGATCGCGTCGGAATATCGGGATCAAAAGTAGCCTATGTTACTTAGGGCGAATGCAACTTTCTAATGGAGAAAGAATTTTGAGAAGATGAAATCGGTCTAGTAGTTTTTGACTTAATTCATTACAAACATACAGACACACAAAAATACAAATCTTTCCTCTTTATAATATTAGTGTAGATGTGTAGTAGACTAGTAAAGATGTGTGATAATGGGGTCAATTCGAGCAAACCACCGACTAAAACTTAACCTAACCAAAAACAGACTTATTTTAGTTAAGTTAAGTTTGTATGCTATTCGGTTTTGTCCACAAACTAAACTTAGAATTTGAAAATGACAGGACTAAACACGGACTAAATTGGATTCACAGATAAAAAAATGAGAACGAATGGTTTATGCTGTGAGGTTGGTAGTACTTTATTCGTCTAGATTTCTCTATGATTATTTGTTTACTTTTTGTAGTTTGTGAATCAGTTTTGTTGTAGTTTTGTGTCGGAAAATGTATAGAAGACCTAACGAACGCAGCAAAAGGAACTGCTTGTGGAGTGGAGAGGCTTCATGCTCAGTTGGCAAAAGGTAGGTCTTATTTCTGACGCAATTTACGCTAATTGCTATTTCGATAGCGTAAGAGGAATTAGATTTATTTATCTACCAATCCTAGTGCCTGCGGCTTTACCCGCCCAGGTCCCGATTCCGCGAGAATATCAGGATCATTACTAGCCTTTAATCTTCCTCGATATGTGGACTATCAAACACAAAAATATATTTTCAATTCGGACCAGTAAGTTCCTGAGATTAGCGCGTTCAACCAAACTAAAAATTCTCATAAGCTTTCTATTCATTAGTCTAAATATGTTAAATGGATTAAGTCTAGTAAATTTAAGCCTTACCGACGCAAATAGGTCCACACAGAGGGTCTGAATATAGTAGGTATTGCATAAAATGCAATTTTAAACCATGAGGTTCTGTGAAAAAACATTTTTGCTATGATATTACTTTCAACTTTCAAGTCATACTTTATGGAATCAACTAGCTGCGTCCCACGGTTTCACCCGCGTAAGTCCCGATCCCGTGGTACTATCGGGATCAAATGTAGCCTATAGCCTTCCTCAATAAATGGACTATCCAACACTGAAAGAATTTTTCAAATCGGACCAGCAACCGCTGGTCCTGAGATTAGCACGTTCAAACAAACAAACAAACTCTTCTGCTTTATAATAGTAATAGAATTACTAGCTCTGCATAGTTTTAAAGATCTAAGCGTACATACAAAATACAAACAGACACGACACAGAGGGAAGTCACTTTGTTTTAGACTATGTAAAGATTAAAGTTGTCCGAGTACCAGTTTTACCAAGAAACCAAATACCAATTATTACTCGGCTCAATGTTTGTCATTACAAGTACTTCGTGATTGATTAACTATGTATGAAATGTATTTCCTCTTTTATTTTTAGAATTGGGATGTCTGGCGCAGCAAAACAAAAACAAAAGCTCGAAAAGTATGGGCTCCATCAGCGGAACTGGAGGAGGTCCTCCAGGTCCAGGTTTAACAGATCTGGACAATAAAATATTGGAAATTGTAGGACCTGCCTCTGTGTATGGTTTTGCGACTGTAGAGCAGGTAAGTTTTCCTTTAAAAACCAAGTAATACATATAATTAAATATTTTTGCTGTATATCTTAAATTATTTATTGTTAATTTCAGACCTCAAATGGAACATACTGCTGCTGCTGTTGCTGAAGTTCCTCCTGCTGTGTCTGCTCAGCTAGAAGATCCTCAATGAGTTCATCAATCACCGCCACAACCTGAGCTGCCCAACCGCCCCCGTATATAGGCCGTGTAGGCCGTTGCCGGCCTGAGCGGGTGCGAGCCCCAAGACCACCAAGACCACCTGTTGCCGATAGCCTGACAGCAGCATTAAATGAAAATATTAGGCTGCTGAGCTGAGCAGATATTGCACTGCCATTAAGAGAAAATGCCTGTGCTAAGGTGCGGGCAGCTCAAGTTTTAGCTGAAGCGTTGAGGGGAGACACAGTTGAGGAAATTTTTGTTGAAGAGGCACAGTAAACTCCTAACTGGTTTAACTGTATAGATAATTCTAGCCAAATCTGAATCAAATTCTATTTTAACTACCTACCTAGTATATATTTTGAATAAAACTTGTAAATGATATAAAATGACTTTTATTGAAAATAATTGTTGCCTCCTAGTATGTGCAAATAGGCATATTGCCACAGGTATTTTATTATTATTTACTTATCAGGCAGGCAGTTGATACAATTGATAGATGCCTGTATCCAGCTATTCTTAGTCTGTTTCTGTATTGGCTAAGTATTTGTCAAGTTTGTTCTTGAACTGGTTGATACTGTGCCGAGATGATGTCCTTTGGTAGCTTGTTCCACGCTCTGACTACTCTGTTGCTGAAGAAATGTTCGTGAGGGTTGTTGTCCGAGAAGGTGGTGCGTAATTTGAGGTGGTGACCTCTGAGACGATCATTGGTGTCACGACTGAGTAGTTTGTGAAAGTCCAGCAGGTCGTAGTCATTTGGTAGGTATACAAAACAGTTTTTTAAATGTTATCCGGCAATACGAATGGATTGGAACAGTCTCTTAATCGTTTTAATCTAAGCCCTTCGTCATTGCTTTTGCAATAAAATTAAACAAAAACATTTAACAAAACACGTTTTTCTGAGGGTTTTCACTAAATCTGTCCATAAAGGCCGGCACTCAGAACACCTTTCAGCCCGTACTACAGCCAAAATTACAAATTTGTCAATCGTAACGTTATTTATTCGATAAATGTTGTTATTTACTTCAACGACCAATTTTAGTCCACACAAAATTAGTCGCGACTTAATTTTAGTTCGACGTTTACTATTTTGACAGTTTTGTGGCCGTTTCGAATAGCTAAAAACGTTTTCTAACCTAATTTAGTTCCACCTAACTTATTTTGGTTTAGTCCTGTCATAATAAGTTAAGTCGGCGTTTTCTGAATAGCAATCTGTAATTTGACACGTCTTAACTAATTTTAAGTTAAGTTAAGTCGGAATTTGGCTTGCTCGAATTGACACCAATGTTTCTTTTTTTAATGATTCACACGTCAATCGATTTCTAAAATTATTTTACCAATACCTAGTGGACCGATTTCTAAAAATCTTATACCAATAAAAAAGCTACATTATCAGGGAGTTACATAGGATACTTTTCATCCCGAAATTCCCACGGGATCGGGACTCATCAATCAATAAAAGCATCACAATTTAAACCGGGAAAATTAGTTCAATTTCAATCGCGAAAACAGACGATAAATCTGTTTTTAAAAAACACAGCCCCAAAAGGCAACAGTTTTCATAATCGACAAAGCGCGATATTTCGCGTCGACAAAACGTGGAATTCAAGGCACCCGTTAAAATCGGCCATATTGTCTCGATTTAAACATGTCATTTGCAATTCACGACACGTTAAAAAACGTAACAAAGCTGCTGACGATCGTACAAAGGGAATTAAACACTGGTATCTTCTGGACTGGAGACTAAATAGTCGGACGATCCACGGCGAAAATTATTGACAGAACCTACTTAAAATTATTATAAGTGTAGTATGCGCTGTACCTATCTGTCCAGGAGTGTCCTTTGCGTATAAATCTCGATCCCGGGCTCCCGAGAGGGTTTAGCGGACCCTAGGCTCCTGAGAGGATCACTTGGATGAGAGGATAAGTTCCCGTGCCGTCCCGTGGAAATATCGAAAAATCATTTCTTATCGGATGCCGGCATATAGAATATGCACATTTCAGCTCTCTGAATCAAAAAGCCTTTTTTATCGGAGCCTGCATCATATAAAGAACACTATTATTAAAATTTTAGCTCTCTAACTTTCATTGGTTTAGGCTGTGCGTTGATCCCTCATGACAGTCCTTTTACAGATAAGTAGATAATCGGAAGATTTTCGATGACGGTTAATTATTATTCATTATTTGTGCTACTAGAATCTTTGATATTAGGTTAACCTACGACCTATCGACCGATGAAAAATCTCCAGTCCACGTCCGTAACAGTGAATTAAACGCAGCAAGTTAAGCAGGCAATTTGCGTTGAAAAATGACAGTTGAAAACACAACAGTGATCTGTTATGCAGATTGAGGATGTGAATTGTTGAGTGAACGCCCGAGCCGGCTGTTCCGGGCTGTACCGGCCGGGTAGTTCTAGCTCGATGTATTTACTGGGCCTAATGCCGGCCTTCCACCGCGAGCGGAGCGGAGTTAAAATGTGTCAGTTCAACATAAAACGGTTGTTTTCATAGTCATACAACTCTTTCGCGTTGTGGAAACAATCGTTGGATGACGATTTTCACTGACACATTTCCACCGCGAGCGGAGCGGAGCCATTAATGTGTCAGTTTAACATACAACGACCGTTTTCATAGACAGGCGGTTTCGGACTCGTTCACCAAACGGGTGATTTTTGCCTTTTTCATTTTCTTACCTCAACGTTTCAACCATGTTATAAGGACTCGGGAAAATAACCGCGGGGCACAGCTAGTAATATATAACCTGCAATCATCCTTACTCTCTCTTCATAATAATATCTTCATTCTGCAACAATAAACCTACCTAATTCCCAACGCTTAGCTCCTACGATTCAGTCTAAAGTCAACTCTATTTCCATGTGATAGAGTTCAAAATGGTACGAGTAATAAGTTAATAGGATGAAATACGGATGCATCGCTGAGCGTCTGCTTCGGAAGATAGACTGAACAGTTTTTGATAACATTTTGAATATTGGATGAATACAGATTGTTTGGAGATTTAGTTAAAGTCCCTTTTGTGAATTATTTTTGAATAATTGTGTTTTTAAAAATATGGAAAAGTATTAGGTAGGCTTTTATAGCCTTATTAATTAACGTGGAATAAGGGCGGAGTATCTACCATACGTATCTCCTCATTTCGAATCAGAAATGAGGAGATACGTAGAAGAACGAGGGTCACCGACATAGCCAAACGGATTAGCTCTTTGAAGTGGCAGTGGGCAGGCCATATAGCACGGAGAGCCGTCCGTCGTTGGGGCCGAAAGGTTCTCGAATGGAGACCGCGGATCGGAAAGCGCAGTGTTGGACGTCCACCAACGAGATGGACGGAGCATCTGGTAATCTATGAGGCTTATGTCCAGCAGTGGACTTCTTACGGCTGAAATAATGATGATGATGAAGGGTTTCTGCCATTCATTTTCATTGTTTAAGTAGCCTCAAACAAAAGTTTATTTTAATAGCAGCGCCTGACAGAAAAGGTAAAGCAAGTTCTGATGATTGATTTAATTTAATTTGCTCTAAATAAATATTCCCGTTAGATCGAGACTTATGCGTGACCGTGTAAAACCATAAGCCGCAGCTAGTAGATAAAAATCGGGCGATAGAAAGCTCGCAGTCTACCTACAGAGTTTATCACCAATGTGCATTTAAGAAATGCAATTGAGAAACTTTCTAAAGTTAAATTCGTGGAAAGATAACAGCTTTCAATGTATCATCTTTTAAAAACTCCTTATGAACTACATTTCTTTAAAATAAGCGCTTTGTAGATCTTTTGTTTCGTTTTCACATGGATTCATTTTAATAACATTTATTTTCTTTGTTCCTTAGAGCGAATTGTTTGGTTAAGTTTTTGGAATTTCATAATGTAAACTGCTGCTCATGTTTTTTTCCCGACTGCCGGAAGAGGGTTATGTTTTTTCCTACCTATTATATAAAAATAATAGCAGCAGGTTTGAAATGTAATTGACTAGCTGTGGCCCGCGGTTTTATCCCATAATAAGATAAGATATTATCTTATCTTGTTTTATCTTGTGAGAATATCGGGATCAAAAATAACCTGTGTTAATATAGATCTTTAAAACTATCTGCATACTTACTAAGTTCACAACACTAGTTGGTCAGGGTTTTTTCTATGTATGTATTTACAAAAAAAATAAAGTTATAATTTGTAATTTGTTGTTATACCTAATCTGTTTTCGAGATGTTGCATTGAAATTAAAGAAGTTGAGCGTTGAAACAATGTTAAAAGTAATAAACACCAAGCGATTAAAACCGAAAAATTTCTTTGATTTTTATAATTTGTAGTTAGTTTCCTATATCCGTTGACTATTACCCATAGTACAAGCCTAGTGCTTAATTGCGCTGTGTGTAACGTCGTGCAATATTTATGTATTTTATAGTTTCTGAAATTGTCGTATAACCCAGGTTTTAGCAATTACTAATTTCTGCTAACAATATTGCTTTTTGACAGGTTCAAGCCACACCACACCTATACGGTTGCCTGATCGAAACGCTTTTAACGATAAGGACGCCCATTTGTGCAACATTCTCTATCCGACTTTTTGTATTTCTTTACTTACCCCCTTACTTATAAAATAAACCATGACTAAGTTTATGTAACGTTTGTCACTGTCTGTCAACTTTGAAACTACATGTCATGTCGCAGTAAAAGACAAATGATACCTATTTTATGCAGCTGTTAATCAGCGTTTATAAGTAAGGGGGTTAATGTATTGTACCGATCTCCCTTAAATTTATCAATAAATATATCTATCTACATGTTGGTATATTTCCTAGGAATTCATAATAATAAAAAGAAGTCATCTGCGATCACATAAAAAAATACAGACGAATTGAGAAACCTCCTCCTTTTTAGAAGTCGGTTAAAAAAACTAGCAATTATTATGACAAAAAACTCAACTTTATTTACTTAATAAAAGAATAAAAACACTAACTTAAAAATTACTGCTTAGGTGCACTTAAAATTAATGCATTCAATACATTCACAGACGGACGACTTTGTCATCATCAGAGTCGATAATGATAACGTCATCGTCGTCATTATCCTGAATGACGTTGACGTCATAGGTATCCTTAGATTTGCCGAATCGCACATCAACGCTGCCCAAGACAAAGAAAACTTAACTTTATTAAGTAAATGAATAAAATAACTAAATTAAAAATTACTCCTTACACTAAAAATTAATGCAGTAAATACATTTACAGATCCGACGTCTTAGTCGTCATCAGAGTCGATAATCACAACGTCATCGTCATTATCCTCAATGACGTTGACGTCAGCGGTATTTTTAGATTTGCCGAATCGGACATCAACGCTGCCAATGTGAAATACTAATTCGGCATCTTCTGAAGCCTTGAAAACAGAGGAGGATGAAGTGGCGATTTGGACAGAGTGTATTTTGGGGATCTTGACTAGACGTGTCTTGACGGTTTCGTCTGAGTTTGGCTTAAGGGTTTCGGCAGGTAGAGCTTTGAGTGTTCTGTCTGGAAGTGCTTTTAGGGTTCTGGCTGGAAGTGCTTGAAGCGTTTTGTCTGGAACAGATTTGATGGTTTTGTCTGGAAGTGCTTTGAGTGTTCTGGCTAGAAGTGCTTGGAGCGTTTTGTCTGGAACAGATGTGATGGTTTTGGTTGGTAGAGCTTTGAGTGTTCTGTCTGGAAGTGCTTGGAGCGTTTGGTCTGGAACAGATTTGATGGTTTTGGCTGGTAGAGCTTTAAGTGTTATGTCTGGAAGTTCTTGGAGCGTTTTGTCTGGTAGAGCTTTGATGGTTATGTCTGGAAGTGCTTTGAGTATTTTAGCTTGAAATGCATTGAGGATTTTGCCTGGAACAGTTTTGCCTGGAATTGATTTGATAGTTTTGACAGGGTGCGTCTTTAGAATATTAACTGGGCGTGTAGGAGTTCGTAAGTCTTCACGAGCTTTTGTTTCGTTTGCAATATTTTTAGAAACTTTACGAATAACCACTGGTGTTGAATCAGTTACAATTTTGGGAACTTTATTAACTTGTGCCGCTGTCACTAGAATATAGGGAGTTTGATCAAGTTGCCCTGCTGTTCCAATAATTTGAGAATTTTTGGCAGTTTCATTCGCTTGTATTATTTTGTTAATGATAACTCCCTGCTTGTTGGTTTTAGTGAAGTTAGGAGATTGTGTATCTATGGTGAGCTTGGCTTTAGAAATAGCCATATCTCCTTTATGTTTGTACACTCTGTGGGTGTGGATTTTAGGCGAGGGACTTCCAGGAACTTCGGTTAGCTGTGAAGTAGTTTTAGTAGGTTCGTTTGTTGGTATTCTTGAATTAGTTTCAGTAGATTCATCTGATGATGTTATTGAAATAGTTTCAGTAGCTTCCTCGGTTGGTATTATTGAATTCGTTTCAGTAGCTTCCTTTGTTGGTATCTTTGAATTAGTTATAGTAGCTCCGTCTGATGCTATTCTTAAAATAGTTGTACTAGCTTCGTCTGATAGCATTACTGAAGTAGTTTTGATAGCTTCGCCTATTGATGTTATTGAAATAGTTTCAGTAGCTTCCTCTTTTACTGTTCTCAAAATAGTTGTAGCTTCATCTGATGGTGATATTGAAGTAGTTTCAGCAGCTTCGGGTGTTGTTATTCTTGAAGAAGTATTAGAAGCTTTGTCTGTTAGTATTCTTACGACATCAACTAACTGTTCGTTGTCTTCAGAAACTGTTTTAGGGAAGAATGCATTATTATTTATTCCCCTATTATCGTTTTGCGTATTATTTAGATTGGCGTACGCGTTGACCGGCAAAGATGCAAGAATTGTTCCTCCTGTACAGTCTTGTTGGAATAGATGTTCGTGTTCGAAATCAAGATGGTCACAACAATCACATAGTCGTATATGCATTCGTATCATGCTAAAGCATGATCGGTGCATCGCGACTCCACAGGAATCACATGAAGAGTCTATTGAGCCCTTCCCGCATTTAGCACACCATTCTCCAAACATATTTCCATTATCCACTGGAAACTCTTTTTCCAATTCCTCTTCGGGCCCAGTTACGTATTGTTTTATAGATGGCGTATACAAATCCTCTTCTATAGTTAAATTTTTTAGTACTGACGTACAAGTTTCGTTTACGAATCGTTTGACGAGTCCTATCCCAGGGTTTCTCTGAAACATCATGGCGTATGCTGATCTTTTTGTTTTCGTACTATGTGTATTTATTTTGGATTCTGCATAGTAAACACCGATGCTCCAGTGTTTAGTAGTCTTTCTCTTCTTCACAATTTTCTCCACTAAAATCTGTATTCTATCTTCTTTTTTGCGAGAAGGTATTTGATTTCCGGTCAGAATCTTTACATGCGGCATCAAAAGCTCCAGCTGCTTAATAATAGATGCGGTGAAGGTTTTTTTTACGGGAGTATGTAAGACAGCAGGTGCTCCACAGGTCATGAAAATCTGGAATAGCTCGTCTGCGACTTCGGAAGCGACCGGGTTCTTTAGAGGTCGCAGATGGCAGAACTCGGTTCTCAGATCTCTATAGTACAGTATATATTTATACTCACCGTCAGGTTTCGAACGCATGTCTATCAATTCTACGATGCCACGATGGACGTTAAAATTCGAATTTTCATTAAAAAAGCGCCGAATATGGTTTCTAGAATTATCTGCTTTTTGATTAAATATACAATATTTACAGAACTTGTTGAATACATAAACTACCTCGAATGGCATCCACAAGCCCTCCTCCCTTATTACTTGCATCATTTTTCCGACATCACCATGATCTGTATAAATCACGTGAATATCAAATAGGTAGTCGAAGTATTTTTCTACTGGCATAACGTCAAAACTCTCGTCGTATTTCTCTTTAGTTTTGAAAGTGAATACGGGTTCTTTGAACAAATCGCTCCATTTCTTTAGTCTGTGGTTGAAACATGTCATTTTGCTGTCGAAATTCCTTTTCATTTCATCTTTATCTAAGCGGTATTTAACAAAAAAGCTTGTTGAATGTTTGTTTTCGATTGTCTTCGTTCCCATTTCCATACTGCCGGCCATTTTGTTGTTGCGTTGTAGACGTGGAGCGCGAGCGCCAACAAACAAAAACGCATGCACATTTGGTTCATTGTACGTACATACTGAGAACGTGTGACCTGCGTGCGCAGCGGGTTGCGGGGTACTGAATGAATGGCGCGCCAGTCCGTTAACCCGCCCCCTCTAGCCTCGCCCGACACGACACGAGCGCTCTGCATGTTTCTAATCGACATGTAGCGCCATCTAGTAACAGTGATGTGAACTAATTAGATACGCTCTGGGAAGATGTGTGCTAGATGTCAGTACAGCGCCATCTCGTCGATTTCTTCGGAACTTAATCGTAAAATTGGAGCTGTGTTCTGTTTTCAAACTTATTTTATTTTGCAGTCTTTTGATAAATTGATAGTACTTATTAGGTATTAGTAAATAAATACTTATCTATTTATCTATCTATTACTATTATAAAGTGGAAGAGTTTGTTTGTTTGTTTTTTGTTTGTTTGAAAGCGCTAATCTCAGGAACCACTGGTCCGATTTGAAAAATTATTTCGGGGTTGGATAGTTCATTTATTGAGGAAGGCTATAGGCTACTTTTGATCCCGATATTCCCACGGGATCGGGACTTATGCGGGTGAAACCGCGGGGAGCTGCTAGTTAGAATATAAATGAACAAAAACTTTACAATTAATAATTAGGTGCTTAATGCTTATTCGTTATTTTAGTTTTATATTTTAAAATGTTACTTTACTTCCATAATTAATTATAATTACTACTTTAGTTTTATCCTGTAAATAAACAGAATTTTATTATATTTTTTTATAGTAGGTATTAGAATTGATAGGTAAGTAAGTACTAGTACATAGGTAGGTACATCTAATAATATAAATTTCCATTTCACAGTGTTGGTTACCGTACTCCTCCGAAACGGCTTGACCGATTTTTATGAAATTTTGTATAGGTACGTATTCAGTAGGTCTGAGAATCGGCTACTATCTATAATTTATAAGGCAAAACAACGTTTGCCGGGTCAGCTAGTAGATAAATAAAATTAATAGAAAATATCACGAAGCATTAAGTTTCAATAATAATTATTAACTTATGGTTAATAAGGAACAATAATAGAGGATGCAAGAACAAATTAAAACTTACCTATGTACTTAGGTAGATGAACAATAAGGTCTTAAAGTCTTCAACTAGGTACACACATACCTAGCTAAAAAAGTTATTTTAAGTAGGTGCTAAGTACGTGCTCGAAAAATAGAATTAAATACCTACTTAGTTATATTTTGATTAACTATTTTATCAGAACGTTTTTTTATTATTTAAGCATTGTTATTTACAATAGGTAAATTTATTTATACTATTTAATTCATTAAAATGTTAAATTGTACCTACAAATAAATAAGTACGTATTACGTATAAGTGCATTAAACAGAGTCCAATTCGACAATCTAATTAAAACTGTAGATACGTAACTACTTAGATATGTATCTGATAGGACGGGTAATTCCAAAGCCAACGCAGACGAGCGATTATAGGTAGGTAACAGAAACTTTTACTTTTTTTATACTTAAACTAGCTGACCCGGCAAACGTTGTTTTGCCTTATAAATACAATTATAGTTAGTAGCCGATTCTCAGACCTACTGAATACGCATATAAAATTTATTAAAACCGTTTCGGAGGAGTACGGTAACTAACATTGTGACATGGAAATTTTATATATTAAGTAGAAGAAGATAAACAAAATAATAATAAATTTGACTAAAAATGTAAAAAAGATCAAATTAAAAAGTGTAAATACATTTGTAAGTAGGTACAACATGTACAAAGGAATGACAACAGACACGAAATATAGTCAAGAAAGAATAAACAAGTAAGTAAGTAAGATTAATGTCGGCCGATTTAAAATCTGTGGTCTGATGACGTCTAAACAAAGGCTTTAATCTGCAGAAAATTGGGCAATTTGATACAATTCTGGACAAATGGGACCGAATTGTAGCGAAATGTTGCCAAAGTAAAGGAGGTTTGGGGTTCGGTTCACGCGGCGGACGGAATTAAATTTTATTTAAGAGCTGAGCTATAGCTGAAATTAAAGACATTTTTCGGTTTGAATCGTGTGGTGTTTATTAAAGACTGAAGAAGAGACCTGGAAAGGTCTCGAAACGTTAAGCGTTGTAACAATGCTAAAAGTAATAAACACCACTCGATTCAAACCGAAAAATGTCTTTAATTTCAATACAACATCGCGAAAATAGAAGAAGAATCTAGCCCTACAGCTGCTAATCTCAAAATCCGTGTCGGGTTCATCGAAAATTGTTGATCATTTTATGACTGAATGTTGTTGAACTTTTTTTTGTGTATGGATTCTAATCGACATTGCTTCCGACATTTTAGTGCAGTTTCCAGACAAATATTTCGAAACGTATTGAAGCCTATCGACATTTTGGCCAAAACAGACATTTTTTGTGTTAAATTTGATAAGGCTTTGCACCAATAGTAGGTTTTTGTCTTAAAACTACACCAAAATGTAGGAAACAATCTCACGTACAATCCATACACAAAAAAAGTTCCACGACCAGATCCCGCGAGAATACGTATTAATTCAGGTTTTTAGCTATCTACATTCCAAGTTTCATCGCAATTGGTCAAGAAGTTTTTGCGTGAAGGAGTCTTCTTCTTTTCGTGTAGTGGTGTGGCTCACCTCACCTAGAGCTCTCAGGTCGCCCTAAGGCTTCTATCTTGACCTAACGACTGCTATCCGAGACAACAACCGGGACCAACTGCTTAACGTGCCTTTCGAAACACGGAGGAGCTCGAGAAAATGATTTTTTGCCACACAAATTATCGGTCACCCATCCAAGTAATGACCGCGCCAAGCGTTGCTTAACCCGCACGACTGTTTTAGATCGGCAGGTGCAAGCTAAGCTATTTTTTTACAAGGATAAATGCATCTCCAAAATTCCTCCCGTGACAAGATTCGAACCCGTGCCCCTCGCTTCGGGCTACCAACCACAATCACCAGCACACGAAAGACGAGCGTTTACTATCTCACCTGATAGTAAGTGATGATAGGGTCTTAACTGTAGCACGCTCATGACGTTAGACGGCAGTGAAATAAGATGCGACTCGTCTTCCTTAGTGGCTGCACCGGTGTACGTATCGGACACGTCATGCAGTCCGCTGGACGCTGCGGCTTAAGCAGGTGTGTAGGATAGTTCCTAATAGAGGCGGTAAAAACCTTAGTAGGGAAGCCGACACGGTAAATTGTAAAGTCATTGACTTTCATTGAATTACAGCACATGAGTCATTACCTACCTACGCTGCTTTATGAAAGACAAGTCCCGATCCCGTGGGAATTTCGGGATCAAAAGTTGAGTAGCCTATATTACTCAGGATGAATGTAGCTTTCTACAAAGAAAGAAAGAATTTTTAAAATCGGTCCAGTAGTTTTTGAGTTAATTCATAACAAGCATGCAGGTACACACAAACACCTACACTGCCCACACACATACACATACATCTACACACAACCAAAAATACAAATCTTTCCTCTTTATAAAAATAGTGTAGAGTAAGATTAAGTGGCGATACTACACTGGATCCATTGGATCCATGCTATTTCCATGGTTTGCGGCAAATAAGACTTGTTTAACTAAAACAATAATCTTTCGGGGTGGATAAAAAAACCACTTCTCAACTCGACAGTTGACGACAGACTCGACTCGTTTCTGTGTTAGTTTTGACGAATTTTCCGTAGACTATCCTTCTACTCATAATATCTTAAAACCTAACGAACTTTTAAGATATTATGATAAAATATTATTATAAGCATGGATCCAATGGATCCAGGGAATAGCATGGATTCAATGGATAGCCTGGATCCATTGGCCTATACCCAATGGATCCAGTGTAGTATCAGTGTGTTTATTAAGCGCGTTTGCTTAAATGACTTCACAATTCCTCGCTTCGCCTCCCCTACTACAGGTAGGTAGGTACCTAAGTAGGTAGGTAGGTATTGAATGAAATTGGTAGAACGCACTAAATAGAATCCAATTTGGCAATCTGATTAAAACTATAGGTAGGTAGGTATCTGATAGGGAGGGTAATTCTAAAGGTCAACGCAGACGAGCGATAGACTGTCTCTGTGGCTCGTCTGGGGAGCCCAGCTGTGACAGAGAAGGTTGCGGGTTCGATTCCCGCCCGGAACAATTGTTTATGCTACGTGTTTGTTTGTCTCTTTTGGGTGATTTCTAAATGAATACACTAGCTGCGTTCCGCGGTTTCATCTGCGTAGTAATTTGTGATCACGTGAGAATAGCCTATGTAAGGCTACTTTTTATCCAGATATTCTCACTCCTCCATAATGTAGCTTTCTATTGGTAAAAGAGTTTTTGAAATTGGTTCAGTAGTTTCGGAGCCATCGTTACAAAAAAAAAACAATAAAACATCCCTCTTTATAATATTAGTACCTACCTATAGATAATATATTTCTAAAGATTGTATTGTATGTAGTACATCCGTATACCCATAGTACAAGCCTAGTTACTTAGTTTGGGGCTAGATTGCGCTGTGTGCAAAGTCAACAACGTTTAATAGTTAACAAGAAATCCTAATAGTTTCGTCAAGTCAGTCTATAAGTATCGGCCGATTTAAAACAATCTCTGGTCTGATTACATCTAAACAGAGACTTTAATCTGCCGAAAATTGGGCAATTTGATACAAATTCTGGGCAAATGGAACCAAATGGTAGCAAAGTAAAGGAGGTTTGAGGTTCGATTCTCGCCGTGCACGAAATATTAGCTGGTTTGTAGAAAACTAAAGTTTTCTACAGCGATACATGTTTGCTTTATTTTAGCAATACATTTTATAGACTAATCTAGCGCTAATAACATCGCTCTTATGGTGAAGGAAAAACATCGTGAGGAAACCAACATGTCCTAGTCCTGTCCTTATGGACTTTAGAGTCATTGCGAGAATGTAGGTATGTACTAACTATCGTGAATACATATTATACCATAGCCCAACTACAGTACTACATTTGGCGTCGCAAAAACAGATGAAAAATCGACCACTACTTTGTTTAATAATATCGGTAAAAAATAAACACATATTTCGGTTCAACGCTCAACGTTTCGAGGCCTTTACCTAATTACTTACAGGAGGGTTACTGCGGTTCGTTTCGATACGACATCGATACTGTCATACGATGATTCTACTGTCACATTCTGATAGTAGGGTAACAGCAGAACCATCGTTATGACAGTATCGTTGTCGTATCAAAACGAACCGAAGTAACCCTCCAGGTCTCTTCTTCAGGATGAAACCGAAAGATGAGTATAATTTCTATCCAACATCGCGATAACAGAATAAAAATCAATATCGGTAAAGATAAATATCGGATAAAATCTATATCAATCTAATGTTACGATTGAACCATAAAATCATTGTTAAAATGTCGTAACAATGATCTATCTAAGCTTTAATCTCTATTCTATTACGATTGGGATCGAGAACAGCGGACATTTCATACAATATGTCTTGAAATTGACTTCAGGATTCGAGACAAGTTACCTATTATGGACCTACTCGGGTAACGGTGTGGTATAAGTGATGAATAGTACGCGATCGGCAAAATAGTTGGTACCTACATAAAATAATTGAAATACGCAGGTACCTACAACGGCTCCTAAAACTTTTATTCAAAATTCAAAATTTGTATGCGTATTTTTGAGTTTAGAAGCTGCAAGGCTGCAAGTCTACCCACTCTTTCTCTAAACGTAGACTACGACTGCGTACAAACATAATCGACTGTTTTCGCCCTAGATAAAGATATTACTTCAAATATGTTCATGCCATTCACCTATATCTGCCATAACCATGCCTCTACGTTTTGGTCATTTTCTAATTTGAATATAATTTTAGAAAATGATGAAAATTAAACGTAGGGCCATGGTCGGTCATGGCTATTTTCTCTAACGTCTTTATCCAGGAAACAGTCGACTACGTTTGTATGGAGAAAAGAGTAGGTAGACTATCTTCTCCATTGTTTATTTTTGATTTTGTCCAATAAGTGATATACTTAAGGAGAGGATAGTCTCCATTCTCTTTCTCCATACAAACGTAGTTTAAATTTTCCTCCCTGGATAAAGACATAAGAGCAAATATGTTTATGCCATAAAACTTATATCTGTCATGTCCTCTTAAGTAAAAAAAAAGACGATAATATAAAAACAGAATTTATATGATCACATATTTTTGCATAGAAAGATATAACACTACTGTATTTACAATAACATAGCGTATAATCGAACTAAATTATCTAAAGTTTTTATATAAAGTTTTATAATTATAAGCAACAAAATCGTACAGAAAATCATAGTTTTTCTAGACGGCTATTTAAATTTATGCAGCTTTAAGATCCGGAAATCTAGAATTTTCTTCTGTTTTCGCGATGTTGTATTGAAAATAAAGACATTTTTCGGTTTTAATCGCGTGGTGTTTATTACTATTAGCATTGTTTTTACGCTCAACGTTTCGAGACCTTTACAGGTCCCTTCTTCAGGAAAGGTCTCGAAACGTTGAGCGTTGAAACAATGATAAAATTACTTTTATCGGTTACTTTTCGGTGTTTAGTAATACGCGATAAAAACCGAAAAATGTCTTTAATTTCAATCCGAAAACCAATTTGTAACCTTATGTGTAATATTAGCAATTAATGTTCTTGACTGTAAGTGTAGGTCGGTAAACTAAAGCTGGCACATTTACAGAACCTACTCACAGTACATCTTCGCTGTGCAGACACTACACGAGTACTAAATAATTAATCCTACTAATCCTACTAATATTATAAATGTGAAAGTTTGTGAGGATGTTTGTTACTCTTTCACGCTAAAACTACTGAACCGATTGCGATGAAACTTGGAATATAGATAGCTGGAGACCTAGAATAACACAGGCTACTTTTTATCCCGTAATTCCCGCGTGATCGGGACTTACGTGGGTGAAACCGCGGGGCGCAGCTAGTTATAAATAAATTACGGCCTCTGTAACGCAGAAGGCCCGACTGCAATGCAGAAGGTTGCTTGTTCGATTCCAGAATTTCAGACGGGTGCAAGTTTTTATGTTTAAAAATCAATAATTGTTTCTGGTCTGGGTGTTTTCTATTTATCATACATAATGCATGTATTTACAAAAACAGTAATAATATAATGCAGGTAGTAAATCCCTTGGCTAGTATATCCATAGTACAAGCCTAGTGCTTAGTTTGGGGCTAGATTGCACCGTGTAAAACGTCGTGCAATTCCGTGAACATCACTCGTGGTAAGCTACTAAGCTTGTGTTACGGTGGCTAGATAACGATTTTTTTTTTAAATACTTACGTAAATACACACATATCTATTATATAAAATGCGACACCAAAACCAAAAACCAATATTTATATTTAAACATAATTACTTGTCCCGACAAGAATAGAACCCGTAACCTTCTGGATTTCAGTCGAGTATTCGCCCATTGAACCCCCGACCTAACCGAACTGAACCAAGCTTCTATAACCGAAGCATCTGGAAATCTATGAGGGAGGCTGAAATCCAGCAGTGGACTTCTTACGGCTGCAACGATGATGATGATGATTCGCCCATCGCACCAGAGGTGGTCATGTGTATACATGTGACTTTTTTAAATTGCAATCCCTGTTATTCCAGGGAAAGTACGAAATCCTACACTGCGCGTGGTCTGATAAGATAAGGCACGCACCTGCTTAATTTTTATGTGACTTACGGCCAAAAAAAATTCAATACTATTTTTAAATTAAGAAGATGCTCAATTATTTAAGTGCGCCTCAAATTTTAAGTGGCGTTTCTGTATTCGGCTGTTACATGTGTATTCGTGCCAACTTTAATTAACCGACCCAATACCGATAAGATTCTAAACAACTGCATATTTTAAACGCTCGGTTTCCTATAAGATTTTTATACATAGGTATATATTTTATGTAAGTACCTAATTGATATTTTTTTACTAAAACACTAATTAAATACAGAATTATGTCTAATATTTGCTTTTCTTTACAATAATAGGTACTATGGATAATTGGTTATGTCTATTGAGTATTATGTTTTAATCTATGTACATCAATGTATATTTCTTATATAATACCCAAATATAAATAAATAATTAATTTATACTCATAATTAATTATCAATTTATTAAATTACATTTTAAAAATTAAATGGAGAATTTTTAAAAATTACAATGGGGTTATTTAGATGGGAATAAAAATATTTATTGTTTTCGTTTTTTTTTTGGAGTCTTTTGTATGAAAGAAAGAAGCTGAGTAATTTTCAAAAACAAAATTGAGCTTAAAATATTGAGCAAAGAAAATTTTCATTTGAGCTACCCTATTAAATCTACTTACAATTATTAAAATAAAAGAAAATAAAATTGAACATGGGTTAATTTTATTATTTTTACCCTAGGAATATCTTTTACACTACATTCTGTCTTTCATTAGATAATTAAAATCATATTTTAATAATTTCAGTGGAAGAATCATGATTACAATCATCTCATGGCATCTAACATACAGCTTTTATCTTAACGCAAAGACGTCTACATTAAATTTTCACAAGGACCGGCATTTAGAAATCAGTAAACTTTTCAGATAAGTCTCAAATGCTAGGTCCTTCTGGGACTTCTTTGAACCTGAATACAAGCAGCTAACACAGCGAAGGCCAAAAAGATAAATTGCATCTTTGACCGCGCTCGTATGCTACTGCTGACAATTAAAAAAAATATATTTTTTAAATCATGATATGACAATTAAAAAAAATATTTTTTAAATTGTCAGAAGTAGCATACGAGCACGAGATTCATTTTGTAGACCGACAAAATGTTGCGCCTCTATTTTTAGTCGTTTGAGAGACGGGGACGAAAATCTTTGCTGCTAGTCTTTTAAATTGGAGCTAAAGTCATTTCTGGGGCTAGAGACTTACGTATTTACGAATATTTCTTTTCATATATATAACGTTCGGCATGACCAGTTGCTGTCACTTTTGGTTTAAGCTGTTATTACTATTACTCGTCACAAATCTATCATTACTCTATCGGTATTTGGTAAATCTAATTTTAACCGGGTAAAGTCAGATTAACTCGCGTTCTTCTGTCATTAGTCATTATCCTTAGTTGGAAACAAAGCTGCAATTAGCTAAAAAAAATACGTTTAGGACTTGTGTGGTATTTAGGTTTTTTCATACTCCTTCCTAAAAGCCACTCCTTACAAAAAATAATATATAAGTCTTTGTTCTAAAGTTAATCATTTTACTACTTCTAATAATACTTTTAAGTTGATATGATTAATTTTTTTTGGCAAATCAACGACTACGTTATCAAATCTCGCAGTGCAGTTTTTTTGTCTATTTTCAGACAATTTGATAACATTTTTAGATTATTTAATAGGATTTTATATTAACACTTAGTATTATAATAACATAAATAAATACATTTTACATTTATGATTAATTTTATACATTATTTTACAATATACAAAAGATTTAGGTAACGAGCTTTTTTTATTCTTTGGTAAATTACAACATAGTGCTACTTGCATAATAATTCTTAAACACGTTTAAAAGATATTGATAATTAAACCTCTTAATATAAGTGACTAGGTAACTGCTTAGTTTCTGAAGTTTTTGTGGCTACTTTTATTTATGAAATCGTTTCAACACGATTGCGTTAAAATCTTAAGAATTTTATTGTGACATCAATTTTGATGAGCCACACCACTACACGAAAAAGAAAGAAAGAAAGAATTTTGAATACCCAAGTCTTAAAACTACGTTTTATAAAAATGTTTATAATGAATGATAGTTATAAATCTCCAAAAAATCGAGCACGTTTTTAAAGAAACAATTGTATACCCAGCTAGCGATTTTTCGAATCTATTTCAATAAAAAAAGTTGATTTTATTTAGGCAATCTTATATCTATAAAACTCTTTGTTCTCACTGACTCACTGAGGGATCAACGCACAGCCTAAACCGCAGATAGTCGAGGGCTGAAATTTGGAGAGTGTGTTCGTCATATGAAACCGCGGGATACAGATAGTCACAAATAAATGAAGTTTTCGGAAATTTGACAGAGCTGGCTAGTCACGTTAGTTGCTTAAACATGTTTAAGAACTTATATTAGCGAAGATAAAAAAAAAACTAAAATAAAGAGCGGTACTTGGCGATATCGGACGGCTTCTCTATACTAAGAAAGATACATTTTTTTGTTTTATTTTGAGATGAGTATACCTAAGCTCCAAGTTGGCTAAGCCAATTTTCATTTCTTTCTAATATTTAAAATTTCCATGTCACAGTGTTAGTTACTTTACTCCTCCGAAACGGCTTGACCGATTTTTACGAAATTTTGCATACGTATTCAGTAGGTCTGAGAATCGGCCACTATCTATAATTTATAAGGCAAAACAACGTTTGCCGGGTCAGCTAGTAACTTAATATATGTAATAGCACATTGGATAGAGAGACATTTGACATCAGACTACCTACTATTAGTCCTGACATCTTACGGATTTAACACTTTAGGAAATAAATACACAACATGTGTATATGTAAATATTGCAATAATACTAAACATAATTAACTAAACTTAGATTTGAAAGCTATTTTAAAATATTTAGATTGTAGAGACAGACGGCTTGCATAACAAATTCCTAAACATAAACGTATTTGAGCGCTTAAACATGATTAACCAGCAGTCAACGTGTTAATAGGTAACGAAATAATATCACAATACAAAACTAATATTGAGTATCATAGAATATTAAAGACAATTATTATTTACATTATCATAGGATTATAATTAAGTTTAGAAGACCCGGATTTTTTTAAGAGTATATTTAGCTAAATATGTTTATGCAAGTTGTTATGCAAGCCTTACTTACTACTCAGACATTGATATACAAATTCGATTTGCTACTACCTACTTCGTATTATAATTTAAATAATTAATTATAGGTACATATGAGAAATAAACATATTTATTTATTACTTACTATGTTACAACTTACCTTTGGTGTTAATTATGTCTTTTTATTTTATTTTTACAACTAACTACAGTAGTTTTATTAATAAAAATAAATTCACAACCTCAAAATAACTAAAGCTTATATCAATATTTGGCATTATTATTTCTTTATACAAAATTAATACTGCTTACCATGACTAGATTCTTTAATAATTTATATTTTTATTTTCACGTTTATTAATAATAATACTATTTAATTTCATTTTATTATCATTATTTGATATGCCTATATTCTAGTTTATGGTATTGATTATTATTTGCTACTTATTATCACATAATATACAGTATTATAGTTACCTACTATCTAGATATTTGATCGTCTTTCAGATTTTGATTTCAAAGGTTTGGTTTAGAACAATTCGTTGTTAAGTTGTCGAAAGATATTCTCGTACAGGTGCCGGCAAACATCTTGGAAAAAAACTGACGTGGAAGGAGTAAGTTCGTGCAGACTTCTGCGCATCCGCCATTTTTATCAAGACGTTTGACGGCACCTGTACTCGTAATAATATAGTGCAAAGTATAGACTTATCAGCTGAATTTAAGGCAATCGTTTAATATGAATAGTATATTTTAATACCTAGATAATTGAAATAACAGTCAAAATTTTCAAATAATTTCAAACATTCAAAGTGACAACAAAACATTCGTGTACAAGGGCCAAAACATTTATCTGAGTATCTGTAAAGGTGCATTTAAACCAAACGAACACAGAGCTAGAGCTAGAACACGAGCATTCTATCGTGAATGTTTAGTGAAATAGACATAGACAGAACAACGAAAGAATGCTCTACGTCCGTGTACATTAAAAGAATATGACGTAGTGCGGCTAGAATGAACATTCTTTCGTTTGGTCTACATGCACCTTAACAGGTATAAAAATATACGTGTATAAACTTAAAAAACGAAAGCCATTGAGCGCCATATTGCAGCTGACCGCAGTCACGGTTTCAGCTACACGCAGGACGCGTCACAGACATGTTAAAATGTATATTTTAGGAACTAACTTATTAAAACTTCCGTAAACCAAAGCTGGTTTTCATACCCATAGCGAGAGTTTTTTCTTATAACACGTTTGCGTAAACACAAATAAAGTATTAGACAGACATCGAATCTTTGCTACGACCGCATTTTCCAAGTTTACCCAAACGTGACCAAAGAGTTTGAACAAAAAAACTCACACAACGAGTCCAAAGACCTAACACCACCAAACCTTCTGACCTCATCAAACCTACTGAGTAAAGACGACCAAATACTCGGCGGGCTAGGTACCGCAATGGAGGATCTTGCGGAACGCCTTCCGGAACTCAGGGTTGAAGATCGTGTAGATGACGGGGTTGAGGAAGGAGTTGATATACCCCAGCCAGGTGGTGAGGATAAAGGTGGTCACTCCTGGGGAGAAAGGCAGGTCGAACTTGTCACAGATGGCTCCGAGGACCGAGCAGGTGAAGAATGGCGCCCAGCAGAAGAGGAATACACCTGAAAAGATGGAGGTGGATTAGAAGAAATAAATCAAACAGTTGATACACAATTCAATTTATTTATTCAAGTCAGATATCAAAGATCCATTGTCCAATTAGGTACCACAAAATATTTAATTTTAAAACGAATAAATTCTAGAAGAAATGCTTAAAAAAATGAGTAGGTACATGGCGGGAATCGTTTTTATAAAGCAGTATTTCCTAAGTATGGTCAATACTAAGAAATAATGTTTTGACTAAATACTTGTTATACTGCATATCCTAAGAGATTAATATACCTAAATACCTTTTTCGTTATCTTTGGAAAACAGGATAAGGATAAGGTCACAGGATAGACTTTTTATCCTCATTTCCTTTATTAGAGTAAAAGAGTATTGATAGAAGAAACATACACAATAGCAAAATAAAATACTTAGGAACAAAGCATCCTTATTATTTCATTAAATACTTAGTTACGTAGGTAATCCTAGGTACCTACTCAAATAAGTACTTAATAAAACAATACTCTTCATATTACTAAATGACATCGAAAAGTTTCCCCCTTTCGAGTGAAAGTAGCTCAATTTAAGAAGTAATAGAGAGCTCAACACTAAGAAGTTTGAATAACTTTGTTTCTATGTTTCTTACTAGTCTAGACAGTGAAAACTTGAGATACAGAACTCCTGGACTTGGATAGACTGTTAAAACGACTAGATATTGTATAACATTTTTAAGATAAAGTAGATGAAATAACTTTACACCGGCTAGAATCGTCAGAAAAAAAAAATTGACCTTAATATTGGGAACTAAATCTTAACAATTTCTTTATTCGATGCCATAAGAAATACCTAAACTATGCTTATACTCTATTTCAGAAACTTAGATCAAAAATATAAATAAAGAACTCTCAATTTTAAAGGACAAAGTAAAAAAAGACCTGTGACTTCCAAATAAAGAAGGAATAGTACTTCGAAATCTGAAGAGTCTACCTCGATCCGATACTCAACCTATGCTTAGTAAGGCGGAAGAAGTTAATGTACGGGATTTTGGTTAAAATGTTTTATCCAAGTTTCTGAAATAGGGTTTAGGTATATTTTGGAATACAGATGTTACGAAAAACAGTTCTTGTTCTGAAAGAGTAGAACTTTATATTGGATGTAAACTTACCCAAAACAATAGCTAAAGTCTTCGTAGCCTTTCTCTCCCTTTTTGCGGAAGATTTCTCCCTCTTCTTCTTACTTGCTTTATTCGCCTTGTATATCGTGAACCTGGCGGTGGCTGCACTGGCCTTACGTTCCTTCTTGGACGTGGAACCGTCTCGAAGATCGAAGGTCGAAGCTTCGTGGTCGTCTTCGGAACGAAGGGCAAGGGACACGTTTCTGAAAGATGGAAGTTCTTAGAATCCTGGTTAAGGGATATAACTTACTACAGGTGCCCCGACATAAAGCCTAAGAAATCGGCTATAGATTCGTTTGGAACAAATTTCAAGGAAATAAAACGACGTTGGTGGATTAGTCAATTATTTGTAGGGTACCCAATGGTAAAAACGGGACCTCCCTTATATATTTGTATGGGGTACAACAAACGTGATTTACGTTTTACGCAGTAAAACGCAACGTAGGCGACTTAGGGATCTGAGGGAGACTATAGCTACTCTCTTTAAAAACTTATGTAACTTATGTTCTTAGCGCCTTAATAACACCCCGGCCCCAGTTATGTACTTAATTATAATGATCTAAATACCTTGAATCAGTAAGCTTGCTTTTCCCATTCTTCGTCCACTTCTCGCATCCCATATTTCTTAACACAGTAGCGTCTTTTAGCCCCGGCGACCCTGGAGGTGACACGTGCTCCCTGATGGTGTCTTCGAGGTTAGAAGGAGCGTACCCTGAATCGTTGTTGCCATTCGGATCTGGTGGCAGTTGCGTCTTTGTTTGTTTCTTGGGGGTGTTGCTGTGAAATATGGGAATGTTTAGATTTTTATTGAAGACAGTTTCATCTGGTATACAGTAAAAAATTTTCCGCACTGTAACAGCCACATTATATTAGTGGATGGACGTGGAAACCATTTCATATTAGATCAATATCTAATTTTTTAGTGTTCTAATAAACTTACTTTGCCGTTTCCTCAGCGACTGTCGCTAACATGAACTCCGTCGACTTGTCATTGGGTATGACATGACAGTCATCCGCGTCCGCATCGAGATCTGCTGATCTTTTATCTAAACTAGGAACAAACGGGAAGGTAACTAAATCTGAGGTAAAAAAGAGTTCAGAGTTAAAATAAGTGAGTAAATGTAACTCCTTTTTTCGTATCAAAGACTCAAATCAAATGTAATGTATTTGTCCAAAAACTTGGTAATTTTAGTAATTTATACAGCAATGTCCATCGTTCTATATAGGTCCTCCGCAGAAGAGTTAATAGGACATTATGGGACTTCGTCTTTTTCGTGTCAACGGCATCAAACTGTCCACATTACACAGTCTTGGCCCAAAACTCGGCAACAGCAACTGCATTGTCTGTGGCTCTGTTGAGGTCGGCTGCGTAGCAGCTAACAAGACACAATGGGCAGGCCATTAAATGCGCCATTGTTTGGTCAGCACTTCCATAATCGCACATGGTGTTCGCACTGGAAAACCCCTACTTTGCCAAGTTTTCCTTGCTTCGGCCAACCTGAGCTCGCAGGCGATTAAGCAATTTCCAGGTCGGTTAGTAATACTGCTTGCTGTCTCTTACCTATCATCATGATCGTCTTCATTACTTCCCGACCCGGTGTTGGTCGGTCTATCATCATGAAGTGCAGTCTCTGCCAGCCTTCTGGTCTGGGCTACATTCTCTATGACGACTGCTGTAGTAGCTCCTGTGGTCGAGTCTGCTACTGGTGGTTTTTTCGCTGCTCGCTGCTTCTTTGCTCTGTTTCTTAATGCCTGATAAAAATATTATAATTATGATAATATATAATATTGCAGGAAGCACACAGCGCAATCTAGCCGAATAATGGGCACTAGACAACAGATATATACTCCATATCATAAGCAGTCATTAAGTCAAGTCAGAGGCCTTAAGTTGACCAGAAAACTCTAACACTAGATTTTTTTGTAAAAACACAGATTCTTAAGGAATCAGGACTTTATGCGGTAAAACTTTTAGACACATCAAATACAGACGATTGTATTTTTTTCTTCTTAAAGTACCAGTATAATGAATCTTCTGGAATAACATTACATCGGAATTGTCAGGATTGGAGGTTCAAGTCCTGTAGAGTGCAGAATTTTAAAACGCATAAAAAAAATAACTTACCTTAAAAATATTATAATACAGGAACATCATCATAATACAAGGTATGTAGAAGCTTCCTAAAGACGAGTATATGACATAGTTCTGGCTGTTGAACAAGCACTCGTCGAAGTTCCGATCTGGTGTATCGTTCAGCCCTAGGACTATAGGAGCGCCGATGGCAGCCGATATGAGCCACACGAGGACTATAGTGAACCACACTCGGCGGTTGTTTTTGTGCTTCGCGTATTTTATTGGTTGGGTTACTGCTATGTACCTGGAGACAAAATATATTAATATGAAATGGGTATCGCTGCGAGCTCTAGTCAGGTCAGCTCAGGAGCGGTATTACACTAAATGACACAAGATGACAATACTATTACGATTATATCGACACACTATTGCTATTATATCGAGACTGTGACAAAGGTAGACTTCAATAGTACCTATCGTAATGGTGTCTCAGTGGAATTGCAATAGTAACCACGGTAACCAACCTTCTCTGTCTGTCTGTCAAGTCTGTTAAAAATCCATCCTGTCATTAGAGTTTTGACAACTATCGAGACTCCGTCAGTGGCATCTCAGTAGTATCTCAGTGGTGTCGCAGTTGTGTGTCGATAAAATAGTTAACATAGGAAACTGCCAAATGTGTCAAATACACGTCAAATATGACGATTAATATTCTATCGACACACTATTGAAACACGATTGCGGAGCGTATTACCGACCCTGGTCGATGAATGACGTTTAAAACGTCGAAATCATCGTCGAGTTTAAGGTAGCGTTACCACGGTGGATCCTGTAACTGTACTCCTTCTGATGATGCGTCAGCATCAGTATAGTTTGTATTCAGATGTCATTTCTACTATATTAATTTTTAAAACTTCGGGTCTTTTTAAAAATTGAGGGTAGCTGTAAAATTACCTACAAACGCGACAAAAAAGGAAGCTCGTTCTCGGAACCACGGCCGGTGTAACCCGTTTGCCGAAATGTCGAGGTATTGAAATCCATATTTATCTATAACGCGATCTGGACCCGAAGTTTAGAAAATTATGAACAGAAATCGGGTAAGTTTGAAAAATGTGTCATTTCTACTAAGGTAAATGGTTATAATGCCGCAATAGTTGTATTGCTAGCAACGCGAACGCCTAGGGTGCAACCACAATTTATGACCAAAATTTGACATTGGAAATCTATTCGTTAATGGCTGTAAGCTCTAGGCATATAGTTCCGGAGATTTATGTAACGCTAGTTACCTATTCATACATTTTCTTGTAATTTATAGGGTTCTGTAGTCAAAGGGTAAAACCGCGACCCTTTTACTAAGACACCACATCTGGATGTCTGTCTGTCACTGGGCTGTATGTATCTCATGAACCGTGATAGCTAAACAGCTGAAATTTTCACAGATGATGTATTTCTGTTGCCGCTATAACAACAAATACAATTCTAGCTCACACTTATTTCTTTCAAATATAATCAACGTACCTATCAACAGATATGGCGACTAGGTTGAATATGCTAGACGTGGATGACGTCACATCCATGGCAATGTACACATCACAGACGAAGGCTGGCAGGCCCCAGGAACCATGGACCTGTCGAAGAAGAACCGGATATAAATAATTGGAAACATTTTAAGGGAAACTTATATCTACAAAAAGACACTGCATGGCCGACACTGAGTGGGATTCGAACCATGCATCTTTTCTCAATCCGAGATAAATTAATTGAAATCCAGTAAGTGCATCTTTGTGCGTGTAACATCTTGTACAATTTAGGTATGTTAATATTTCCATGAACGCCCAGTAGTCTGCACTGGTCACTTAGAAATTCATAGTAGTTTTTGAAATGTTGAGTTCAAATGTTTACTTGAAAATCAGCTGTTTCTTAGAGTAAGAGGGTCATTTGACCTTAAGTTGCCCTTTTTATTAGTTTGGACAACTAAAATCTAAACAATAATTGCCTTTACTTTATTAAACAGCTGTTTTTATAGTGAAACATAACCTCAAAATATACAAAAAAAAAACCTTCCCATTTCAAAAAAAAATAGTAGAAAAGTAGTTCGCCTAGACCTCTAGACCAACAGAAACACACCGTATAACATCTTTAATTATAAAAAATATCCAGTAAGTAGAAAATCTCCAAAAATGTTTAACAAGTTCTTAAGACGATCGCTTTCGTTATTTCAAATATCTTATTAAACTTTCTGCGACTTATCTTGAAGTTTTCAAGTTAAATTGTGTCACTTGAGACCGTGCGAGCGTTCAGCTACTTTGTATTGTACTCTTCAACTTAACTTTTCTTTTATTAGCTTTACGTTTTTCTGAGTAATTT
Organism: Idaea biselata; assembly: GCA_958496205.1. Taxonomy (NCBI): domain Eukaryota; kingdom Metazoa; phylum Arthropoda; class Insecta; order Lepidoptera; family Geometridae; genus Idaea; species Idaea biselata. The sequence continues at coordinate 28,801,572 of OY292401.1, forward strand.
ATGGGTCTTTTAAAGGTTTTCGAATTTTTAAGCCTCGGCAGACTGCAGACTTATAACCTGATAAAACTATGCGCCGATTGTTTGATCAGAGACCTGATTTTAGTATAAAATTTTCATTTTAATAGATGGCAACTAGGTGAGCCACACCAGTATAGGTAATAAAATATTGCATTTCCCAGAATGTTGAATTTCTCAAAATGTTGTATTTCCCAAAATATTGAATTCTAATAAAGTTATCTTATCTTGTTTTAAAAAGACTTTAAAACAACAACAAAACAATAATTTGAAGTCAAAAGTTGTAAGAGGCGATTGGTGAAAAACAAAAGACGATTTAACGAAGAAAGATCATAAAGAACATCAGGTGGAACCGCGGGGCGCAGCTATAACACATTATGAACGAACATAAATTATTTCTCAAAGTAGGTATATCCTTGTCTACATATTTCTTCTAAAGACAATATTTCCTCATTTCTAAAAACGTAAAAAAAATACATCCACCAACGACAATGTAAAGGTTATTGGCAATATCATGAATATTCACTCGGCGGGAATCGAACCTGTGTCCCGGGGGAATCTACGACAATGATATCGTATTCCGTAGGAAATATGTACATTATTATTAGAATGCGGTATGCGGTAGTGGTTCAGAATATCTAGCTAGAATATTGTTTGTTTTCTATCGATGGAGTTTTGTGCTAAAGAAAAATAGGTCGGTAAAGTAAACACTATACCAACAGTAATAACAGTATACAGTATTTTAATGATTGTTAGATTACTTTGAATGTAGACCAAAACATAAATAACTATTCGACATTTTTGTTCCCCTTTCGCGATGTTGGATTAAAATTAAACTCATAAATATTGTGTTTTAAGCATGTTTTAAATTTTTAATGCATTTTTAAATTCATTACTCCATAAAATTCTTGTTTAAAATATTCCTTTCTAATTTATTTTTACCAAACAAAATTTCCATGATTAGCAACCTTATACCTACCAAGAATAGAAAAAAGGGTAGGTAGACTGTCCTGATAACAGTAAATTCTGAAAATCTTCCCAACATCAAAACGCGAGTGAAACCACAAGTCACAGCTAAGCTTTCCATTTCAATCGGCGAAGGTTTCGGTATTCGTGTCGTGGCATCCTGCTTCCGGTATCGGTCCGGCTTCCGGTCCGTGTTTGTGCTGTGCGTTATTGTCGACCACCTTTTGTGAGGCGAGCGTCGACCGAGACGGGGGCTTATTAGTTTGTTTCGGGTGAACTGTTGGGGGAACCTGTTTTGTGGGCACGACACGATTGATGGCCGATTTAAGCATAGGTAATATGATATTTTTTTTAAGTTTTGTTTTTCTAGTTTTTTCTTCTGTTTTCGCGATGTTGTATTGAAATTAATGACATTTTTCGGATTAAAAATAAAATTTTATTATTTGTAAAAGTGGCCCGGTACCCTTCGTGCGCGAGTCTCGGAATTGACCGGGTTTTTTTTTATTACATGTCAATTCAATTAGGTAAGTAGGTACCTAGTTTGTAAACATTATTTCTTAGTGTTAATCCACATTTAGGAAATACTGCTTTTTTGAAAAAATGCTTTTAAAAACTTTGATACCCGGCGGGATTCGAACCCATGCCTACCCTGGCGAAGCGGTCAAACGCGTTGGTTCGGATTACCAATAGTTGCGAGTTCGATTCCCGCCGGGTACCTACTAAGGTTATTGAAAGCATTTTTTTTTCAAAAAATAAGTAAATTATTATTACCTATGCTTTACCAAAATTGATAGAACAAGAATGTCCAAAACTTGTAGAACAAAAGAAGTTGTTCACCTAGACGTCTAGAACAACCCCTTTAGGATAACCTACCTACCCTCGTCGAAACACATCCCTTTGAACGATTCTGACCGTAGCTGTAGTAGGAAGGATGGACAAAAAATATCGTGACCTATAAAATATTAATAAATCCATCCCTAAAAGATGTTACGTTATAGGTAGATGCAGACTCAATACTTTTATCGGCCGATACTAGGTTTTAGGGTTCTGTGCCTAAAGGGTGAAAACGGGAACCTTTTTACCAAGACTGTCCGTCTGTATATCTGTCTGTCACCAGACTGTACCTCATGAATCGTGATAGATAGACAGTGTCAATTTTTTTGTACCTAATTTATACACTACTTGCTGCGTCCCGCGGTTTCACCCGCGTAAGTCCTGATCCCGTGAGAATATCGGGATTAAAAGTACCCTATGTTACTCAGGGTGAATGTAGCTTCCTATTGGTGAAAGAATTTTTGAAGTCGGTACAGTATTTTAGTAGCAGTAGTTTGACCACTACTCACCTGATGGTAAGTGATGATATAAATAAATAAACATTTCACGACGTTACACACAGCGCAATCTAGCCCCATAAGGCTTGTGCTATGGGTACTAGACAACGATTATATGCTTTTTTTATGTAAATATGATATATAGAAAATCGCTTTATACAAAAACAGCTACATCAAAAACGGCTACATCAAAAACAGCTACGCAAAAACGGCTACATCAAAAACAGCTACACTACAAAAACGGCTACATACTAAAACGGCTACATCCAAAACAGCTACACTACTAAAACGGCTACTATTAAAAACGGCTACATCGAAAACGGCTACACCGAAAACAGCTACACTACAAAAACAGCTACATACAAAAACAGCTACATTACTATAACAGCTACATTACTAATACGAATTGGTGTAAAATGAGCGAAATAGTAATAATAGTGAAAGAAATAAGAGATAAAAGGAAAAATAGCGAAAGAAATGATTTTCAAAAATTAATTTCTAAAACTTTCAAAAAAATATATATGGATCACCCCGACTTGGATAGGTTAGGTTAATGTTAGAACATGATTACGCGCAGCGCTTTGGCGAGCGAGCGAAGCGAGCGTGCCGCGGCAGCGGTCGCCAAAGCGCCTAATTCTATCTATAAATAAAACTATGCTGCGAAGACTAAACTGCTGCCAAAGCTGCAAAGGTGAGTGTCTGGTGCTGCGTTTTGTCACGCAAGAGCTGAGGGGCTGCTGCTACAGCCCTTGCATCGCGCTGGAGCCCACACATATTCAAATTTTAGCAAAATTATAACCTCCAAATTATTATTATATTTATGGTATTTTTTAAATTACGCATCTGCTCAAGGGGGGAAGATGTTAGGGGGGGTTGTACAACAATCCCCCCCTCCCCCCACCCCTCCCTACCCCCAAAATCGTGACGTAGGATTCTAAAGTGCAACCAAAGTTGATAACGCACTAAGTTATTTATTATACTCAAGTAATGTAGCTGTTTTTGTATGTAGCTGTTTTTGTAGTGTAGCTGTTTTCGGTGTAGCCGTTTTCGATGTAGCCGTTTTTAATAGTAGCCGTTTTAGTATTGTAGCTGTTTTGGATGTAGCCGTTTTAGTATGTAGCCGTTTTAGTATGTAGCTGTTTTTGTAGTGTAGCTGTTTTTGATGTAGCCGTTTTTGTGTAGCTGTTTTTGATGTAGCCGTTTTTGATGTAGCTGTTTTTGTACCGAATCTCACTCCAAATGACGTAAGACACACGTGATCCTGAACGATGCGAGTGTATTATATTCTATGTCGTATGTCACATTGACAGACGAATATCTGTTAGCAGCGAGGAAAAGCCTGTACGTTTGTTTGTACTAGACATCTTGCGCTCGACCAAAATATTGAATAGATAAATAATGTAGTTTACATTTTACTGGGTGTTAATTCTCCTCGAGGCCAAGACTACTGTAACATAGTTATAATAGTCTTTTCTTAGGTAAGAAAAAAAATTAGAATACGCGACCCAGTAAAATGTAACTATTTTTAAGAAATCGTGTGAATTCAAATAGATAACTAAAGATCTGTTTTAGTAACCCCCACCATAATCAAGTGGGGTATATTAGCCACTATGGAATTTGGTACACAAATTTTCCACACCTTTCAAATTCTTATATACATATTTACTTACTTTTCAAAATCCTTTTGTTTGTCCAGTAATTCGTGTTAAGTATAATGTTTCAAGAACCTATTTTGGCGTGTAGCTTTAATAGACATCGGTTCTACACTAAGCTTGTATCGAAATAGCTAAGTATTTACCTACTTGAACACTTTTATCGAATACAATTTTAAATTTGTACATTGTAAATTGTACATTGTACATAATGCATATTATTGTATATTAGGTATTGACCTAATATACAATAATATGCATTATGTACAATGTATGTTGCATTATTACAATAACAATTTATTGTATAAGAATTAACTAATTATTAGTGATGCGCCGAGTACCAGTTTTACCGAGTAACCGAGTACCGAGTATTACTCGGTTCAAAATTTACCGAGTCGAGTACTCTGCCGAGTTACTCGGTTCATTAAATAACCGCGAAAACAAGTTTGCAACGCGCTCCAGACGACGCGCGACAGGCGAGGCGACTCGAAGCAAGCCGGTTTTCTTCTTTACTAGCTACGCCCGCGGTTCATCATCATCATCATCCGAGCGATGTTCCTGATGGGAACATCTCATCATCAACACTCTCGGGAGCCCGGAGTCCGCTATCCTACTTTTACGTCTCTACTTCGCACGATCTTTGGCATCCCGTGCAGTGAGGCCATTTGCACGCATATCTGCTCTCTCGCCGTCAAGCCAGCCTTTCTTGAATCTTCCCAATCTGCTGCGGTCGAGCGGAGGCGCCATAAGAAAACATTTGTTCCCTACCTAACTAGCCGGACCATAGCCGGCCGTAAACGCCATTTTTGCATGGTCATTGGCCATTCTTCTCGGGCATGAAGGCTGCCCCTGATGCCGGAGTTTCTGACGCGGTCTTTTCGCGTCACTCCACACATCCAGCGCAGTATTTTCATCATCGTGAAACGCAGCTCCTGCTTATGTCGTTCAAACACTGGCCACTATCACTATCGTACAAAAGGACAGGTCTAGTGATCGTTTTATACACTTGTTCCTCTTTGACCAGTTACCTCTCAATGTCGTCGGATGCCGGAAGCACAAATCCCAAGTACTTAAACTGGTCTATCCGTTTGACCATACGACAGTCTACACAGGTGTGCTATCTACATGCACTAAAAAAAAAGGGTGAGCCGCCGGGAAGAAGGGTGGGTGCAGTCGGAAGACCAGCGCTGCTGCTATGTTATTTTACACTAGCAGCAGCATTATGCTGAGGCTGCGCCTATTCAGGCAGCGCACTACTCTCTACGTATATTTTGTTATTATCTTTGTTGTGTCCATAATGTTATTTACTTTTTCTTGTTATGTAGTTGTGTGCTTGTCTGAATAAATCTATTTTCTTTCTTCTTTCAAAGTGGCCATAGCCACTTTAGGCGTGTAGATAGCGGGTCCTTTAAGAAGACCGAACTAGTGTTTGAGGACACGATCTGTCCAAACCAGATCCCTGACGATTGCTCTTGGGAGTAACCTAACGGTACAGTAACCCCTTATCAGGCCCTTATCATTGGCAGAAGTCCTTGATTCGGAAGGAGTTCCGATGTCTGCACCTCTTTATACTGCTTATTTAGCAGCTCGTGGAAATATGAGCGCCATCTCTCCTTCACCACGAGGTCCTCGTATAGCAGGTTGCCATCGGGATTTTTTACATTGCGGCACTTGGATATATCCTGCGCCACTTTGATCCCAGAACATGCCTACTTATAAATAAGCTTCTGCCCCTCAGACGTTTCCAACTTATCGTACAATGGCTGTCAGTGGTGCTGTCTGTCACTGGCTACTGCTCTTTTAGTGGCACGTTTGGCGGACCTGTACGCGTCGCGACCTTCAGGAGAGTTAGACGCTTGCCACTTTTCCAGCTTATGTGTCGATATAAAGTTCTTTAGCTCTGTACCTTTGTGTTGAATTTAATCTAAATTGGTCGACTCGTTTGAGCGTGAAAGAGGAACAAACAAATACACAAACTTTTACACTAAATTAAGAAGCCAAAGCAGTACACAGATGAATCCTACACAGATAATATATATCTATATATATCCGAGTTACTCGGCTCATGAACCGAGTACCGAGGCCGAGTACGAGTAGTAAAAAACTGCCGAGTACCCGAGTAACGAGTACTCGGCGCATCTCTACTAATTATTAAGTAGCATTATTTTTTCATGTAGGTCTATAAGAAAAGACATTTTATTATTAACTAGCAGAGTCCCGCAGTTTCACCCGCATAAGTCCCTATACCGTGGGAATATTATCCTAGTAGGCACAGTAGTTTTTGAATTTATTCATTACAAACATACAGACACACACTCACAAAAATACAAATCTTTCCTCTTTATAATATATAAGTAGAATTTATGTCGAGCGCGAGGTCTCTAGTTAACATGAACAAGATGTAAAAATTGGCTAGTTGACAGCTTATTGTTTTAGCGTAGACGAATGGACGGTCTCAGTTCCGATGACAGATATCGTTGTCGAACGTTACTGTACAGTGACACCCAAATATCCGGGTCGAGGTTAGAAGCCTGGAAGCTGGATTAATGACTGTGGTAAAGTGTTTTGACTTAGAAATATGACAATGTAAGGAAACACTGTTTTTTTATCCGACTACGTTAAAAAGAAGGGTTAGGTATATGATGTTGCTATTCTAACGCAAAACTTATTTTAACTAAAGAAGGTTTATTAAACGTTTATAAAATAGGAGCGAAAAAACAGTAGGTACCTACCTAAGTTTTGAAAATTCGAAGTAGTTTTCAAAAATTTTGAATTTAAAGTTTGCATGAAAATCAGAGTTAGGTGGCGAATTCAGCTGTTTTTTAGAGTTTGAGGTTTGGCCTTAAGGTGCCCTTTTATTTAGTTTGGACCACTATAATCTAAACATTAATTGCCTTTTTTTTACAAAAACAGCTGTTGTTTAGTGTTACCACTTTAAAATTTTCGAAAAAAAAGTTCAAATTTCCAAAAGTCGAAGAATAAAAGTTGTTCGTCTAGACCTCTAGAACAACCCCCTGTCGGCTTAATACCCTCTCGTCGAAACACCCTGTATAATATACCCGTACTTACCTACTAAAATCCTATACTACTCCCACACTAATATAAAAGCACAGACTACAAAATATGTAGTACAAGATAACGGTAAAAGCTTGCGTGTAAATAAGAATGTTTAAATATGCAAAACGCAAAAACTACTAAACCGATTGCGATGAAACTTACTACGCAGATAGCTGGAAATTTGGACTAACGTACGGGCTAGTTTTTATCCCGATATTCCCACGAAATCGGGACTTACGCGAGTTAAACCTCGGGCGCTCCCAATACTAAATAAAACCCAACCCCATCTTATCGCTATAAGATCTATTAGAGACGCCATTCGGTTTCTAGATAAAATAAACAGGCTATTGCAGAAACATCCACCGGGTGGTAATCTGGTGATGATGGTCCGGTTTACTGTCCACCCGATGGTATCAGTGTGCTAGGGGCGCGCGGGTTAGAGGAAAATATGTGTCTTTTGAGGGGTTCCGTAGTGTACAAGAAATGTCTAAAGTTTCGGAACTTAGCTCAAAGACGTTCTGTACTAAGAACTTGTAACTTTTAATTTTACTTTGTTTTTAGTACTTGTTGTTATAGCGGCTACAGAAATACATCATTTGTACAAAAAAAGAACTATATAGCTATCTCGGTTCATCATGAGAAACAACCTGGTGACAGACAGACAGACGGACAGTGGAGTCTTAGTGATAGGGTCCCGTTTTTATTTTTTTACGGTGTAGAAAAGAGATTTTTCTCTCTTGTCATTAACCTACTTAAAACAACATTAAAAAAAACTTCTGGTACTACAAATAGAACTTGTACCTATATGTATACAATTTGCTTCTAGTATTAAGCCGAAAGGGGGTTGTTCTAGACCTCTAGGCAAACAACTTATGTTCTACGACTTCTACCTTTGGAAATTTGAACTTTTTTTTTGAAAATTTTGAAGTTGTTTAATTTACTGAAGAAAAAAGCAATTCAAAAACTATCTCGAATTTACAAAAGTTGTACTTAGACCAAAAGATGTTTGTCCATTCCTCTAGAACCCTCAGGCTGACAACGACAACTTCCTAAAATGACAACTTCCTAAAATGACAACTTCCGAGAACGACAAATTTTTAAAATGTCAACTTCCGAAAACGACAACTTCCTAAAACGAGAACTTCCTAAAATGACAACTTCCTAAAACGACAACTTCCTAAAATGACAATATCTTAAATCGTCAACTAGGTACCTCTAGAACAACCTCCTTTCCGGCTTAATACCTCCTCTCGGGTCAGATTGTAAAAAATCGGAATCTGTAATTTATTCGTTCACCGGATGAACCCCGAAAGAGATACAGTTCTCAAACAACCTTCTTCGAATCCAACATTTACTGTGAAGAGAGAAAAAATAGACACTGACAAGGGTAGTAACGAAGTTTAGGCAAGTAATCAACGAATACCAATATCCTAATAATATTATAAATGTGAAAGTTTGTATGGATGGATGTTTGTTACTCTTTCACACAAAAACTACGGAACCAATTGCGATGAAACTTGGAATATAGATAGCTGGACACCTAGAATAACACAAAGGCTACTTTTTATCCCGTAATTCCCGTGGGATCGGGACTTACGCGGGTGAAACCGCGGGGCGCAGCTAGTATTAAATAAATAAAAATTGCACGACGTTACACACAGCGCGATCTAGCCCCAAACTAAGTTGATAGTATTGATAGTTAGTAGCAAAATCAGTGTGTAAATTATTAGCAGTAATTAGTAAGTCAATGCAAAGTAGTTGCAAATCTGACAGGCGAGTAAAAAGGATCGTGTGAACGGGCGATTCACTTTTACTGGTTTACTGGATAGTTTTTTTAAAAAAAGCTCCCAAAAATTTGTTCTCGGTGGGATACGAAACAACTACCCCTGATTAATAAGAACAAGCACGTTCGACCGCTTCGCCTCAAAACCTAATACAGTACAGGCAGTAGCAACTAAGCAGTATTTATAGCAGTAAACAATAGTATTTATTATTTGAAAAATTAAGAGGGAAGTTTGTGATTTTTCTAATTTTGTAAATTATCAAGAATCATGTTTTCACATGAAATATCCTCGACTTTAATAAGTATTGTTTCCTAAACTGTTGTGTTTCAAATAACTTTAAAATTGAAATTATTCATCGAAAAAATCAGTTTTGGTGTATCTACTGCAGAGGCTAAAGTTGACACCTAAGGGTCTTATCAATTTATCATACTAGCGGATTGCGGGCGGATTCCGGGCGGAGTGGACGCGCCGCGGTTACGCGGTGAAGAAAATAGTCAACACTATTTTGTTTTGTACACTTACGTTCACATGCGCTTCGACTCAACAAAGCCAACAGCAGTGTTTCCTCGTCAGAATCCATTCTGTTACTGAGTGTACAAAACACGATCGAACGCGACCGCACAACCGCGGCGAATCCGCTGCGCGACCGCTCCGCCAGCAATCCGCTAGTATGATAAGGCCCTAAGGCTCTATTTATTATTTAGCCCTGTTCTTCAAGTTCCTTGTACACACTGTACCTATCTAACCTCACATAAGTTTTATAGGCGTAGATACGGGCTAAGGGTTTGTTTACACGCACGGATTGCTAGTTTTCCGGTTTTTACCGATTCATGCGTGAAAACAAGAATGTTCGAAGTCGTTTCGACGATTCAATCGGTACAATTTTCGATCGTGCGAAATGACCGTTATTTTGGTATTCTTTTTTTTCGGAAAAGCAAAAATTCGTCGGAGAAAAAAAGCTGCGAAAAATGTTGAAATTATGGTCGTAAGATTCGGGACAAATTTTCGAATAATCCGGGATTACTTTCGCACGTTGGTTTCGGAGACTTGTTTTTCCTTAACCGGCCTCTGCTTGCCGTGCTCCAGTACTTTTTAACTTTATCACTGCTTTTTTATTTTAATATTTAGATATTTAGACAGTTGTTACAAAAAATAACGAAATACATTTTGTAATGTGTCATCTATAAATAAATAAATAAATAAATTCTGTGAACAACACAGACTTCGCCGGTAGATGAGGCCTGACTCGCAAGAACACGAGGAAATGCTTTCTTAATTTCGGCTTAGCTTACCCGTGGCGTAGCGGCTATAGCCCTAGAACGGACTACCAGTAGTCGCGGGTTGGAGTCCCGCCGGGTACTAAAGTTTTTAAAAGCATTTATTCAAAAAGCACTAATATTTTATTCAAGTTGTAAATATATTAGAAGCTCATGTAACCCGCCCCTTATTCGACAGTTTTCCCGCCATTTGCTGTCAACAGAAAATGCATTCTTTGTGATGGTAATAAAACCTTTAAAATTAGGTAGATTTATTCCCTCCAACAAACACTAGTGATGGGGCGACTCGGTTTTTTTATCGATACCATTTTAGTATCGACTATCGACAACCGACTGATTTACGGTCGAACAAAATAGAAGTTAAAATGTATTGGAAAACTACCAAACGTATTTAAAATGGATAGAGATTTATTTATTTTGTTCTATCTAGAATTTTGTATAAATCCAGAATAGCAATACCTGCTATAAATTTTGTAGAACGGATTTGAATTTGTGATGGCTTCGAATAATGTTTTGATTTAATGCAATATTTTATAAGTATTTTTTACCTACTAGTTCTGCCCCGTAGTTTCTGTCTAAATAAAAAGTAGTCTATGACTTAATCCAGATATCCAGTTATCTGTGTACCGTAAAGGAGTTAGTTACAAATTTAATATTACTATTAAGTAATATTGAATTTAATATTACTATTAAGTAATATTGAATTTAATATCACTATTAAGTAACATTGAATTTGTAGGAAAATCTTAGAAAAAAAGGTCATTGAATTTCGACTGTATATCCCGGATTATAAAAAAACTGCGATATTTTTGAAACAACCTCGAAATGAAAAGTTCTTAAAAGTGGTCATTCTTTTTAGGGTTCCGTAGCAAAAGGGTAAAAACAAAATCCTTTTACTAAGACTCCCTCTGTCTATCACCAGGTTGTATCTCATAAACCGTTATGTATAAGTTGAAATTTTCAAAGATGATGTAACGTATTTCTATTGCCGCTACAACAACAAATAGGTAGAAAAAAATATATTTAAGTGGGGCTCCTAATACAACAAACGGGTTTTTTTGTGATAATAGTAGGAAAACTTTCATGCGCGAGTCCAAATCCCACTTTGCAGACTTTTTCCTCCCAGGAAACCAGAAAGCCAAAAACCCAAGTTTACTTAAAAGTCAATTAAAAAGAAAAACGAAACAAGAACCGAAAATGTACGGCTCTTACAAACAAAATAAACCAATCACAAATTGCAAAACCTCAAGTTTTATTTGCGAAAACTTTTTGTGGTTTTTTATCGATATTTTTATTTTCACGGCACGTCCCAAGTTAGCAGTTCCCTTTGACGTTTGAATTTGAAAACCATACAGTACATGTACGGAATAATAACAATTTATGTTCACTTGCTTACAACGCAGTATTGCTTACTAGCTGCGGGCCGCGGTTACAGCTGCGGTTTAAGGGAAAAGTGTACCTACTCTTTTCTTCATACAAACTTTACCTACGTAGTCGACTGTTTCCTCCTTGGATAAAGAGATTAGAGAAAATATTATGTTTATGTCACAAATCCGATATCAGCCATAACCATGACTCTACGTTTTGATTTTTTTATATTTTACTTTTTCTACATTTATTTCTATTCTAATTTTATTAGATTAATAAATAAAAAAAAAACAAAATTTCTGATTTTGGTATTCGCTGTGGTGTGTATTTTATAATTTTGTTAAAGCATCTGATATTAATATCAGTAAGCCAAAACGAAAACGTTTTATTTCGAAAAAAAAAATATGTTTTGTAAAAGTAAAACATAAAATGTTACCAATAAAATTAAAAGCGAAAATGGAGGCCTTTTTGCTTAAAAATAAAAATGTTATTTATTTCAAAACACTTATTAGGCCATTTACAAACGAGACAAACAACAAAAACAATCCAAACTAATTAACCCAATTTAAATAAATATACAATAAGAGACGCCGCTTTTTTACAGCCGCCATCTTGTTTTCACCGTTAGAAAAGCGCGCGAAATTACGAGGTCCTTAAGGTTGAGAATATACTTAAGATTTATCTATCAGGCGATACCTATTAACTCGCCGTTTATTTTTTTTTAATTTAATTTTTTCCGAACTTTTTTCAAATATTAGATTAGATAGATATTAGATAGATTGTTAGCCTTTGAGTTAAAAGATTAAAGGTACCTACCTAAAGTATTGAATTAAGTTATAATATTATTTGTAATTTAATACACACAGAAGGTTCTGGTTCTGGGTATTTTCTTAAGGAATTATTTAAGTACTTAATTGTGTATGTAGGTACTTAATTGCGTAGGTAGGTACCTATGTACAAAAAAGTATTAAATGTATCTACATGTAGGTACAATGTAAAAGTTAACATCCGGTATCTAGCACCCATAGTACAAGCCTAGTTGCTTATTTTAAGGCGTATCTTCGAATCTAAGCGAACGTAAAGAAGGCGTAGAAGAGTTTCTGGCATATACCACAAAAATAATATTTTCATTCTCTCTATCAGCCGATCAAAAAACTCACCCGTCTCTACCCATCCTTAATATTTATTGCCCCGATTAATGAAGTGGTGTCTTATAATGGTTTTGTTTGTTTAGCTAGCACATTAACGGGCAACGGGGACTGGTCCCAATTTATAGTTGTTCCCGCGCTCTTTTTATTGACAATCGACTGTTCCAAATTTAAAGTCCCTGGTGACAATTTAACGAGATAAACTTAATTGAGTTTCGTTTGGTTCCGGTTCCGGTCTGACAGGCGTAAACTAGAAACTGTAGGGGCGAAGTAGGGTAGTGATTTGAAATCGGCCGATAGTTTACCGGCCTCTGTGGCGCGCAGGGTGGACGCCCGGCTGCAACGCAGAAGTTGCGGGTTCAATTCCCTCCGGACAAGTATTTATGTTTGTTTCTGCTTATGTGTGAATCTATAATGTATGAACGAGGTGCGTCCTGCGGTTTTACCCGCATATGTCTTGCATATAGCTGTTGGATTTCCAAATAAATAAATAAGTATGTCCAGATCCCGTAGGTATTTTCAAAAATCCTTTCTTATCGGATGCCTACATCACATAAAGAGCGCGCTCTCCAAATTTCAGCTTTCTACTATCAGCGGTTTAGGCTGTGCGTTGATTAGTCAGTATGTCAGGACAAAGAATTTTATAGATACCTATAGATAAAGATTTACATAAAATAAGTATCAATATGTACCTAGCTTTATCGTTTGTCTAGTACCCATAGTTACTTACTTTGGGGCCGGATGGCGATATGTACGATGTCCTGCATTATGCGTTTATTTTATTTAGCTTAAAGTTTAAAGACAGTTCAACCCGGGTCCGGTCCCCCGGTTTAATTTCAATTCAACATCGCGAAAACTTAAGAGAAATCTATACGTACTTGTTTTAACCTATTGCATAGACTTTATCACGGCTTTGAGCGCGGCCACCGAATCAAGAAATTCTGTAACTAAATTAAATCCTAACACCCCCCACTCCGCCTACCAACGTGGTACAAAATAAATAAATAATTATAATTGCATAGGTTGATAAAAAATACTATGCAATAGCCTTACAGCGGCAGTCCCCGAGTGCCACACGTTTTTTTTATAAAACAAGAGTGGATTAATTCTTGCACTTTCACCTTGAAACACCTCAAGATATCCCTCAAAGTTCTCAAACAGATTTAGCTCCTTGTAAAACAATGGCAGAGGAAAGTACATTTTGTTCTCAACAAGTGAACAGCGAAGTTCTTTCAATAAGTGAAAAGATATTGTAGCAAAAGGCTTTCAGAAGTAAGAACTCAACGTACTGGTATTCGACTTGTAGGGTTGCCAGTTTTTAACATACGTAGATAATTTATGCTTTTTGAAAAAAATGTGACCCGTCTCAGGACGCGTGGCAGATGTTAAACATCGAATCATATTTATTTATTTATTCACAAAATAAGTAACAAAAGAGAACTTATGCATAAAAGGTGCCTCAAAAACTCTTTCGAGTTTTACTGTGCACCAGTGAGTCGTTTATCAGCTAAAACTATTTATCTACTGTCTATGTACATATAAACATCAACCAATTATAAAAGCTGTAGGTATAATAAATAAAGACTTTATAGAATTGAATACTTAAAAGGGATATTTCCGTCCCTAACTTAATTTCAAAGGCATATAGCGTGGTGATGCGATGCGTATGTCGGTAAACGGTCGACACGTTTATCGACATAGCCAAACGGATGATCTTCGAAGTGGCAGTGGGCAGGCCATATAGCAGATGGTCGTTGGGGCCGAAAAGTTCTCGAATGGAGACCGCGGATCGGAAAGCGCAGCGTTAGACGTCCACCAACGAGATGGACTGACGACTTGGTTAAGGCCGCGGTTAACAATTACGAGGGAATATCTTCATTTTTCTTTAATGGTACTAAAGGATACAAAGTTGTGTCACTTGTATCATCAATAGTACAAATCATTGTACTACTGACACATATTCAATATTTGAAATCAAATTGTATTTGAGAATATCGTTGTACGCAGCACAGCCCTGTAAAATTGACCAATCAACCCGTTCAGTCGTTCGGAAAGAACCGTTTTAAGTTATTTTACTCGATTCTATACCAGAATTCTCCATTATCATTTCTTTAATTTGGGTCAACTAGATTCCAAATGTATTGGAATTTTTCCTTACGATTTCATTATAAAATACTCACTTTATTAGTAAGCTCTAGATTTTATTCAGAAGTTTGATTTCTTTGCGGGTTGAACTAACTTTTATGAATTAGTTATTAAATAATTGTTCATTGATTACCTTTGAGGGCGGCTCAATGAACATTTTTGCGTTGATTAGAGCTTACTTTAAACCCTCAGTAGGTAAAATTAGGCTTTTCTTCTGATTTGTCATAGGTAGCTAGTTCTTTTTTTAGCCCGCTAATGTGTCCCACTGTAGAGCAAAGCCTCTTAGAGGGTTTAGGCAGTAAGACACCATGAGAGCCTACTCCCTTGCCTTCGGACCTTTTTGAGTCTTAGGACATGTCGGTTTCCTCACGATGTTTCCTTCGCCGTAAGAGCAATTAAATCAAAATACGTTTATCATTCGGATATAAGCAAGATATCTCTTAGAAATGTCAGTTATTATATCTACTGTGTCTTTGGAACGCGACATTCAAAGGAAAGAAGACACAAGATACTCCTGGGGTTTTTTTTGTATTTTTTTAATGTTTTTCTTCAAGAAAAAGCACGACACGACTCTCGGAATGAAAGTCGGGGTATCTACCACTAGACCAACACCGCTCTTAATTACTGTAATAAGTACAAAAATCATCAAAACGTTAATAAAAAGCTACACAAAGAGATCTACATTACAGACGTCGATGACAATATTACCACAAGAACAATAAGGAATCAATTAAGGGAAGTAATCCCAAGGGAACACTGAGGAATGTCATACTGTACCTACCTCGCTTCCCTTCCGATTGTCCGACTCTTAGAGCCGAGCGACGGGTCTATAGAACATTCATGGACTAGACCAGGGGCTTCCAAACTTATTTTGTTACCGCCCACTTTGAGAATAAATTATTTTTAGCGCCCTTTTTCACCTACTTAAAAACCACTTAAAACAAAATATAAATAAAAAAATATTGCACGGCGTTACACACAGCGCAATTTAGCCCTAAACTAAGCACTAGGCTTGTAGTACTATGGGACTAGGTAACGGATATACTACATATTTTACTTTTTTTTTGTAAATACGTACATATGATACATAGAAAACACCCAGACCAGATACAAATATTTATTTTTAAGCATAAATACTTGCATCCAGCGAGAATCGTACCCACAACCTCCTGCATTGCAGTCGGGCCTTCACTCAGACGCGCCACTGAGGTGGTCCAAATGAAATTAATAATTGTAAGCTATAATTAGAGAATATTAAACTATTTTCATTTCAAAACGGAGCTAACTATTGACAGGACAGATATGAGAACTACACGGAGAGAAATATCGAACCGAGTTAGTTTGAGCAATTTCTTAATTAATATTTGTTGATGTTCACATGTTGTAGTCGAGAGTTGAGCGAGAGCTGAGTCTAAGAGTCCTCCTACCTAGATGAAATTACAAATCACCCCCTAAGCCCCTACACAACGCCCTTACAAATCGCCCCCTAAGCCCCTACACAACTCCCCCATTTTTTTTCTGGGTCTCTTACCGCCCCCCCTTAAGCCTGTAGCGCCCACAAGGGGGCGTTATCGCCCACTTTGGGAACCCCTGGACTAGAAATTCCTTAGGGACGGTACTTTCAAAGAAAATGAAAATGCGTCTCATGCCCACTTATGCTTAAATTATGTAGGTATTATGGTGAAATGTTTTGTGAATTGAGCCTTTATTTATCTATACCTATGTTTTAATAACTAGTTGACCCGTCGCACTGCGTATCGCCATCGATTATAAGTTAGCAATGGCAGTTGGACGACGACGGCCATAACGAAGCTCCACTTAGGTATATTATTATTCATTTTAATTCCAAAAGTTGTAGAGCATGATTTCAAAACCGACAAATTTATCTTCACTTGCATACGCCATACAGTACCACCGACTTATATTAGTAATGTAATCTAAAGTCGGGCAACCAAACTTCAATCTGAACTTACCCAGTAAAACTGCCCGACTTCAGATTGCATAAACAAATTAATAAGCCGGTAGGCCGCGCCGGTAGCACTGCGCACGGTATGCTGTGTAGCCCCGGCATAGAATAGGGTCACCCCATCTCTTCCCTTTGGTCTCAAAAAGGCGACCAAGATATCTGAGGGAGACTAGCAAATCTTAAGCTTTCCCGTGCGGTGGCGGATAAACGGTAAAAACTATGCCAAATCTGAATAACAAGGTCAACATAAAAACATACACCGGCGGGAATCGACCACGCAACCTCTGGGTAGCCGGGTGTTTGCGGGACGCTCCTCAGAGTATCATTTAGCATTATTTTATCAGTGACCTTGTAAAACCATGTTTTGTCAATCTACGTGCTAATGTTAAATAGCATCATGGTCATTTTTATGTTAACTAGCTAATATCGAACTCACAATAGTTAACTGCGAAATATAGGAACATTGCATTTTAACGTGCAGTGTTGAAATTCACCTCGAAGAAAGAACTTCTTTTGTGAATTCTATACAGATTTTTTATTGTAATTATTAAATTTGTAAATATTTAAATTAAGGGATCTAACTGCCAGCTATAACGTGCCTTCTGATGCAATTTTGCAATTGAGACGTGGGGTTTGAGGTTTAAGTGTTTTTAAAAACATTTTTAAATAAGGTACTTAGTAGTTTTAATTGCTGGTATCCAAAGGGGTGACAATTACCTCTTTACATATAAATAAAAAAAAATAAAAAATAGTGGAACCCTCCCTTTTAAAAGAGGCAATGCGGTCAGACATTTGTGTACTTTATTGAGTATTTTATAAATTATGTTTATTAATTTTAATTATTCGCTTTTTGTTTTAATAATTATGAATTATAATTTTGTCTTAGATGTCTGGACGAGAAAGTGGGAAGAAAAAGCTTTTGAATTCCCCTATGAAGGAACCCAAACAGCTTGACGATCATGACCTGGCACACCAGCAGAAATTCAAAGAGGAGCAGAAGGCATTACAGGTATTACAGATAGATTCTTTCTCATCCGAGCGATGTTCCGCATCCTTCTCGGGAACCCTGGGTCCGCTAAACCTCAAATGTTTTATTTTATTTTATTTGGGATCGGCCCTAGATGTACAGTAGTTTTTGAGTTTATTCATTACAAACATACGACACACACACACACACACAAAAATACAAATCTTTCCTCTTTATAATATTAGTGTAGACAAACATACAAACACACAAATAATGTTAATAATATACTAGCTGGGTCGCGCAGTTTCACTCGCATAAGTCCCGAAAGGAAGACGAATGCAAAATTTTCAAAGGTTTTTTCGAGAACCGAGATTCGAGAAAATCGAACAATGTTGAGGAATTGTTCAGACGTATTAGTTACAGAATACTTGTTCTGATTTATTTACCACCTTTTTTTTAATTTCAGGATGCGAAAGCCACACTTATAGGCCCACTGACTCATGACGAAATGAAAAAAATAGGCAAAAAGTGAGGAAAAAGACTTGACTTACCTAACTTCAAACTTTTATAGGTTATTTAATTAATTAATAATTCAATTCTACTCTATTCAATCATTTATTAATAATTTAATACCTACACAGCCTCTGTGGCGAGTCGGACGCAGGCCCGACTGCAATGCAGAACGTTGCGGGTTCGATTCCTGCCGGGTACAAGTATTTAGATAACGCTTAAAATCAAATATTTGTTTCTGGTCTGGGTGTCTCTCTATGTATCTTAGGTATGTATGTATTTATAAAAAATAATAATATAAATAAATTTGATACATATGGTAAACACTGAATATCCCATGTCATCGGACCGTGGTGAGTCCTAGGACATGTTGGTTTCCTCACGATGTTTTTCCTTCACCGTAAGAGCGATGTTATTAGCGCACATACCTTTTTCTTAAAGAAAAAGACATTGGTGCGCGGTCGGCCTGGATTCGAACCCACGACTCTCGGAATGAAAGCCGGGGTATCTACCACTAGACCAACACCGCTCTATATATATATATTACATTCGTTGTCTAGTACCCATAGTAAAAGCCTAGTGTCTACTTTGGGACTTAATTGCGGTGTGTAATATTATGAAGGTTTTGTGTAGGTAAGTACAGCTAGACAGTAATTAATATAAGTGAAAATAAGTGATATGATAAGTGTTATTCATGCTTGCTTGCTCCATACTTTGGAAGGCACGTTAAGCAGTTGGTCCCGGTTGTTATCTCTGATAGCAGTCGTAAGGTCAAGTTAGGGGCCTTAAGGCGACTTGACAACTCTAACACTAGATGAGTCACACCACTATACGAAAAGAAGAAGAAGTGCAATTCAGTGAAAACACCCACGTTCCTATAAAATCTAACATCCAGTGAATTGTAATCTAAGTTCACACACTTCCCTGTCGAATATTCGAAAACCGTTCTATTCTGAATTTTATTGAAATCTCAAGATTATTCCTTCGCAATGGCGTCGTCTCCGACAGAACGAACTGCATATAAAAATGGCGTGAATTCTTCCGGAACTAATGTTTTGATAGGTTGGCAGCACTGCCAAGTCCGGCACTCGATAGCTTTACTGGCCAACTAGCCATTGGGGACGTAGTTATAGATGGTTCTTGACAAAGAAAGGTAATATCTAAACATAATTTCCTAAAGTGTTTCCTTCACTTATAAACGTGGAGTAAGATAGGAGTAATTTCACCACTCTTTGTTTCTGATAGGTTTTGATAGGTTGCCCGGTTGGCAGCACTGCCAAGTCCGGCACTCGATAGCTTTACTGGCCAACTAGCCACTGGGGCCGTAGTTATAGATGGTTCTTGACAAAGAAAGGAAATGTCTAAACATCATTTCTAAAAGTGAGTAATCACTTATACTTTCATTTATATACGTGGAGTAAGGTCGGATTAGTGGGAACATGCTTTGTCTTTTTCCGTGACAAAATCTTTTAAAGCCTGAGTCAGTTTTGCCACTTTTTATTTCTGTATGTCACTTTCAAAGTTCTTGTCATGGAAAAAGACCAAGCATGTTCTCACTACTCCGACCTAACTTTACGTTTATTACGTTTATTATTGAGGCTATTAGAAAATATTGTTTTAAAGAAATACTACCAAAAATTCGACCAGTAGTGTTATTTGCTTCATAGCACATTACGCTAGCACGAATGGTTGATTTTTTTACTACCTATATTTTCTCCGTGGTCCAAATGACCTGATCATCAGAACCGCATTACGGTAAACTCGTCATTATTATGATTTTATTGTAAAGTAGGTCTGCATCTATAGCTACGGCCACCGTACGTGTTTCAGAGATCCTAACGATGCCGATTGCTACCCGAAACGTGGAATACTTCATTTTAAAAATTAAGATGGTTGCCAATGTTGTAACTTGATTTCAGTACAAATTCTGTCTTCGAGGCACTAACAAGTTCGTAAATAAAAACAACAAATATAAAACGGCAACACTGCTGCAACAACAGCATTGACGAATTATTTATATGTTTCTTCTTCTTTTCGTGTAGTGGCGTGGCTCACGTTAAGTCGCCTTAAGGCCTCTAACTTGACCTGTCTATCTGAGATAACAACTGTAGGCTACGCCGAAGCTAAGCACGATTTCACGAGGTTTGGAAACAACGCTAAACGTTTTGCACTGGTTTTCATTTTCACTACACTTGTACACTTTCAAATTATATTAAATTAAATTTATCTATTAACACTAAATTGATATTTGCCACCGAAATTAAACAATTTACTCACATTTTCATTACACGAAACTAAAAATTCAGCAACTCATCTCCTCAACGCATAGGTTAGGTATTTTTAATAAGAAGACAAACCCCATCAGTCTTAAATGGATGTTTTAATTCATTCCACGAATACACAGCCTCGATGCTTGTACTATACCTACGTTTCTAATTCGAGGGTACAACGAACACCCTGACCCTTTCAACAGACCCTTCGCAGCGGGAAATCTAATTTGACTGTACGAATTTTGTCTTTAAATTGTTCGAATAATTTGGATCTCGTTTAAAAATAGGTTGAGATTGGATTTAATTAATTTGATTCGTAGCAATGAATGGGAGAATGGGTTGGTTGGTTACATTTAGATGCATTCAGATTGATATAGTAAATAAATAAATAAATTCTGTGAACAACACACAGCGCCATCTAGCCCCGTGGTAAGCGACTAAGCTTGTGTTACGGTGACTAGACAACGAATATAATACTTATATTTATTTGTACTTACCTACATATTATACATAGAGGGACACCCAGACTAGATACAAATATTTGTTTTTTAAGCATAAATACTTGCACCCGGCGGGAATCGAACCCGCAACCTTCTGCATTGCAGTCGTGCTTTATTATGAACTGGAGCTGATAAGATGATTTAGACTCATGTTCTATTTACGCGAAATAAATAGATATTTAAAGTTGGTGCAGCATTGTCTAAATATTTAATAAGACCTACATAGTTTTATTTATTGACTTTTCGTTATTCTCCTGTTTATTCTAATTTGTTTTCGCGATGTTCGATTGAACCAAAAAACGAGTTTCAGTATGGTTTCAGTCTTATCTTTAATTAAAAAATTACTTCTTCAGCCGATTCAGCTAAAATTCGTTACATAATTATTCTAAAAACCTGAATTATTTTTAGTTATTCGGTATATTCTACCCAATGAACGTTGGCATTATGTAAAAACTTTTTTATAACTTGCTTTGGGTACTTGTACTTATTCCGACAAAATTACACTTAAGACTACTAATTTGACAGGGCTTAGACCGGACAATACTTAGTAGCGTGTTTAAGCTGGGTCCCACGGTCCGTTATATCACAGGCCAGACCAGGCCTGTAGCGGCCTGTTTGACAGATTTTCGTCTCGCGCGACGACAGGCTTCATCGGACACTAAGCTTTCCACGGCCTGTCCGTCTGTACTGGTTTTTATCTGCTGGTGCGATCTGATTTTTTGGAAAATAATTTTAGGTTTTTGAAAAAGTGGTTTCTACACCTGACAGAATTGGAAACTTCACCCTTTCAAATCCGTCGTAATGCGGCTTGCGCTTGCGATTACTAATTTCCTATGTCTAGGCTAGGAACTTAAGACTTTCTCCTTTACTTTTAATCTTTAATTTATTTTTAAACCCCGTTACTTATAAACGATAATTAAGTTTATATAACGATTGTCTTTTACTGTGGCATGAAGTTTCAAAGTTAACAGACAGAGACAAACGTTATATAAACTTAGTCATCGTTTATAATTAGGGGTTTAAAAAACAATATTGGGCAAATATACGCATGGACCGGCTGGCGTCGTTACACTCCTCGGGTGATTTTGGGAGCTTTTGGAAAGCAACCGATAAATTAAATCACAAACCTAGATTGCCAGTAAGTGTAGATGGATGTAGTGAGAGCAAAGATATTGCCAATATGTTTAAGAGCCAGTTTCAGGTGAAGTCATCTTTGGGTGGGATGACTGGGATGAGCGACGCTGGAACTGTGCGTGATAGTAGTATTCACTGTCGAGTTACCGCTCGAGAAGTAACTTCAGTAATTAAGAATATGAAAAGGGGAAAATCACCAGGACACGACAGTCTCAGCGTTGAACATCTCAGGCATGCAGGTAGACACCTGTCCGAGGTCCTAGCGGAGTTGTATTCCCTGTGTCTGGTTCACTCGTATTTACCGCACGACCTTATGAGAACTTTAGTGGTTCCTATTCTTAAAAATAAAAAAGGCGACATAGCCGATAAACGTAATTACCGACCTATCTCTTTGGCTACAATACTGGCTAAAGTGCTTGACTGTGTGCTAGACAAACGACTTGAGGAATACCTACATCTTCATGATGCGCAGTTTGGATTTAGGCGTGGTCTCTCAACCGAAAGTGCTATTTTCAGTCTAAAGCACACAGTTAGATATTATACCGGCCGAAAGACTCCTGTCTACGCGTGCTTCCTAGACCTTTCAAAAGCCTTTGATCTTGTGTCATATGATAAGCTGTGGATGAAAATGAAAGGGGGAGGCGTGCCAGACACACTGATCAACATTCTTCGGTACTGGTACGGAAATCAAGTCAATGCGGTGAGGTGGGGTAATGAGCTGTCGGACGTGTATGGGTTGGAGTGTGGTGTGAGACAAGGGGGGGTAACGTCTCCTAAACTCTTTAATCTCTACATTAACGACCTTGTTGTTGGTCTCAGCAGTAGACGTATTGGCTGTTATGTAGATAACGTATGTGTCAACAATTTAAGTTACGCTGATGACATGGTCCTGCTGGCACCAACAATTGGGGCGCTCCGGGAGCTCATTAGGGTATGTGAGCGGTACGCTCATGAACATGGTCTCATTTATAATGTTACCAAAAGTGAATGCCTGGTTTTTGGGGTTCGCGGTAGGACATCAATAAACACTCCTCCAATCCTACTTAATGGTGTACAATTAAATCGGGTACATCAGTACAAATACCTCGGTCATTGTATTGATGAGAACCTCAATGATCAGGTAGACATAGAGAGGGAACGTAGAGCATTGGCAGTTAGGGCAAATATGATCGCTCGCAGATTCGCAAAGTGCAGTATGGAGGTGAAGATTACTCTTTTCCGAGCGTATTGTCAAAGCTTCTACACGTGCTCGTTGTGGATGGATCATACAAAGCAGTCGCTAAATGCTCTACGGATCCAATATAATAACGCGTTTAGGATGTTGATGGGACTGCCACGATGGTGCAGTGCGTCGGGAATGTTTGCTGATGCTGCAGTGGACAGTTTCCAAGCTATTTTAAAAAAGCGAACTGCTTCTCTTCTTAGACGTATCCGCGGCAGCTCTAACAACATCCTGAACGTTGCGGCCAATAAATATGAGACCATTATGTATCACTGTATAAAAGTGGCAGGTGGTTTTGACAAAAAGCATACATATTTTGTTCAGTAATGTAATATTGATAAACTGATAATTGCGATATTTTTATTTATTTTTTTTACTATTTTAGATTAATTAATTAAATATTTTTGTCACTAACATAGAATTAAGGTATACTTACTAACAAAACAATGGATCTATGATATCTGACTTGAATAAATGAATTGAATTGAATTGAATTGAAAATATTTTTATAATACTTAAAATGGTTTTAGAAAAATCTAAAACCTTCTGTTTTCGCGATGTTGTATTGAAATTAAAGACACCACGCGATTCATACCAAAAAATGTCTTTAATAGATAAATGATCTTAATATTTTTTTGTTTAGTTTTGCATGAATATTTTAATTTCTTTGTTTACCTTGCTTCATAAGAAACATAACTGAGTTAAATAAAACACGACAAACACAAATATCACGCTATTTTTACACCGGAATTAATTTCGTTCAATCTCGCTAAATTACCTCCAATTTGCATAAAATTTATTCAAACATTTTTTATTTGAAACTACCCACATTTTTATAAGTAGAAGTATCTGGACTAGCTAACGCGTCTGGCTTTGTAGGTACGTGATTTACTTTTTGGCTTTTACTAGCTCTTACCTGCGACTTTAATCACGTAGAATTAAAAAAAAAATACCTACTTCAAAAAGGTAGGAGTTTCACAATTCGGTTGTGACTATTTTTATCACACATATCAACATTACCAACACTCAGCAACTTAGTTTAAATTCCATGTAAGTCGGACCCACGCACGAAGGGTTCCGTACCATTTCACAAAAAACTCACCTTTGTTGTATGGAAGCTGATGGGAGCGCTACTTAAATATTAAGTTTCTTCAGTTTTATAAGTTGTTGTTATAGCGGCAACAGAAATACAAATCATATGTGAAAAATTCTACTGTCTAGCTGTCACGGTTCATGAGATACAGCTTAATGACAGACAGACAGGCGGAAGGACAGTGGAGCGGTAGGTACCCTAATGGTAATGTGACCATGATTTTAGTTGTAATGAAACTATTTTTAAGATGGGAATAAATTAAATTCATCTAAGTAAGTAAATTCATATATTAGCTAAATGCTTTGTTACCACTGGGTTTCAAACAGACAAACATTCTGCTACCTGCATAAGTAGGGAGACACGTCTCCAGCCATACAAGTGACCTACTCTGTCTCCACTTATACAAATAAATTAGTGCTCTCAGAGTGGAGTGACAGAAGGCGCTAGCGACGACGTCCTGTCTTGAATACTGAACAGGCTAATGTCACCATGATTTTAGTTTTTATGAAATTATTGCTAAATTATGTTTAAAACAGAAATAAACTAGTAATTCTGCGAACAGTCGACCTCGCAAGCAAATAGCCCTCTTAGCGAAATACTTCATCAATCAAATATCCTTAGATTGATCAATAATGTCAAACGCCCAGAACCATAAACAAGCATTTATGGTCGGCTTAAATACTTGTCGTCGGTGGGAATCTAACCCACAACCCTCGGCGTCAGAGCCCAGGGGTCACATAATATTTGATGTGGACCTACTTGTTAAGTAGTTACCTACATAAACATGAGTATTATTTAATCTAATTTATCCGGTGTACACTACCGTTGTATAGGTTTGTTATTACGTGAACTTAAAAAAAAACATTTTGTTAAACTTTTAGAAATTTACTCAATATTAAAATTTGTTATTGTATCCAATAGAGAATAAAATTGTTATGCTTTGTGTGACGTATAGAAATAAATGCAATGCCGTGGAGTCGCACGGGCACGGGCGCGGAGGGGCGCGGGGAGACGCCGGCGAGCTCTCGGACCGAGTGCACGTGTTACTCCCCGTCATTAGGAAAGTACCTAAGTTGTTTTATATCGAGATACCAGGGAAAGGTCAAACATCACACCTGGCGACGTTACATTGAGTGAGTGATTTATTTTCCCAAATTTTCAAAACAGAAAGGGGAGCTAAGTTTAGCAGTGCATAATAGGTACCATGCACAAAAAATCCCACAAAGTGTATGAATAAAATTACCAAGGTACAAAAAATATAAATATAATGTTGTGTTCGTTTCGTTCCCTAAAAGTATTAGATTAACTAATTATTGTAAATAACTAAGTATTATGTACAGCAATAATTTAAACATTTATATTATAACAACTAAAAATAATAAAAAAATAATATTATAATTAAATGTATTTATAGTCATTATTATTTTTATAAGTATAATAGCAGATATAATTAAGTGGCTTGTAATTTTAAATAAAATTTGTACATTTTCAATTTTTACAATACCTATTAGTGTATAGGACTGAAATAAAATTATAGACCACTGCTATTAGACTTGGGGATTCGAAGGTAGTTAAAAACAACATTGGTGCAGCCATCGCGCCAGGCTGGCGCCGCCAGCCACCTGGCGATCTCAAACACCCGTGCGCACGTGCGGTGCGGTATGTCTCGTAGACACTACCGTAGATCGTAGCAGAGCCATATAGCGTAGCACTTCGCTACAGGCTTCGTTCAACTTTTAGACAAATAATCAATAAAATATCTGAGTACTTTGACATGGGGGAACGAAATTGAATTCAACATTTAAGTACATACCTTAATAAGATCTAGTGAGACTTGCATGCAACATACACTACGAAGGCGTTGTAACTTTTAACGCTAAGTGCCATGCTAATGTAACGGGTTGTTCAAGTTAGCACAATGATAAATGTACATACAAAAAGTATATTATATGTATAATATACCACAAAATGTTTTATACTGATCGACTAGTGGGTGATTGGTACAAGTATGTACACTACGATGATATATACTATAATACTATATTAAGAGTACAAATGGTGTCAAATTAAATTAAATTAAATTAAATTAAATTAAATTAAATTAAATTAAATTAAATTAAATTAAATTAAATTAAATTAAATTAAATTAAATTAAATTAAATTAAATTAAATTAAATTAAATTAAATTAAATTAAATTAAATTAAATTAAATTAAATTAAATTAAATTAAATTAAATTAAATTAAATTAAATTAAATTAAATTAAATTAAATTAAATTAAATTAAATTAAATTAAATTAAATTAAATTAAATTAAATTAAATTAAATTAAATTAAATTAAATTAAATTAAATTAAATTAAATTAAATTAAATTAAATTAAATTAAATTAAATTAAATTAAATTAAATTAAATTAAATTAAATTAAATTAAATTAAATTAAATTAAATTGTTTTAGGTCACCCAAAAAAAATGAACCAATCTCAGGTACCACCATTAGAACATTTCGATTGTGACAACGACAGCGCATCTTTAGGGATTCGCTGGGAGAAATGGAAACGGTCTTTAGAAATTTACCTTTTCGCCGCTAACGTTACCGATCCGAAAAAGAAACGCGCCAACCTTCTTCACATGGGTGGTCCTACCCTCCAAGAAATTTATTTTAATATTCCTGGAGCTCACATCTGTGACGAACCTGCAGTAACTGGCGAGAACGCAACGTCAGTGGATGTTTACATAATAGCTTTAGATAAATTAGACGAATATTTCACGCCCAAGCAAAGCGCACTTTACGAACGTCATCTATTTAGGCTCTTGAAACAAGAACCTAATGAAAAATTTGAAAAGTTCGTATTGAGGTTAAGAACCCAAAGTTCAAAGTGCAAATTTACTAAAGAAGAAGATAGTTTAATTGACCAAATAACCGAAAAATGCGCTTCACATGAGCTTAGGAAGAAAATATTAACATTAGGTGACACTGCTACTCTTGATAAAATTATTAATGAAGCCAATGTGCTGGAATCAGTTCAAAGACAGTTGACTGGTTTCAGTGAAGGTACTCTAACAATAAATAAGATAGAATCGAAATGGAATAAAGACTCCGACACTAAGTGTCTCAGATGTGGTGGCATGAAGCACAATGAAAAAACCTGTCCTGCAAAAGATAAAGTGTGCCGTAAGTGCGGTTATGTAGGCCATTTTCAATCCCAATGCCGTACTCGTGCTAGTAAGAGAAAAATCACCAGTACTAACGGCACTAAACATGTCCCCAAGAAAATGAAAATTAATTACGTAGGTGATACTGAAGCTAAGCTGCAGCATAAATCGGGGACGGAAGATCCACGATATATATTTTACATGGACGAAGATACCAAAGTTAATTGTAGTATTGGAGGTATCGAGATGGACTTATACATTGATTCCGGTAGCATTTCGAACATAATTAGTGATAAAACTTGGATAGATCTTAAAAGGCAAGGCATCCAAGTCACCAATCAGATTGCTAAGCCTAACAAAACCTTTATGGCCTACGGCAGTAATACACCACTAACAGTATTAGGTTCATTTGAAGCACAGATCACCCTGGGGTCTGAAACAAAATCTGACACATTTTATGTAATCAAGGACGGAAATCGTGACTTGCTAGGTAAAGACACTGCCATAGCACTTAAGGTGCTCAAAGTAGGGGTTGACATTAACTCGGTGAGTGACGAAAAGATCTTCCCTAAATTTAAAGACGTTAAGTTGAACATCTCCATCGACAAAACGGTTCCACCAGTTACACAACCATATCGTAGAGTCCCGATCCCTATAGAGGAAAAAGTTAATAAAAAACTAGAACAATTAGTTAAACTCGACATCATAGAGTCTGTCAAAAAACCTTCAGGTTGGGTTTCGCCTATAGTGCCGGTTTTAAAAAATGATGGAGATGTTCGGCTCTGTGTCGATATGAGATGCGCAAATAAGGCTATAATAAGAGAGAATCACCCACTGCCTACTATGGACCAATTTTTACCACGTTTCGGGTCAGCAAAAATATTTTCAAAGCTTGACATTAAAGATGCATTCCATCAGTTAGAGATCGACGAAGCGAGCCGTGATATAACAACTTTCATTACCAATCGTGGTTTATTTCGTTACAAGAGACTTATGTTCGGAATATCATGTGCCCCGGAACTATTCCAAAAAACATTGGAAAGACTCTTATTACCTTGTCAGGGCGTCGTGAACTTCATCGATGACATAGTTGTCTTCGGAAAAGATGAGATTGAACATCGCGAAAGACTTGATCACGTCTTGAGGGTTTTAGAGGAGTCCAATGTGTTTTTAAATCATAAGAAATGCATATTTAATGCCAAGCGAATCAGTTTCTTGGGACATGAGTTGAGTAGCAATGGCATCAAACCTCTAGACAGTTACATAAAAGTAATAGAGTCGTTCCGGTCACCCAAAACAGTCGAAGAGGTACAAAGTTTCTTAGGCCTAGTAAATTATGTTAATAAATGGGTTCCGAACTTTTCAACGCTGACCGAACCCATTCGCAGGCTTATCTTATTAAAACTTGGCCAGAAATCTGACATCACAGAGCACTGGAAGTCAGAGCAAATTGCTGCATTTATTAAACTCAAGTCTTGTCTCAGAAATATAAAATCTCTTGGTTTTTATGATCCAAACGCGAAGACCGAGGTAATGGCAGATGCAAGCCCAGTTGGGCTGGGTGCGGTTCTAGTTCAGAAGGGACCGGCTGGTCCCCGAGTAATATCTTTCGGCAATAAGAGCCTGTCCGAGGTTGAAAGGCGCTATTGTCAAACTGAAAAAGAAGCACTGGCACTTGTTTGGGCCGTGGAACACTTCAAGATGTATTTGTACGGAAAACAATCCTTCGACCTCGTGACAGACCACAAGCCGCTGGAAGTTATTTTCGGGCCACGTTCGAAACCCTCGGCAAGAATCGAGCGATGGGTGTTACGACTTCAATCATACAACTTCAAAGTTGTATTTCGGCCGGGTAAAATCAATATAGCAGACCCACTGTCTAGATTATGTCCTGAAACAAAATCCCTATCGTTTGATGACGAATACCACGTCCACCAAATAGTTGAGCATGCAAGACCCGTGGCCACTCCAATGCAAACGTTAGTAAAAGCCTCTCAAGCTGACGAAGACACGAAATTGGTTAGGAGAGCGTTGACCACGGACATTTGGGACCCGCGTATAAACAATTACAGGATTTTTCAAACGGAACTTTGGACGCATGAAGGGCTTTTGCTACGCACTGACAAAATAGTGATCCCATTAGCTCTAAGAGAACAAGTGCTTAATGCAGCACATGAAGGCCACCCCGGCATAGCGGCAATGAAAAATCGTTTGCGTACCAAAGTATGGTGGCCTAAGATTGACAAGGACGCAGAAAGTAAAGTCAAAAGCTGCAAAGGTTGTGCCGTGGTTTCTATTGGCAATCCACCATTGCCCTTAAAAAGACGTGACTTGCCTTCACAACCGTGGCAAGATGTAGCAATCGACTTTCTGGGTCCTCTCCCATCGGGACATTACTTATTCGTGGTGATTGACTACTACAGCCGCTATAAAGAAGTAAAGGCGATGAAATCAATCACTACAAAAGACACTAAAACTGTACTTGAAGAAATTTTTTCACGATTAGGCCTACCTTTGACAATAACCGCCGACAATGGTAGGCAATTTACCAGTGAGGAGTTTAAAAAATTTTGCTCAGAGCTAGGCATCAAAGTACTCCACACTACTCCATATTGCCCTCAACAAAATGGTGAAGTGGAGCGCCAGAATAGGGACATTCTCAAAAGACTTAGAATTAGCCAAACCCTTAGATCCGATTGGCAGAAAGATCTTTTCAACTACCTCATGATGTACAATAGTACACCCCATACGACGACAGGAAAAACACCCTCAGAACTATTTTTTTGCAGGAAATTTAGAGACAAAATCCCATCAATAGAGTTAGGCATTCCCTCAAATGATTTAGAAATTAGGGATCACGACAAAAAAATGAAAGAAAAGGGGAAAAATTATGAAGATCAGAAAAGGAAATCAAAAGAGACTGAGTTACAAATCGGAGAAAAAGTATATATAAAAAATTTTGTGAAAGAGAATAAACTTACAAGCCAATTCAATCCAGTGCCACATACGATAGTTGATTCAAAAGGAGGCGAATACAGCGTGAAAAATGATGAAACCGGACAAGAATACAAGAGGAACATAATTCATTTAAAGAGGGTGGAAGGAGAATGGAGAGTTTGTGGCGCTGATACTGTTAGAAATCAAGAAGAAGTTACAGAGGAAGCAGTACAACCGGAAGATTCACAAGCGGAGATTAATTTATTAGAGATGAACTAACAATGTGATTGATATTTTCATATAAATAAATAATACTTTATCTATTATCACTATCACATCGCATTATTGGTTTAGTCTGGGTTTTAGAAAAATGTAATTTACAGACGTTACTTGTTATATTAGAGAAGACTGATTGTGATTTAATTTATATTAACGTTAGTTTAATTTCTTAGAAAAAAAGAGAGGTGTGACGTATAGAAATAAATGCAATGCCGTGGAGTCGCACGGGCACGGGCGCGGAGGGGCGCGGGGAGACGCCGGCGAGCTCTCGGACCGAGTGCACGTGTTACTCCCCGTCATTAGGAAAGTACCTAAGTTGTTTTATATCGAGATACCAGGGAAAGGTCAAACATCACACTTTGAAAGTATAGGGCTAAGTTTGGGATCAGTACCCCTACCGCGAGTTGAGTATTTACGTATCAACTCATTAATCATAATATCATATCTCGCAAACATGGGGTTTGGGTTCGAAAATGTACCATCATTGTCTTTATTCATTGTAACAGTTATAGTGTATAGTACTACGTTGAATTTTGATCGAGTCGTCAAGCCCAATAGCAGAGCTGTTGTTTTTACGTACACACAAAGTGTTAGTAAAAAGACGTATAGGCGAACAAATTTTGCTTTACGACATTTGGAAACTTGATTATATTCGGCTTTCGGCTGCAATTAAATTAAAAGGTAATTCATTATAAACGACGTATCGAATAGGCTCCGAATTCTTTCACTAACAAAGAGCTACATTATCGCGAAGTAACATAAGCTATTCGGGATTCCCACGGGACCGGCTAGTAAAGTATAAAGAATATCCCATCAAACTCCAGTATTGTGGTCACAATAACAATAACACTCAAGCTCTCCACGAAGGCGTTGCAGGCAGTTCTAGAAAGATGGTTTTGTTTAAAATGGATGAAAAAAACCGGTCAAGCACGAGTCCAACTCGCGGCCGAGGTAATAATTAATTATATAAATTATGGTTATGTTTCAGTTTTAAGTACATATTAAAATAACCTAATAGGTATTAATTAATTTGTTTTGTCATTTGTATTAATGAACTATTTGTGATATAATAACATGATTTTCTGTCTTTGTACCTACTAACTAAAAATAAAGTCCTAAAAAAAACTTAGTCATCTGTTAATCATCGTTTATAAATAAGGGGGTAGGTGTATTTACCACACTTAGAAAATAGGTACTGCTTATTGAAAAAAACGCAAAACTGAAAAAACGTAAGTACTTACTTAAAACATACTTCAGAAAGGGGAAAAATAATAATTGTGCCTTCCTGCTTTTTTTTCCTTTTTTTTTAAGTCGGTTTTTAATTTGTTTAGTTGAACTTCAAATTAAAGTAACAAAAATAGTGAAACAAGCATTCTAGAGCAAAATTCTTAGAATATGTGAAGGATCCTCGAGTTTAAAGCCCAGAATATTCTCCTATCTTAAATGAATACCGACTTTCCAAGACCTACTTTGCCTTTTGTTGAGAAAATATTTTTAAATTTATTTTTGAGGGACGTTAGCCATTGTCATGGGTAGGTTTTGAACCTTATTTTCTAGGTTGTAGAAGATATTTTTCTTTGTATTTCTGTAGAAAGGTTTTTGTTTCTGCGTTTTGGAAAGCTTTGATAAAATAAATATTTGTTTCTGGTATGGGTGTTTTCTATGTATCATTGTATGTAGTATATACGTTGTCTCGTAATACTCATAGTACAAGCCTAAGGCTTATAGTTTGTGGTTCTATTGCACTATGTATAACGTCGTGGAATATATTATTTATTTATTTTATAGACCGGGATGCAATCGTCGGTATCTCATCTTGTACCAGATGAGAAGATGAGACATTATGGTGCGAGAACAAAAAAATAAAATCGCCCCATCCATTTGCGTGCTACGATGCTACAGACACCTACACCAGACACATACAAAAACCGTGACAATCCTTCGTGCTCCGGTTCCCTGCATCGGTGAAAGATGTCTTGTTTTCTGCCGACTTCGGGCCAGCTGGCATTGTGTACCGCCGCTTTAGGGAAGCGCGTCCGATTTTAGAAACCCCTAAACCCTAATTTTAATTAATATTATCTGTATGTATGTTAGTCTATAAGGTATATACATATTTATATGAATAATTATTAAATGTCATCTTCATTTTTTTATATTGGTGTCTCGGTTACTACGATACAAGCTGTGCTTGTGCGTAATAATAAATAAATATTGTATTGTATTGTATATTGTATTATACACCTCAAACTTATATCACCCCTATTTTTCAGAAGAAGGACCTCAGGGCTCTATAGGGTTAGAAAGTAGGTAGTAAATACGGCACAGTTTGAAACTAAAATCTTGCGCCTTTTTTAGTCATATCAAATTTCCTGATAGCGTCTGTGGGTAACCCATCTCAGATAATTCGGGTTCGGTTCTATACGTGGACCGAAAACTTTCATGATGGATCGGCTTATAAAACTAGATTAGTACGGTCAGCATCAAAACTCGATGACTACTGATTTTCAAAATCGCTGTACATCATAATAAAATTGTGGGGTATCAAAACAAGGCAGACATTCTGAAAGTAAAAGAGAAGGTAGATAGTTAACAAACATGCCTAAGTTGTCGTAGATGGTAAAAGTACTGATGCAAAGATTCAGCGTGTGAGTAACTGGTAGACTAATTAGTTAAGTCGGTACTTCCAGATTGAACAAATATGCGTCGTTGGTTCGAATCCCGCTCAGCGTCTTGTCAAAGCGTTGTGTTTTTGTAGTTGTGTTTTTGCTTTTAAAATATTTCTCTGAACGTCCAGTGTAGGCTTGAGTATTTAAAATAAAAATAGAATATTATTTTTAGAATTTCTCTCCTGTTTTGACACCTCACAATTTTTATGAAGTATAGCTGTTTGTGCCATTATTATTATTTTAATCTAGTTTTATGTTTGATTTTATTTGATTTTGTTTTTATTTCATGTTTTTTTATTATTATTGTAATTTTATTTTGGTTCAATATACAGCGTTATCTAATCTAATCTATTTTGAACAATCTGATGACTTTTTCTGCTGACTGTACCTGCTATGCCTCACAAGTTACCCTTTTGGAAGCACACGGCACAAAATATTATTTTTGTTGTTTCTCCTTGCCAACCAAAATAGCTTGTATCTAGATTATCTAGATTCTAATACTTACATAGATTTTCTATGACTAATATTATTATTAAAAAATACTAATAAATTCTGTGAACATCACACAGCTCCATCTATCCTCATGTTAAGCTATTAAGATTGTGTTATGGTGACTAGCCAACGGATATACCTAATACTGATATTAGTTTTAATACCTTGTGGCTGCCTGGGAATAGGATTCAGCTTTACAAACGTGGTCAAATGTTGAAACAAAAGTAGTCGACTGTTTCCTCCCTGGATAAAGACATTAGAGAAATATGTTCATGCCATAAAACCTATATCAGCCATGACCATTTCTCCTACATTTTGATTTTAGAAGTGTAAACTTCTTTTAGCGCGGTACCTACGCATATTTTTAGAAGAGATAATATCTCTGGACTCGCGTCACCGTTACCGAGACGCAGCTATAGTGGGTGCATTGCATATACAAGTTTTCACGATAAGTTTTCACTTCTGTCGGCACTCCCGGAGTGCAGTTTTTTTTCTTCATATTCTTCTTTTTTTTTTTTAAATTCCAACTACAAAATTAATAAAACCAAAACGTAAGGGCATTGTCACGGCAGATACTAAAAAGGTTTTACGACACAAACATAATATTTGGTCCAATGTCTTCATCCATTGAGGAAACAGTCGACTACGTTTGCAAAGACAACGAGTAGGTACCCATTCCTCTTAACTAACAAATTAATTAACCCTTACAACACACAAAACACACACAAAGGGGTTTTCAATAAGACAACTGCGTAACCTATAGAAATGGCCTTACACTGTCAAACCCAGAGGATCCCTTACCTACCAATCCGACCACAAACTCACAAGACAACGTTTTGGTAAATTAAGATAACTACTGTATCTATTTGTTATTATATAACAATGACATATTGTGTTAACGTCTTCTACATACTGGCTGACCCGGCGCTACTTCGTATCACCATAAAAAAAACAAACCGTGCAGGGTATAGTTCGAATTTCGAAAAGTGGTGGAACAGAATGTCCTTGTTTTGATGTACAAAAATACCTCCTGCTCCTACGGTTTTTGATTGGAACAAAATAACCATGTGTAGGTACCTGACCTATATACCTATTTATGTACAGTACCTACTTACCTACTCCAGATAGGTACCTAGGTATATATAAACAAACATACCTACACTAGTATAATATCTCGTAGGTGTATAATATATAAACCTTTCAAATCGGATCGACAGTGAAGCGTGTGGGTGTGATCCTTCCCAAGAACCTACACAATGGTACCTTCATTGAGTACCTTCCGATAAATGCCGATTATTGAGAGACAATACGTATTTGGCAGTTCATAATATGAATACCTACAAGGTACATTCATACTTATATGGCTATTATGGTGTTTAAAATAAATTCATTACTACATCATAAGGATCCGTTCACACAGACCGGCTCGGAGAGGAGAGGAGATTTTTATCACGTTTAAAACAGAGTTTGGAGTTATGGTAATAAGTTTATTTTTACATGTCACTAATTTTATTATTGAGATTGCTTGAGAGCAAAGTTTGAGAGAAGTGACATATAAAATACCTTATTACAATAACTAAAAACTTTGTTTTAAACGTGATATAGTTGCATAGTTACAAACGATAGTTGCAAATAATACACTTAAAATGAAACTATAATTTTATTTGTAACTGGGGCCTGATTATGAACTTTGTTGCTAACAAATCTCGATTGAAACAATTAAAGGTTTTGACGCAGATCGTCATTTTCGCCACTGGTCATTGCGAAAATTTGGTCACTTTCGCAGAATGTCATTTTCGCAACTAGTCACTTTCGCAAAAGGTCACGAAAACACTTAGAAATATATCGTGTTAAAAATACTTAAGACTTTTAAGACGTTTTGATTTTTTTCCTAAACTATTTTTTATAAATTTAATTCTATTCTAATTTGAAAATAGTAAAAAAGCAAAACTTAAAATGGTCATGGCAGATTATATAGGTTTTATGGCATAAACATTATTTCCTCTAAGGTTTATCCAGGGAGGAAAGAGTCGACTATGTTTGTATGGAGAAAGACTAGGTAAGTAGACTGTTTAAGTCCTTAATTCTATCAGAGAAGTGATAACTAAATGAATCCACTTAACAGTAAGATATCAGAGATCTTCAACGTTGGCAGTGACGAGGGTAGGTTTAATGATAATGACTGGAGGCAACCCGCTGAGGAATCAACTCTATTAGAGGCTGACGGCTACGTTTTCGACGCTGGGTTGCTGAAGTGGGGGAAAACCTAGACCCCTTATTAAACGCGGACTAAGCTCGGATTAATTAACTGACTTACAGCCGAATACAGGAACGCCACTTAAAATTTGAATAGTACTTAAAATAATTTCAAATTTCTTTCAAGCGATGTTTCCGGTTGCATTCCCTTTAGGGAGCCTGAGCTTAAAAAATAATAATTCTAAGTTTGAATTCAGAAGCTGCTCACATTTTTAAGTAGCTCTTAATTTTCAATTGGAGTTACCACCGAATATCTAATCCAACAGAACAGCTTCATACAAGCCCGTGGCGAAGGTACTGCACTACATGCGCAGCTATGTGTGCGTGACCTCTCTTACCGACAGTGTGCCGACGACTTCACGTACGTGAGCCGAGTAGGCGCTTCGCGGTTTGCGTGACTTCTCACCGCTTTAGCGGTGCTAGTTTCATAGCTGCCCATGTAGTGGAGTACCTAACGCCGCGCCGCGCCGCGGGCTAGTATGAAGCTGTTGTTCTATTGGATTAGATATTCGATGGTGTTACTGTAAAACGGTTTACATTATATTATAAACTCTTCCAAAATCTCTTATGAGATTTTTTTAATGAAAAGAGATTTCGATTCCAGATTAGTTTGTTTGTGACGAATATGCTCCCAAACTACTGGGCCGATTTTAAAAACTCTTTCACCAATTGGAAGCTTCATTATCGAGAAGTAACATAGGCTACTTTTGATCCCAATGTATCCACGGGATCGGGAATTACGTGGGAAAATGGGCAGCTAGTCTCTAGTCTAGCGAGTAGTTTAGTAAAATAATATACCCCTGAAAGCCGGTCTAAATGACTCACCTTGTATATGGAATCAGGAAAAAATTATGCTTATAGTGGTCTTCTGAGATAGTTTTACAAAAAATAAATCATCGTCTGTAATCAAAACTTTTATTGATTTTATAATTTTATTGTTTAAAAATAAAAGAAAATTGAATTCATATTCCTAATATAAATGAATTTTGAATAGACAATTGTCAAGTGATTTTAATAACAAAATTGAATTTAAATAACTCCATAAATTCTTATGAATTTTCATACCAATTTCAAGTAGGTAAGTAAATTAAAGAAAATATTATAAGTGAACCTTAACTCAGTAACAATTTCAGGAAAAATCCGGAGGAATAAGGAGAAATTTACATTTTTTTTCGGGAAAATACCGAAGAATGGCATTAATTATGGAACCCTTGGGGGTTGGGGGTCGACATATTTTCGGTTTAGGGACGAAAATGGAGGTCGGATGACCGAATATGATTTATATTAGCTAAGGAAACAATGTAAAACTTTTGGGATGTTTTAAACATGGCACTGAAAAATCATATCCTAGTCATATTATAAAGGTGAAA
The DNA here is from genome assembly GCA_958496205.1 of Idaea biselata. Classification (NCBI taxonomy): domain Eukaryota; kingdom Metazoa; phylum Arthropoda; class Insecta; order Lepidoptera; family Geometridae; genus Idaea; species Idaea biselata. The sequence continues at coordinate 28,839,130 of OY292401.1, forward strand.
GTTTGTGTCTATATGTGTGTGTCTGTCGCTCCTTCACACAATCCTTCACGATTCACGCATACCGAGTTTCACAGGCGCCATCTAGTGATAAACTGGCGTCAGTGGATGTTGTCGTTTAGCCTCCGGCATAGAATAGGGTTACCCCATCTTTTGCCGTGGGTGTCGTAAAAGGCGACTAAGGGATAAATAGGGAGGACTAGCAAAACTTGAGTTCTTCCCGCACGGTGGCGGATAAATTGCTTGGTCCCTAGAAGGGTTGACGTCAGGCAGGTGGCCGGCCGTAAAAATATTGTCAAATCTATTAGCAGAAGGTATGGTCAATGACTTACCTACTGCGCCAACGCCAAATATTTAAGGGTTTAGCGGACCCCGGGCTCCCGAGAGGGATGCAACCGGGAACATCGCTCGAATGAGAGAGTAGATGTTGTCGTTGCGTACACGGATTTCCCATAGTCCATTGTTTATTTTAGGGAGCCCGACTCGCACTTGGTCTTTCATTTCTTCTTCTAAATTTCAAGTCACGACACGGTAGAATAGACGTCGCCTTTTACTAACGGTCTTCAATCAAGTGCGGGACAACTGATTAGGGTCGGTAATCTGATATACGTGACGACAATTAATTCGATATGCATGTAGCGGAGCGGCCAGTGTGTAATGCATCATAGTAATTGCAAATGACAGGTTTCGTTGATTGAGTTAAGTTGCTATATACCTACTGATGCTAGTAGAATAGAATAAGACTCTCATCGGGAGGAATTACCTAAGCTGTTTCAGAATTCCATGCCCCTGAAGGGTTTTAAACCAACGCCATACATCTACAGTTTTATCTTTCTAAACAACTAAGACATGACAAAACTCCTTCAAGAACTCCTTTTAGCATCTTTGAAAACAAGATCCTACGCCCGTATCTTTAGACGAATCTTAGTGATTACTTTGGCTAAGTAATGCCCTGTCTCGCTCTTATTACTGATTTTTTACCGTTAACTAGAATGTGACAGACACATTACTTAGACAAGTAATTAGTTAGAATTTACTATAAATACGAGTGTTAGTAAGGGTTAAGAACGATTTTGAACACATTTAGAAATAAAGTTTTAAAGCTTTCTTTTATTAATTTCTAAGGCTCATTACCTGCTATACTTCCTCTATTTATCAACTTTGAAAATGTCCCTATTCCACTGCACGCAAGTGCTCAATACACTAAACCAATAAACACGCCATATTTCCTTCAAACAATATTCCGAAACAAACAACTTGACAAACCGTCAAAATGTTCCGTGAATGATGACGAAACCCTTGTCAAATTGGCGTCATCGATGACGGGGGTCATCAGCGACCCGTCGCGGAACCCTAATGAGGGTAGTGTCACAAATTGGGTACAATTTATGGATATTGTGAAGTTTTGGGTCATTGTTTCTGAGTTGATACAGTCGGCATGTTTCTATGTGGGAAGCTTAGATGAAAACAAAAATAGTACATACGGTATATTCTAACATTGCGTATTCGAAAAATGAGCTAGATACACCTACATGCATTTTCATAAAATTATTGTATTTAAAAATATTTGTCTTTAAGAATGATTCAGGCATTTGTAAATAAGCAATGAATTTCTTATGGATTTCAAAAAGATAATCGCAGTGTGACAGCACGTGCTCACGCGGAACGGTTCGACATACGACTGAGGCTAGTGCGTCAGCTAGACGCAGTTTTATCGTCTCATTGTCCGTGACTAGGTACCGTATCTGCTGTTTTTTGTTTTCATCTATAATGGGAAGGCAGACTTTATCTATACTCCTATACTGTCTATTATAATGAGGAAAGATTTGTATTTTTTGTATGTCCTATGTTTGTAATGAATAAACTCAAAAACTTCTGTATCGATTTCAAACATTCTTTCACCATTAGAAAGCTACATTCACTCTGAGTAACATAGGCTACTTTTGATCTCGTTATTCCCACGGGATCGGGACTTATGCGGGTAAAACCGCGGGACGCAGCTAGTCTATTTATAATTTAATATTTTCTTGGATTTTTGTTGTATTAAGTTTTAAAAGGAAAGTCTACCTACTCTTTCTCCATACAACTGTAGTGGACTCTTTCCTTATTGGATAAAGACATTAGAACAAATATGTTTATGCCATAAAACCTATAACTGCCATTACCACGCCCCTACGTTTTGTTTTTTATTTATTTTCTAATTATAATGGAAATTATAAAATGTAAAAAAATGAAATATGAACAAAAATTATACATAGATGATTAAGATGATACATAGGAAACATACAGACCAGAACCAAATATTTATTTTTAAGCAAAAATACTTGCACCCGGCGTCAATCGAACTTGCAACCTTCTGCATTGTAGTCAAGCCTTCGCCCGACGCGCCACAGAATCGGTCAATAGTGTAACTATTTAATAGTATACTCTATTTCAAAATCTTAAATAAAAAAAAATATTATTATATTACGCGACGAATTAAGAACCTCCTTAAGAACCTCCTCCGTCGAATAAAAATGTAAACAAAGAACTTACTAAGTCAATATCAAAGAAAAAGTAAATAAAGAGCTGTCACTTTCAAATAAATACCTGAGTTTTTGTTTACATTTTAATAGAGTAGGTATAAATGTAAGTACGTAAATGATAAAAGGTATACCTACCCCTGGACCATATTTCGTTCAGAAGGTTAATCTGTACCACTCCGAAGGGTACTAATTAACACACTGTACGAGAACATCCCCGTCTTGAGGGGTAATTTACACCCCTCTTAGAGGTTTCAACTACATTTGCTGCTGAATTCATTTGTCTTATAAGGTTTAGTTAACTAGTAGACTAGTTGGGTGCCGCGGTTTTAACTGCGTACATAAAAAGGGATGTGGTGGGAGTTTTCAAAAATCTTTTCTTATCGGATGTCTACACGTCACAAATTTTCCGTTTTTTTTGCGATTTGCTGTATATTTCGGTGTTTTCCGATTTCAACGTCAAAAGTCAAAGAGTAGATAGATAGATAACTTTATTTGTACAACTTAGGACAAGAAAACAAAACACAAATACCTACATAGAGGATGTAAAGAAAGACAAAGCTTAAAATGACGAATCGACGACAAATCGACGGCCTTATCGCTAGAAGTGACTTCTTCCAGGCAACCTTTGGATGGAATAGATCTGTATTAGCTTGACTGGCAGATTGTACAGAAGTAATGGATAACCTTCCTTCAATGATTCAAATGTATTTATTCATTTAGAACGATGTATAAATTACATACGTACGTTTTGAAATGTCGAGTTCCTACCTATATAATAATGAAAACCAGAAAAATGGGTGTAATTTTAAAAACTATTTCATAGAAATTGAATCCAACTTGCATAACTACAGAAGTACCTAACCGTCAAACCTCATCCAAGTTAGATTCAGGAGGCCAACACGAGTTATATTCATAATAGGACCGATTCCCGGGGCAAATTTCCCCGGGGAACTCCGCCCGGGAACGTCCGAGGACTACGGGATAATGCCGGCTAAGTAGCTGGAATCACATATCTTTTATTGCCTTGCATTTGTTGAAAGTGTACGGTTTTGTTAAAGGTAATAACTTTTTTAAGGAAAAATACGCATTTAAAAAAGACAGGTAGAACCACTGGAAAGTAGTTTCTTGTAGCGTTAGATAGATGGTATTTAAAATCGCCTTAATCGTAAACAAACCAAGGATTGATACGCTTCATAATTTTCACCGCTCGGGGCAAGGACTTGCGTGGTCTAGTTGAAATAGACGTTGGGGATGCGAGTTCAAGCCTCGCCGCAAGTGATTTTTTTTGAATGCGTAGGTATTTTTTCTTTAAAAAATTCTAGAATAGGACATAGGCTTTGAGCCCGTAAATACTGCGGATCGGGACTTACGCGCGCATAACCGTGGGTAAGATATGAGAAAAGAATATTACAAACATACAAAGATAGGCGCGAAAAATATAATTCTTTCTTAGGAGCCGGGTAATAATAAATAAGTAGGTAGGTAATGTTAAAAATATGTATAAAATATATAACGAGTTGTTTTAATTATTAGTTTTTTTGTGTTGTACAAGTTAACTTTTCATGTAAACAAAACAAAACTACCAAAATGAGGGCAAAAGAAGGATAAATGAAACACCAAAATATGATTTCCGTAGATATATTGACATCCATTCTACAAATTCTTCAAGTCGCCCTCCGAAGACACTGTAGGTTAAATAAAAGCATTAAAACACAAATCTTAGGTATTCCTTAGTGTAAATTCAACGTAAAGAGGGTCGCAAAGTCAATTAGGAACACCATTTTAGTACCCGATTGCCGGTGACACGAGACAGAGGGTGTAGTACCATCGAACCTTTGATATAGGGGGTAGGTATCGTATAGCTAGGTACTATCAGCAACAAAAGTGGCTACCCAGTTAGCCGAAAGATTCCTTTGAACCGAGCGCCGAGCGTGGAATAAGCTTATTTATACACATTGACTAGCAGATTCCCGCGGTTACACCCGCATAAGTCCCGATTCCGTGGGAATATCGGGATCAAAAGTAGCCTATGTTACTCAGGGTGAATGTAGCTTTCTAATGGTGAAAGAATTTTTGAAATCAGTCCAGTAGTTTTGGAGATTACCCTCAATATACATACATACATACATACATGTTACAAACGTTACCTCTTTATAATATTAGTATAGAAGTATAGATATAAGTTTAGCTATAACTATTATGGTGTATCTAAATTCGCATGCAATCCGACAATAGGTAACTACTAACAATAAAGCCATAGGTATCTTTACTAAGTGAATCTAAATTTACCTTGCAAGCGAAATTATCCCTTACGGTGGGTAGCCACTTTTGTTGTTGATAGTACCTACATCCCTGCATTATAATACTAGCTGTGTCCCGCGCTTTCACTCGCATAATTTATAGCTCATGTTACTTAGTCCTTGATAATGTAGCTTTCTATTGGTGAAAGAGTTTTTGAATCGGTCCTGTAGTTTCGGAGGTGGAGTTTCATCGAACCTTTGATATAGGCTGTAGGTATAGTATACATACCTACATTATAAATTATAATACTAGCTGTGTCCCGCGCTTTCACTCGCATAATTTATAGCCTGTTACTTACTCCTCGATAATTTATAGCTTTCTATTTAACTCTATTATACTCTTTCTATTTCTACTCTAGAAAGAGTTTTTGAAACAGGTTCTGTAGTTTCGGACAAGTAGTAACATCGAACCTTTGATATAAATAAATAAATTCTATGAACAACACACAGCGCCATCTAGCCCCGTGGTAAGCGACTAAGCTTGTGTTACGGTGACTAGACAACGGATATAATACTTATATTTTTTTTTCTTTTGTAAATACATACATATTATACATAGAGGGACACCCAGACCAGACACAAATATTTATTTTATAAGCATAAATACTTGCACCCGGCGGGAATCGAACCCGCGACCTCCTGCATTGCAGTCGCGCTTTCGCACGACGCGCCACAGAGGTCGTCGGATATAGGGTGTAGGTATGGTATAGTAGATTATATTACATTAGGTATATTACTAGCTGTGTCCCCCGCTTTCACTCGTCTATAAGTAAGTACATCAATAAGTAGTAGGTACCTATTATTGAACATTTGATATAAGAAGTTGGTATGGCAAAGGTACCTAGCTACATATCCATATCCCATTTTAGAAAATTAGATCAAAAAATGTAAACAAAAACTCATAAGTAGGTACATTTATTTGATAGTGACAGATATTGTTTTACTTTTTCCTTTGATATTGACAGTTCCCTGTTTACATTTTTAATCTTGGATTCAGAAAACACATAGAGGAAAAATCAAACCCAACACTGAGCATACTTAATTTTAAGATCATTTTTCTTATTTTTTTGTTTATAGCTCAATATTTAGGGACTTGCGTGGTCTAGTTGGTATAGACGTTAGGGTACCGACCCAAAGACGCTAGTTCAAGCCTTGCCGCAAGTGAAAATTATTGAAAAAGCATATTTTTCCTTAAAAACGTATTTTACTGTTAATATATGTTTTGTTTTGTTTTTAACCCCCGACGGAAAAAGAGGGGTGTTATAAGTTTGACGTGTCTGTGTGTCTGTCTGTCTGTCTGTCTGTCTGTTTGTCTGTGTATCTGTCTGTGGCATCGTAGCTCACGAACGGATGAACCGATTTGAATGTAGTTTTTTTTGTTTAATAGGTGTCTTTTGCGCGAGTGTTCTTAGCTATGTTTGATCAAAATCGGTTCAGCCGTTCATAATATATGTTGGTTGAAGCTCGGAAATAAAAACCGAATGTTTTCAAACATGCCCGAGTGGGGTATCAAATAAAAGAACATGACTGTTGTGACAACAATATGCAAGTTTCATCAAAATCGGTTCAGCCGTTCAAAGTATATGTAGGGTCAAACTCGGAAATAAAAACCGAATGTTTTCAAATATACCCGAGTGGGGTATCAAATAAAAGGACGTGACTTTTGTGACAACAATAAGCATGTTTCATCAAAATCGCTTTTACAAAAAGGGTGAAATAAAAAAATTAAATTAAAAATTTAAAAAACCCCCGACTTAAAAAATCTTCAAAGTTAAAACAAAACTAAACTTTAAAAAGGCAAAAATAATAAGCCGAAAACAAATTTCATGTCTCTGAGTAGGTATAGGTAAGGTACCACACCTTACGTTCCCGCGTCGGGGGACGCGGGAATGTGTCACAGAAGTTGATGGTTACCGACCCATGCTTATAGAAATTTTTAATTTAATTTTAATATTTTTTATTGTAATGATGTTTGTGAGCTTAAATGTGCCTTTTTATGCTTTTTCATTTCTTTATCTTTCTATCTTCTATTAGATATACTTGCTATGTCCCATCCGAGTCCATCCATCTTTCACTTGCATAATTTATAGCCTATGTTACTTAGGTAGGCACTCCTCGATAATGTTGCTTTCTATTGGTGAAAGAGTTTTTAAAATCGGTCTATTCGTTTCAAATAAACAAATAAATCTTTCCTCTTTATAAAAAGCTAGCTGTGCCCCGCGGTTTCACCCTCGTAAAACCCTATCCTGCGGGAATATCGGGATCAAAAGTAGTCTATGTCCTTCTCCAAGATCCCAAATATCTCTATACCAAAACTCATAAAAATCGGTTTAAAACGGCGTAAAAACGTAACAGACAGAGTAACTTTCGCTAACTAACTATAATATTAGTAAGGATTAGTAAGATTAGTAGTGTTCTGTCAATACAGGACGTATTAGTTAATCATATTGGCTCACTTGTAATGTGTTTACTTTGAAACGGTTGATTGGTTGAAGTACCCACTTGTCTCGTATTGATTCGTTTACTTACATAGACTCAGTAACTACTTACATCTTGATAGATTGTAATCTATATGTACATATTATCTATTTCCTATTTGATCTTTGATTTCAACTCAATTTAAATTTAAGAGGATAGTCTCCATTCTCTTTCTCCATACAAACGTAGTTTAAAATTTCCTCCCTGGATAAAGACAATATGTTTATGCCATATTGGCTCTAATGTAATGTTTGTATGGAGAAAGAGAATGGAGACTATCCTCTTAATACGATTTTAAACTAACATGGTTGTTTTCATTACAAAATACTACAAATATTATTATGAGGTATGTACGAGCTAAACTTAAAATCTATGTCGATTGTCGAGTTCATCGAAAATTGTTGCTTATGTCTTGAGGGAATGTTTTTGATGATTTTTGTACGTGGATGCAGTTTCAAGACAAATATATCGGTTGTGAAGCCTATCCACATTTCAGCTAAAACAATCATTTTTTATTATTAATAAAAAATGATTGTTTTGAATGATGAATATTAATAGGCTTTGAAAAAATAAGAAGTTTTTGTCTTATAACTACACCAACATCTAGAAAACAATGTTAAAAATTTGAACAAAATCATGAAATAATCAACAATTTTCGATACAAGAATATGATTATTTCTGAGGAAAAAATGACAAAAAATGTGAAATAAAAAGAACGAAAACGTCAGCTCGTAGTCTGAAATCAAAAAACGAAGTATACAACTAAAATCCCACAAAATAATAAAATTTGTGCAAACAATAAGTTGGACGGCACGAATATTCTCAAAGAGCAGTTAGTGAAATAAAGAGTCATTCACACGACCGAGCCGCGCTCCGTATAGTCACAGTGCATAAATAGGTCCAGTAGTCTAACTCGCCAGTTGTCGTGAAATAGAATATTGTCGGGTAAGATCGGATACGGAGGAATACCGTATGACTCAAATATCTACCAAAATTGGTGACATTGCAGCTGCCGGGTGCCACTGGCCACATAGCTGTGCGGGGTGAATTGTTTTTTTTTTTCATTCGGATATTAGCAAGATATCTCTTTGACATGTCATTTTTTTTTATTTAATCTACTCTACTATGTCTTCGGATCGCGACCTCCATGACATGAGAAGAAGACACAAGAAAGTCATGGGGTTTTTTTTTTGTATATTTTTTTTTTCCACATGAGCCCTACCCTTACACTATGCCTGTAACAGTCTGCATCTTTTTCTGGATTACTGACCTGATATAGTATCGTGTGAATGGTCTATTACGCGATAGTGCTGGCCAAATGCTGTATTTTAAAGGTTCCGTATCATCGTTAAGTTTTTCTCGAAAACGGTTCAACAACTTTTGGCATTTATGCAAGAAACTACTAACACTTGAAAAGCTTTAGCGAATCTAATTTTTTTCCTAAAAAACAATCTAACAATGTTGAGACAATGTAGCTATAGAATTCGTGCCCTGGTGGCGAGCCCGCGCCGCTCTAAAGACGCCGAGATCACCGAGACACTTAAACTAACACTTGACCTAAAACAGACCACACCTACAGCACGCATTTAGGTACCTATAATGAAATTCGTGCATGTGTGCTTTAGGTGTGGTCTATTTTAGGTAAAGTGTCAGTGTAAGTGTCATCGTGTAAATTGAGCTTCAGACCCGCCGTGGACGTTTGGGGTATACTGCCGGCCCCAGCGAGGTTGTCGTTAGCATCTCTTAGAGGTGCGAGTGGTCAGCGGCTTTATTGCTCCGGTACCAGTCTGGACAATCTGGTAGTACGGTTTTGGGCACGTGGTAGCGCTCCTTATAGAGAAAAGTGGGGAGATTATGCCAATTTTCAAAACAAAAGCCATTGCACCATTGTGCCACCTTATTTTAAGATATTCTCTGTATCAAATGTTATAAGTTTCTTTATGGTACAATAAAGCGTTAATCAATCAATCACAAATTTCGGCGGCGTTGTATGAAGTCACACTACTGGCGACTTGTCTATTCTGTGGCAGCCGCCCGCAGCGAGCCGCGCGGTTTCCGGCGGCTCGACGTGGCCGCGCAGGAAATTGCACGCCGACAGTGACGGTAAGCAACAAGTCCTTCGGCAAAGAATGCTGCTGGTCTGTTTGATGTTTTTTTGGTTTTGATTGTGGAAATAAGGCGTCTTTTTTCGAATATAATATAGGTATCGTATCTTCTCCTAACAATTGTTATTATTCTGTTTATTTAAATCAGACCCCTTATCAGGATTACGTATCTCTGTTGCTAACAAATCTCGATTGAAACAATTGAAATTGTTGTTTTTTGCGTTTACAGATATACAATTTAATAGTTACAGTCGCTAGTTTATTTGCAATGGCAATTTGTTAGCGACTGAATGACGTGTGATTGTTTCAATCGAGATTTGTAAGCAACAAAGTTACAAAATCAGGGGGCAAGAATGCAGATATAACCTACTCCTGTTTGTAACTAAAACTAAAATATCAACAGATCAATTTTATTTGGGTGTACCTACCTACACTACCTACTACTTAACTAAAATGCACAGTAAGTATTATTGTGGTATTATTGCTTCCAATTTTATTAAAGCTAACTAATTATGTTTAATATAACAACTAATTCACCTAATTTATAAAATTGACGTTTACTAAAGTGCATTCAACTATAAACTGGTTTTTTATCTAATTTTGTTTTCAGTGGTAATATAATATTGTGTTATCCACAATGAATGACAATGACACTATCGAAAGTATTTTCTTTATGTTTTTTGGATGTTAGCACCATTCATGACCATAGACCTGTTGGCCTGGCCTGTGACCATTAGATACTTTTCTATTATCACCAATGGTGCCAACACCCCAAAAAAATATATTTTCGATCAAAAACTTGATATATCGATAGTGTCCGTTTCAAAACACGTCTAGTAGAAATATTGTCAATTGCACGGTGTCGTTTCCCGAGGCACACTTTTAAGCCAAACCAGGCCAATAAAAAATAAAGGGAATAAGTACCTATGTAGGTATGTATGGGAAGTATGCACCCGTCTGCTCTCTTAACAATCAGGAGTAGGTATTTAATAATCATTCACATTGCGAAACTACCCGCGTTGATGATTAAACTTCAAACACCGTCCAAATGAGGCAATTTGATGGCCGCCATTTTGATTCTCGCCATTTTGATTGAACTACGTTATCTGTGCTCTAAATTGGGGTTTTCTAAATTACTATAGTTTCATTATGAGCCAGTCACGCGGTGTCTACTAAGCAATCCTAGGAACCGGTAAAAAAAATAGATGTTAATACCGGTTTATTTCAGTTTTATTGTCATAAGAACGTGAGAGTTTTACGAACATATATAATAATTTTTGCATTGGACGAAATAAACTAGGATTAACACCATATTAACATAAAGGCTACTTCTTAACTCGATATTCCCACGGGATCGAGACTTACGCACGCAGGTGAGTTATAAAATACTTGACATTGGCTTGTTTTCAAATGACCATAATTAGATAAAATACCAAGAAGAAAAAAACAATCCGGACACTAGCTGGCAATAAATTTAAATAATTTTGCGGGTAGTTTTCAAACGGCGTCGCTTCACGTTCGTCGATAATAATTTGTTATCTTACGAAACAATCAGACATTTATTGTAAATCATTATAAAACACAGCCATTTCATCGCGATAAAACAATGAAAATTGTAAATTTATGAAATTATACGCGATAATATTGAAATTTCGAAATTGAATTGTAATTTCGAAGTCGTAATTTTAAAGATAATATGATAATTTTGTGTTCTTTGAATTGCTACGATTAGTGTCGTCGGGTATTTCAAATGTGTCATTGAATTAAATTTTCATTTTGTAATTTAAATTTCAAAGTACATTTTGCTGAGATGAAAATGTTTTACAAAGTGCAGTGTGAATGATAATGAGATGGACTTAGTAAGATGAAATCATTTGTAGAGGTAAGTCTGGGAATATTTGATCGTCGCTGCTAAAACATTCGTAGTAGGTACCTACCTAATAGAAATAGGTTGGTTTTGCGAAATAAGTTTTGATTTACAAACAGTTAAGTTTTTTGGACTCGCTTTTAATCATTTTATTCGCATTATTGAAAATTAGTTAAATCCAGGGTTTGTTCTACACGTTTAGGCGAACAACTTCTAAGAATTCGATTACAAGGTAGTAAAAAATTGCCTATAGACCGCCTGACGCGGTCTATAGGCAATTTTGCCATACATATTAGGGATGGGTAACGGAGATTTTTCTTTTGTTTTCGCGATGTTGTATAGAAATTAAAGACATTATTTGATTTTTCGAATGTGTAGAAGCTATTTTTTGTGGCAAGAATCATTTTCTCGAACTCCTTCGTGCTTCGACCCCGGTTTTTTCTTTAATAGAAATCATTAGGTCAAGTTAGATGCCATAGGGCGACCTGAAAACTCTAAGACCAGATGAGTCACACCACTACAGAGAAGAATATATAGAATAATAGTTTATAGCTTCATACAATGATTACACCAAACATATAGAAGATAGCTGCGTCCCGTGGTTTCACCCGCGTAGGTCCCGATCTCGTGGGAATATCGCGATCAAAAGTAGCTTATGTTACTCAGGGTGAGTGTAGCTTTCTAATGGTGAAAGAATTTTAGAAATCGGCCCTGTGGTTTTTGAGTTTATTCATAACAAACATATACACATACACACACACACACAAAATACAAATCTTTCCTTTTTTTAATCTAATATATAAAATTTCCATGTCACAATGTTACCGTACTCCTCCGAAACGGCTTGACCAATTTTTATGAAATTTTATATGCGTATTCAGTAGGTCTGAGAATCGGCTACTATCTATAATGTATAAGGCAAAACAACGTTTGCCGGGTCAGCTAGTATTAGTATAAATATAGATGAAGCAAGAAGAACAATTTTAATAAGCTAGACTAGCCACCAGAAGCGCTTAACAGATTTAACTATAGATATTAAACCACCGCTAAGCACCAAAGCCAACATTGCCAAACAACATTCTCTTCTAAACTAACAAAGCAGGGTAATGCAATGTTGGGAACACGGTTTCCCTTTCGGGCCGCACACCGGCACCGACCCGACGGAATCAGCTCGGGAGGTGACTGGGTTTAGCTGGTCGGTTGCATGGAGTGCTTTTATATTAGACGATGACGATACGACATTGGTATAGGAATTAAATAATTTACGATTAATAAATAAATATTGCACGACGTTATACACACAGCGCAAACCAAACTAAGCACTAGTCTTGTACCATAGACAATAGATATACTTATTTTGGAAAAACATAGGTACATGTGATACATAGAAAACATATTATAGACAAGATACAAATATTTCAATTTTTATTTATTGTAGGTACCTATACAGCATATAAATTACAATACAAAAAAACCGGCAAAGTGCGAGTCGGACTCGCGTACGAAGGGTTCCGTACCATTATCTATACAACAGATTTTGTTTTGAAAGGTAAATTGTAGTTTACGATTTATGACGTTTAAAAAAAACTACTTAATAGATCTCGATCAAACCAATTTTCGTTGGAAGTTTGCATAGTAATGTACATTATACTCGAATATAATTTTTACTTTTATCATTCCATTATTTTAGAAGTTACAGGGGGGGGGGGGGGGATACACATTTTACAACTTTGGGAACGTCTCTCGCGCAAACTATTAAGTTTAGAAAAAAATGATATTAGAAACCTCAATATCACAAAAAATTTTGCGTTTCAGTTCTAAGTATGGGGAACCCCAAAAATTTGGTACTTTTTTCTATTTTTGTGTGAAAATCTAATTGCGGTTCACCGAATACATGCCATAGGTGGCATTTGGCTACGAACCCTAAAAACAGCGTCTAGGTGGCACAATAGTTGGCAATATCGCTTAAAGTGATCTCTTTGATTTTAGTGTGATTTTGGAATGCGCCCTCCGATGAGAAGAAACCACAAAATAGTCATGGGAGATCTTCTTTTTTGCGATTATGTTGTGTTTTAAATAACAATTGTCATTCATAATAATACAGATAAAGAACTATAATTTGAACAGGAGCAGTTACCAATCATGAAGGATTCTAATACGGGATTTATTTCGTATCAACCCGACGATATCGTGTCGTAATCGTCTAATGTAAAAATGCCCCTTCTCGTAGTAGAGAGGTATCGGTCAACTACGTTATAGGCTTACAGGTCCGATTTGAATTGAGTTGAGACCTTGTTGGCAAATGCTTTTGTATTCAGATAGAACATCTTACTTTTAAAACAATACTTACTTAAGGACAAGTTAATGATGATTTATACGTGACCAGGCCGTGTCCGGGCCGGGGCCGGGGCGGGCTACTTTTAATAAATAAATATTGCACGACGTACACACAGCGCAATCTAAGCAATCTAGGCTTGTACAATGGTTACAAGACAATAGATATACAACACATTATATCACATTATACCCCACCCGGCCCGGACACAGCCCGATCTAGCATAAATCATCATTTAAACGGTGCTGTTTTCCGAGTAATTTTAATTGCTCGATTTCTAACACTTGGGGCTAAATAAATCTGCACCTTATGAAATCCGTTTTCAATTACTTATAGTTTTTTTTACAAGGTAGTTAACAACTTCAAATTAGTTTCGTACTAAATTGATGAAGATCTGATGAGAATCTTCACTTAAAGTAGACTTTAAAAAACTTAACATTAACAAGTTCAATCTGGGTGACAACCTTATTGCTTAAAGCGGTCTCTTCTAGGACTATCATTCCCCGGTCGGAATGTACTTTATTATTGATTCGAGGTGGTACAATATCTTACCGCTGAAAGCGATGTCTTCCAGGCTCATCAGTGTTTATAGCTTTAGTCCTTATAATTTAGATCCACCCCCGGCATTCCCCGGCCGGAATGTACTACATTATCGGTTGTTTTGTGTCTAATTAGGGGTTGGGAGCAAACCTGTCATGTTTGGCTTACTAATTGACTTGTTGACCCATTTGTGATCCCGTGATTCTATACCAGGTTAGTATTAAACAGGTATAATAAGGTATACAGGTATAACAGGTAAGTATCGGGCTGTGCCCTGTGGGTTTATACGCGTAGTTCTCGTTCTCGTGGGAACACCGGGAAAAAAAGTACTAATTGCATAATATAATGTAATATAGGTATTGCATTATATCTTAATTGCATAAATACCCTTATTATGCTGGGGTCTTAATCGCGTGATTTTTACTCTTCAATATTATACAAGAAGTTTCCAGTATGTTACGATAAGCTTCGTCGTGAGGAGACTAATAACTAGTCTCCTTACAATTGAGGAGATTAGGAACAAAAGGTAACATTTACACAATTTCGTTTATTCAATAAATTGAGAAAATATTTTTTCTAGTTAATCTGTGATAATATTATTTTGTTTTTTTTTTTGCCATAATGGTGTCCATTATTTAGTCGATTATAATCTACTTAAAGTATTTGTGTAGGCCTTAAAATTATCCCAATATCCTACAAAGTATCTGAAAAATGACACCTATTGATCCTATACCATATCTAATACCTAATCGATTCTAATATCGATGTAATCGTCACAAAACAATTAAGTAAAAACATTTTTTTTTGTAAAATGTATACGTTTAGATCCGACTTAATGTAATCGAACGTATTTACTAAGAAAAATGTAATGAAATGTATTTATTTTAATGTAATTTGAATTTGATGAAATAAATGATTTTGAGAAAAATTACACTCTTTGATATTGAAGTCTTAAGCCCTACCGTGGTTGAATAAAAATGATACTTTTTGTTCCGGAAGCAGCCTAACGAGTGGATTTTTCTTTGAGAAATGAGCTTTTTTTGATCTGTATTATTTCAGATTCGGATGAAAATCAACCTAGTGAGCCGGATTAAAAAAAAACCAAATACGTAATTGTTACCTTTTGTTCCTAACCTCCTCAATCATTGTACATACAAACATCCAAATCATCATCTTTCGCATTTATTATATTAGATAATATGACCCACGATACTAAAATTAACTAATTAATTTAATTAGGTATGTTATCTTCAGTAGGTATAATTTAATACCTACTGAAGCTACCAATATCAAGATCTTTTCCGATATGACCGATGGCAATACGAAGTGCGTGCGTCAGTTAGTTTTTATTAATAAATTAGTTTAAAGTTAGGGCATTAGTGAAGAACGCTAAGATCCTTGTCTCGTAACATATCCACACGTGCCTTTATAGAACTTTTCAAATAAAACTTCTTTGAACGTGGGGGTAAGGTCGAAATTACATTGCCAAGGCGTTAGAGAAAGAGTTCAAATCGAGTTTATGATTGTCACTTGACAACGTTATGGAATTGCTTGATTCAGTTTGATGGTTTTACGGCGATTGGATTTAGGGGAATGAACAGAAATTCTTTCATTCCCCATATTGAGAAAAAAAAACTGTTCGTCAAGTTTAGATTGATGAGAATTGGACATGTGTGGTGCTTGCATTTGTATAATTTTGGCCTTTTAGTTGTACCTATCAAGGGGCCGTTGAAGTCGTTTAAGCCGAACGTCTACTGCCGACTAAACTAAGCTAGTTTACCTCGCCAACTGAGAGAGCATAGCTAGCATAGTATGCGATGGACTCGACAATTCGAACCTAGCCCAACTAATTTAGATTAGATAGCGACTAGCAGAGTCCTGCAGTTTCACCCGCGAAGTCCCGATCTCGTGAGAATATCAGGACTTAGCCCATGTTACTTCTTGATAATGTAGCTTTCTATTGGTGAAAGAATCTTTGAAATCGGTCCAGAGTGTGGTTTCAGAGATTACCCAGATAAAACATACATACATAAATATCACCAGCGTTACCGCTTTAGAATATTAAGTATAGATATAGATTTACCGTCTTGAGGGATCCAGTGGGTAACATTAAGTTTAGTATTCGAAAAAAATCGATCCGAGTCTATAAATATCTAATCAAACATACTGACTGACTGAATAAATAATAATAAAAGAGTGTTATTCTAGGCACAAAACAGAAATATAACTGGAACGTAATAAAAGAACTGATAAAATCCAAATAAACAAACACAAAAACGATGTCGATGTTAATAATTAAAACGTGAATTGAACTCCACAAAAGGTTTAATGTTGTTCAATAAATATTTCATGGTCTTGTTCAGACAACAGACAAAATATCGACCGATATAGTTTCATAATAAAAACCATTTTTTTTTACCCGACTACGGTGAAGTCAAAAGAAAGGGTAAAGAAATGTTTTTTATAATTTGATCCATCTCGGTTTCCTGGCATCCAAAACTTATAACAGTCCAAAGACACGAGACATTCGCCAATCCGGAGGTGACTATCGTGGCATCTTACTTCCTAACCTCTCCAAGAGGACGCCCTTGCCCTACAATGGGACAAATTAGAATGTAGTGGACATTTGGTCAAGCCAAAAAAAAGCAGGCTAAAATAATTTAGATATTTAGATTCACTACAATATATGTTAGATCTTTAGATCTTGACAGCAGATCTACTTGGAACAAACCTTAGTCTGCAGAGTTTTTACCAATATCATATTTATATGTTGTTTCAGAATCGTTGCATTGTCTGCTATTTAATATTCTGTTGCGGAGATTGCCGATGGAAACACGAGAAGAACACACACGGATTACAATACAACTGCCCAATCTGTCGAGGCCTGAAATACCTCTGTAAACCTGAAGAATTAACCCAAGTCTTTCTACAACATCTAACTGAACACTTACCTCTGAACTGCAACAAATGCGGTGATACCTTCTACACAATGGAAGACCTTAGCA
This sequence comes from Idaea biselata, assembly GCA_958496205.1. NCBI lineage: Eukaryota > Metazoa > Arthropoda > Insecta > Lepidoptera > Geometridae > Idaea > Idaea biselata. The sequence goes on from OY292401.1 coordinate 28,856,282, forward strand.
ATATAGACAAATGTAGCAGCATTTCTGAACTAGTTAATAATACAAATAATATTCCTGAAGAAGTTGATAAGAAATTTGAATCGATTTACGAAGCTACTGAACCAAATACTGAAGTTAAAGTAAATAATAATAAAACTGCAGTAATAACCCCTATGGTCAGAAAAGCGCATCTAGTAGATTACGGGTCAAGTGAGAGTGAGTCTGAGGAAGTATTAACGAGTGACGTCATGAAGACCCCGCATCCTTTGGCAAGGAAACTACCTAAAATGAGACAAAGAGCCGCAACACCTCATGTGAAGAAGCTTTTGGAACTGATGAAACAGAAGACGTTAGAGGAGATTGAGGAAATTGAGAAAAATTGTGAAGAAAATCTTGATAGTAAGACAACGCCAAAGAATGCAATAGGTATGTACTATGACGGTGGTTCATGCTACGTCCTTTTCAAAATTTTTCCTTCGAAGCTGCTCAACCTAACAAACCGCGCCTTTTTTTGTTGACCAATCAAAGCTCAAGACCTTTTTTTATTACTTGAGTCTATTGTTTTGAAAGTTTCAAAACTAACCATCTGTTTTGGTCTTCACTTTATCTTCGTAAGTTGCGCGAGTAACACAAGTTAAAATGGCATCGACAAGAAATCTAACATCACACGAGAGATCAGAGATCATAATTTTACATGACCGTGTCGGACTAAATATTGCTGAAATATCAGAAGAAATGATGATATCGGTAAGTTGTTTTCGCTACCTAATATTTTCTACAAATACCTTATTGCAACATTTTGTAAAAATGAGAAATACTTGGTTTGTGTATTATTTTTAACCGAGTTAAAACCAATTCATGTTTTTTAATGTCTCAAATGGAAAATGTCACAAAATTCCATCAAAATTCTGATAAAATTACAAATTAAGAAATGCATAACCTAATTATCTAATTATGATTCTTACATTGATACATGTTTCTTTCCAGTATAAAAAAACAAGTGAACATCTGTTCAATATTATTGATTTTCACCTTTGGTAGTGACTAATTAAACATTGTATTTTTTTTAGCGGGGGACCGTTCGGCGATGGATTCGGCGACATGAAGAAGAGGGTGTCCTGGAAGACAGGCCGCGCTGTCCAAGGAGACGTGTAGTCCCGGAGAGTGAAATCCGGCGTATGCTGGCCGCCTACCAAGAGCAACCTTTTACGCCGACACGCGTGTTTGCGGAAGAGTTCGGATGTTCGATGAGAACCATCCGAGACATTCTGCACAAAAACGGCGTGCACAACAGGCGGCCAGCAAAAAAAAATGCCTTAACATAGGCACAAAAAGCCGCGCGTATCTCGTTCGCCAGAGAGTTTAGAGATTTCGACTTTTCACACGCCGTATTTTCTGATGAAAAGTCATTTAAGTCTAGTCAGCTGGGTCGGCGACATTTATGGCGTGTGAATAATAGCATTAACCACGCAATGTTTTACCAAATCGCGAGATTCGCGAGTCTTGCCGCGTCATGGTCAACATGTGGGCGTGGATGTCAGCGACTGGCCCTGGTGAACTTGTTAACATCCCTGAGAGGGCAACAGGGGCTAGTTATGGGCAGGTTCTGGAGAAAGCGATGTTGCCTACTGTGCGAGTGGTGTATCCGGAGGCTGAACTACCTGAAATTGTCTTCGTTCAGGACAATTGCCCGATTCACACCTCGCACGTAATGCGTCAGTGGTTCCAAAGGAATCCTACAGTTACAACAATACCTTGGCCCTCGCGTTCTCCCGACCTTAATCCCATTGAAAACCTTTGGTCTGTAATGGTCCAACGATGGGATAATGCACAGGAGCGAACCAAAGCGGCACTTGTCGCACATGTTGACTGTGTTTGGGAGTCATTGCGTGGTTCCGATCTCTGTCATAATCTGGTAGGCTATAAGCGTACGAGATGCGACGAGGTCATTAAAGCTGGCGGAGCAATGACGAAATATTAACATAAAGTTCTAGTTTTTATTTTTTGTTTAGTTTTAGTTCGTTTTAGTATTTTTAATTTAACATTGTTTTTTTAGTATTATTTATGTATGAAATTGTTTAACTTGAATTATGTAGTGATGTATTAAAATATCCGATATAAAGTTATATAATATTCTTATTCGTTTATAGATCGTTGTAAATACTTTCATTGTCATTATGTAGGTACTTACGAGTACTGTTGAATCATGTTATTATCTTACACAATTGAAAAGCCTACTAACTAAAAGTTTCTTGTTTGCCTAGTTTGTCTAGACTTCGAACTTGATCAACCCCCTTTCGGGTTATCAGCAATGAAAACGCCATTACTGATATATATATTATATACAAATAAGGTATATAAACGATACCTAACTACATTGTAAATAATTAGAATTCCGGTACTTGAATAAAAGTAACGTAGTTTTTTCTTTTTTACCATTTAATGATATTTGCAGGAGAATAGGTGGTAGGCACAGTTACGTACACCTATAATCGCTTTAAATATATAAAAACATTAGAATTTGTTGAATAAATATCATAAAAATGACTTTAAACATAAAAAAATGGTTATTATAGGGACATATTCTAAATTTCTCGACCTGCCGTTAAATAAAAGTGGATATTTTACATAATTCAACAATAAATGCTCAGTTATTTTGTCCACGAATTTCATTGCGCATAATAAAAACCGCTTTATTCAGGTACATAATTTTAAATACTACAGTTTTATAGAAATTTTAAACAAGCCATTAGGTTTTTACAGAGATTTATAAATCCAATCTTTATTGACACGCAAAGGTCACTTTTTATAGCATGCAATTATCATGCAAATAGCTTGTAGCAAATATCCAAATTATTTTTTCAAATAAACAATAATGGTAGTGCTATTATTGTGAGAATAATAAGAAATCTAAGTACTAAAATCTCGCGAAGTGTGGGCTAACACAATACAACCTTCATACTTTACCCAGTTTCAGAGACTCCCAAAGACATGACGACCCCAACATCTCACTTGCCCCACCTACTCAAACTAGCCCAAGCTGTAACCACCAGTACTCCAACACACCCCATCATTGGAGGCTGGTCTATGTTCCCGGAACAAGGAGCTGACTCTCCGCTCTCAGAAATCGAGAATGCAGATAGTCCAGCCCAGAGTGTTAATAACGAGGTAAGACATCTGCTCTATCTTCTCAAAGTAGCTGTATGTAACTACCATATCTCGGACACACCCCATCACTGGAGGCTGCCGCTTCTCATCATCTCAGCCGTCTATTGCTGAATAAAGGCCACACGACGTCACAAATAGTGATCCCGAGCCGCCTCCATCCATCTACTCCCCGCAAGTGCTACAATGTCGTCGGTAAACTGAGTAGGTAGATGATTTTCCAACACGCATTGCATCGTGGTCATCACTCGAAGATGTTTACTCCCCAACGGCTAACAGTTCTTCGAGCTATATGGCCTGCCCATTGCCACTTCAGTCGGCTAATTTGAAGAGCTAGTCCTTCGATGAGCTGAACTTTGTATTGCGGATTCTATAACGAATATTAAGTGACTGTAAAGTGCTTCTTGACTGCTTCCAAATTCCAGGCCTCAAAAACATCAGACACTCTACCCCCGAAACTGAAGAGCATCATCAGCACCAACAGCCGCCGGCTGACCAGCCAGGACAGCTCCGAGAAACATGTCACCTTCCAGGACTCCAACGACGGGTCCATGAAGAAGAAGGTCAAGTTTGCCGAGGATACCGTGTTTGGGAAAGACCCGATGGTTAAAAGAGGTACTCGTAGGTTTTATTTTAATAACTAGAAACTATAAATCGGTTTCTGAACTACATTGTGTGTAATCTAGTGTTTTTGTGTAGCGTCCGAAGTTTTAAGCTAAATACCTACTTAGGTAGGTAAAAAACTCATCATACCAAATGGAATGTTGGTTAAATACCTCTCGATTTCCAGAAGGATTGACTGTTTGAATACGTTTTTAAACCTACAATAGAATAGGTACAATAACCTACTTAATATTGGATTTATTAACGTCTTTTTTATTTTATGTAAAAAATACCTTCCAGATATTTCCAACTCCCATACTTTCACGAAATAAACACGATTAGATTAGTTAAGTAAGAACTTTTATTGTGAAAAACAACTAAAAATAAAAAGGTCAAGATAACTAATTATTCCGGTCACTGACTAGCGAAAATAATTGATTGATTCCCCCAATAAACTTCTTTCCCTTAATTTACCACTCCAACAAGTTTCCCTCTGCCCAACAAAGTAAAATTCGAATTAAAAATTAATTACCAAACAGAGCATTCTACTGAACTTTATTCCCGAAATTTACAAACCAATACAAATAAAAGTTCGCTTCGAGCTTATTAACATTTATAAAGCGTCGGTATTTTATTAATAATAATTAAGAGTTTTAATTTATATGCAAATGTAATGTAACCGTTTAAAAGAATAAGGCAGTCGGTGTACCGCCCAAACGTTATGTTTCATTACGGAATTTGCTGGTTAAAGTTAACTCTTATTCATTGATATTATTGATAATACTATACCTATGATTTCAATAACAGATAATATATCGCCGACGGCCAATAAAGCGTTATACGGTATATCTTCTTCTAATATATACAATTTCCATGTCACAATGTTAGTTACCGTACTCCGAAACGGATTTACTGATTTTTACCAAATTTTATATGCGTATTCAGTAGGTCTGAGAATCGCCTACTATCTATAATTTATAAGGCAAAACAACGTTTGCCGGGTCAGCTAGTAATGATATATTATAATCTATCAAATAAAAGTTATAAAAATTCATTTAAAAAAGTCATAGTCCATACAAACCTGCCTTTCTTATTTCAGTATTCAGAAAACCGAAGCGTATGCTGACTCCAGGTCCACAGAAACCAAAATTTTGCTACAATCCACGCTTCCAAGCATTGATCAATCGCTTCGAAAACCAAGGCCTAACAGTTGCTAGGACTCCAAAAATAATAAGACCACGAGAACAATCACAGGAGAACACTCCAGCATCGACAGATTCCAATAACCTACCAGCTCGAGCGATTAACTTCAAAGAAGACAGTCCCATAGTAGATAATATATCTAAAGAAACAAATGATTCTTCTTATAAAACATGTATTGCTTCACCTGATGTCAATAATGCTCTTAACACCTTAACAGCTAACATTGCTGGTTCACTCCAAACTTGTCTACATTCAGCATTGAAGACGAGTGAAGAAGATACAGAAATCCAATTTAAATTTGTCATAACAAAGAAGAGGGTTCAGAGGTTTGTTGCAGAAGAGGTTGTAGAGGAAGAGAAGATGGAGAGTATTGAAAAGAATTTGGGATTTAATAAGGAGAATTTATGGTCCAGTGTTGCGAAGGCAGTGAAAAATGTTTTTTGGACTGATCAAGCTTCTCCTTTTGGTAAGAATATTGCATTTACATTTTTTTTTCTTTAGGATAATTTAAGGGCGCTATTAAAATCGCTCTTACGGTGAAGGAGCCCAGTTATAGGGCTAGTCGCGGAAACGCACAGCAAAAGTAAAAGACAAGTAAGGTCAATTATTATTTAACCCTCGACGGAAAAAGAGGGGTGTTTCTTCCGTGCCATCTGGCATTAATTGGGTTATTTTTTTTTTAAATATACCCTAGCTTTATTGGTATGAAATAAATAGGAATTGAATAGTGAAAGATTTTAACACAAATTACTGACCCGATTTTTATAAAATTAAGCCTGAGGATTATAAGAACTAGATTAGATAGCATTGATTCAATACATAATGCGGAAAAAACTTTTCAGTCAATCCTGTAAAGGTCTCGAAACGTTAACCGTTGAAACAAAGCTAAAAGTCCCAGCTAAAAGTAATAAACAACTGCACGCGATTAAAACCGAATTATGTATTTAATTTCAATACAACATCGCGAAAACAGAAGAAATATCTACCTTTCTGTAAACTTAAAAAATACCATATTTTTTAAACTATAACACGAAAACACCTGACACATAACATTGCTTACTTAAACTTCTCCATGTAGGAGACCACACAACCCCGATTTTAATAGCACATGTAAAATAAAAGTACCTTCACCCTCAAAGCGGATATAAGCTAGAAATTTAGCGCGGTTTATTCCGTACAGTTAAGTTGAAGAGGAAATTGTTCAATTCAAAATTGCTTTGATCATTTTGTGGAAGCCAACGAACGTTTGGACAGTCGGTAACACTTTGACCAAATTATGTGAAGCATGCTGTCTATTTCAAATAACACGCCATTTTAGAGATGTTACTGAAAATACACGTTGGTTAAAGTTGGTAGAATGAAAGAAAGATAATGCCAGTTTATAGCCACATTTAGGAACATCGAGTCAGCTTGGCGCTCCGACTTAAAATATGTATCTATATTACCAATAAAAAAAATTATAGTAGGTTAGGTACACGATGAATTGAGAACTTCCACCTTTTTTGAAAGTCGGTTAAAATGCTTTGTCATGACTGACTGATCAACCATCATCATCCGAGCGTTGTTCCCGGTTGCATCTCTCTCGAGAGCCCGGGGTCCGCTTTCCTACTTTTACGTCTCCACTTCGCACGATCTTCGGCATCCCGTGTAGTGAGGCCGCTTCGCACGATCTTCGGCATCCCGTGTAGTGAGGCTGACTGACTGATCAACGCACAGCCTAAACTGCTGATAGCACGGTGCTGAAATTTTGAGAGTGTGTTCTTTAAAAGTGATGTAGACATCTGATAAGAAAGGGTTTTTCGAAACTCTAACGGGTCGGAACTACTGCGGAAGAAACCGCGGGACACAGCTAGTTATTAATAAAAAAAAAAAATCTTATAGAAAATGTAAATAAAACATTTTCTGTGTTGTAATTCGGAATTACCATCATGAACTGAAATTTAAGTTCCAAACGTAAAATCACTTTGTACCTTATTTATCTTTTCCTATTCCTTTAATTTCATTGACCTGAAATGAATGAAGTTCAAAAGATCTTAAGTAATCAACCTAAAATGTAGGAAAACGTTAAATACAGGTAGGTAAATAGAAAAGGTTCCCATATTCCAAGTTATACTCAAAATATACTTTTATTAATTCAACAATTTTATATTTCCAAGCTCGTAAAACGTACCAATTTTGACTAAGCCGTTTTAAGTTTATTACCAAAATGCTAATGAACAAACGAACATAACCTTTTCTTGCATTAATATCTAAGTAGGTGAATTATAAACGAAAATACCCAAATGAAAATTAAAAACATACCCTATTTGGACGACACCCAAAAATTTCGAGGTATTAAAATTCATACTCTGGCCGACACCCAAAGATGTCATACTAAATTGAAACGATAGATTTTCACAATGGAATTTCCATCTTGTCAAGTAGCACAATATTGCATTCATAAAGGTTATAGCTCATTGGAGCCACTCTGGACCCGACCAACACTCGCTTGCTCGTTTCGTGCGGTAAGATTATTTTATATTATGAACTTCTTTATTGGATTGCGTTCAACTGCGCAACGTCACCAGATTGCTTAGATCGCAAGCTGTTATTACGCGAACGGCAAGTGGTCCAGTGGATAGTGGTTAGTGGTTCAGAGGTCAGTGGTCCAGTGGTTTGTTGTTGTCACGCGGTGATAGAACGCGCTGCTCGCATTGTTTGCAATGCGTTAACGATATAATTTTGTTACTACTCATAAGCTCTGTTTACTAGTGACTCAACATTTGACGCAAAGCATCCAATAAAAGTGTGTATTTTTTAAAAGATATTTATTTTAAATATATTTGTTGATTTAAGACATACACAGCTACTTGTTACACATAGTAACATAAAACAGAAAGCAAATTACTACAATAATAATTAGAAAGACAATCGCAAATAAAACAACAATCACACTCATGATGACAAATGAATAAATATCACGTTCAATTACTAGCATAAATGGGTGGATCACGCAATGTTCACTCCTTGATCTCACAGTCAACGAGTGAACCTCTTCAACCTCGTGTTATCAACGGGCCGTCGCCGAACTTGAGGCGGTGTGCTGGTCGGGTCCCGAGCGTCTCTAATGAGCTATGACCGTAAGCCGCCTAGCCGTTCCGAATCGCATCTCCTTATTTCATTTTTTCCACTTTAGTTCTTAGACATTTCAAACCTTTTAAATTTATTACGAGACGCGAAAAGTCTTCGAGTTAAATGTTGAATTTATGATTTCTTTGACAAGAAAGCGGGAAAGTAGTCGTATTTGTTCAAAGGAAATCTTTTGTTGTAGTTGCCGGATTGTTCTAGATTAATTTGAGTTAGACCCTCTATTTAGTTTAGCTTACAAAATGGCTGACAAAATTGAACGGTGGAATAAAATTGTATTTTTCTTGTGACTGTTATAATGTTTTTGAATGGAATCTACTGTTAAGGTTCGGTTACCTATGTTTTACTTGGATTTGAACAGGACGTATAACCATCAGCATCGTTTTATTCTCCATACAAAGAGATACCAACACATCTTGTGCACCATAATATTATCAAACTCCAATGATTTTAGGGTTCTGTCCCAACGGATAAAAAGGGACGCTTTTACTAAAACTTCACTGTCCGTCTGTCCGTCTGGCTGTACCTCATGAACCGTAATAGCTAGACAGTTGAAATTTGCACAGAATCCACATATTTTTCTACACTAATATTATAAAGAGGCAATATTTGTATTTTTGTGTCTGTATGTTTGTAATGACAAATGAATAAACGCAAAACTACTGGACCGATTTCAAAAATTCTTTCACCAGAAGAAAGCTAGGTAAATTATCGATGAGTAACATTGGCTACTTTTGATCCGGATATATCCACCGAATCGAGAATTACGCGGGGGAAACCGCGAGAAGCAGCAAGTTATTAAATTTTTTTAACAACATCTTCTAAAATACTTCCAGCTCCAACAACCCCTCACCGCTCCATCGACTCCAACTCCTCATCAGGCTCCAAGCGCAAGTTGGATGAGATCTCCGACTTTCTCCTCAGTCCTCTCAACCACAAGCGGTACAAGTATGAGGGAAAAATTAAAGGAAGACCGCCTTTGAGGAGCAGGTTCATATTTCTTGTATTATCTTGTGTCAGCCTTAAAGCACCGAAAATCTAATCCAACAGAACAACAGCTTCATACATGCCCGCGGCGCGCCCGCGGGCTTGTATGTTATTGTATGTATTCTGTTAGATATTCGGTGCTTAAAGACTGCATCATCATTATGAACATAGGCCTTCCACATACGCCACAAATAGCACCTCAATCCTAGCCTAGTGCTTAGTTTGGGGCTAGATTGTACTGTGTGTAACGTCGTGCAATATTTATTTATTTATCCATCGACCGCTACAATATCTTCAGTTCACCTTGTTTTCCAGCACTCCGTTTCGCATTTTATTGTGGTCGCCACTCGACGACCACAATAAAAAGCATGTTCACTCGCATCTGAACTTTATGGTATATTTCTTAGGTGTGGAGTGTCGGGACTAAGGAGTTCCAGATCCGCAGAACAGCATAACCTGTTGAAAGATATGGCAGACGAAGGTTTGAATTTGAGTTTTTAAACTAATTTTGAAAATTGTACGGTTTGTTTTAAAGGGTTTGAATGATTTGTTATTTAATCTTTATTATTTAATGATCAGTTAGGTTATTTAATTTAAGAATTTGAAGTTAAATTAATAATTCATTATAATGATTGCAATTAAAGTAGTTTGAGAAATGTAACGTGTTTTTTTTTAATCCTTTTAGGGGTGATTTCTCAATCTACAGATAAAATAGTATATTTTAGCACTCGAAGGAATAATTCATCATTATTTAATCATTCTATTATATATAATATCATTAAATCATTATTTATTTATATAATAATTAAAAAAATCACTATTATTTTGAAAGTTAAAACATCATCTTCGATAATAAAAATAAAATTCAGTAGGTAAATTTAAAAACTGCCTTGAGAAAAAGAGGACTACAACATTATCTACATACATTGCCACCGTCATATCTGTTACATAAAGAAACTCATGGGGTTTACTTTTTTGTTAGTATAGTTTACATTACAATCCCAACTGCAAAGAGAAGGGTTATGATTTTGTAATTTCCATTTACCCCTTAGCAATCACATCATGCCCAAAACCCCACTCTGTACGTAAAAGAAGGTACAGCTTAAATAGCCATCGACTACACGACCCCCAAAGGGTAAATATTTCCCGATTACTCTCGAAGGCTTTTACCAAATTCTCAACCTCCCTTATGATTTTTCGTTAAACCAAAAAAGCTTCGAGTAACGATTATTGAACGGCATATTTTCAACCATTTTCTAATTTGGTTCGCTCTCTCTTGAATACTCAAGTGTTTTAGTTTCATATCATTTACGTAGTGACTACGTATGCTGACGTAGTCATAAAATTAAACAATTTAGATAACTACATGCTAAAATAAATCAATGTGGGATATTATTAATAACTAGCTGCGTCCCGCAGTTTCACCCGCGTAAGTCCCGATTCCGTGGGAATATCGGGATCAATAGGTCTACGTTACTCAGGATGAATGTAGCTTTCCAATGGTGAAAGAATTTTTGAAATCGGTCGAGTACTTTTTGAGTTTATTTATAACAAACATACACGCACACACACACCAAAATACAAATCTTTCCTCTTTATAATATTAGTATAGATAATTTTTGGGACAAATTAAACTGTATCATTGCACTATACAAGCTATCATACTTAATATTCATCACGACACTTTATTACCATGCCCTATTTTCACCCGACCGCGAGAGGGTTATGTTTTTAATTAACTATTTTAAACTCACATATTAATGCAACTACGCATTTAACATAAATAAAATAAATAAACAATAAATAATTAATTAACATCAGCTTTAGGACCCAAAGTTGGAATACCAAAAGTTAAATGTTGAATTTCCCAAAATGTTGAAAAACACTTAGAATTGTTAATTGGCCGCTAATTGTTCTAAAATTGTTTTAAAAATAATTATTTATGTTTTATAATGTATTTGAACAAATACCTACTTGCATACATACAGATAGATTATTGTACAAAAAAAAAACGTATAGAACCGAACCTGCAACTTAAAATCCTACTTTTACACAAAACACTATTATTCCCACGCCGTCCATACCTAAATCCAGGGGCAGTTTTAACTGGTAATTATTTTAGAAATCAGCAACTATTATCAAACCCTAGGGGCAGTTTTATTTACCCAGAGGGTCATGTTTACGACTCCAATAAACGTAGCTATCTCATATTATGTTGTATTTTGTATTGAATTGAAGTGGGCGCGCAATTACCACGTAGAGATGTTATGGTCTATTTTATTATTTAGGTAAGGTATTAATGTGGTTAAAGATATTGTACGTACATAGAGTGACAATTGTCAATGTTGATTTTTTTTCGGTTTTCGCGATGTTGATATAAAATTAAACTGATTTTCGCCCCGACGATTCGAGGTCTTTCCAGTATTTTTATTTACGGTAACTGTTCATGTTATTATTATGTATTACTAGCTGACCCGACAGACGTTGTCCTGTCGTTTAGTATAAAAAAATGGCTACTATCTATCTTCATACCAAAATTCATCAAAATCGGTTCAGCATTTTTTCTTTCATAAGAACCTTCTCCTGACAATAGCAAACACAACAAAAAAAGAATTATCGAAATCGGTTCGTGCGTTCTCGAGTTATAGCGTCAGGAAGGAAAACCCGACTTATTTTTATATAGTAGAGATTAGAACCGCATTTTGAGCATTTTAGCATTAGCAAAATTTTAAATTCATAGGAAAGTTAGTGGAGGAGGTAACGGTTCACAGTAGACCCGGGTCTACCGTGAGCAGTGACGTCCAGCGTCGCAGCAAAGTGTTTTCCCTAGAGAGCAAAAAGGCTCTAGGAACCACTACTTTCCTACCTATGAATTAAAATGTAGCTAATCAAAAATGCTCAAAATGCGGTTCTAATAATACATAATAATTTCGCAATAAAAGTATGCGAAGCAATCACTTCTCCTAACGGCCTTCTGTGAATACACAAACGACCCTATGCATGGAGTCAACTTTTGTCACATTTTCGCTGACGTTGATTATCACACACAAGAGCAAGACAAAGCATTAATCCAGTCGTATGTGAATACCCGCACTGCACTTCACGAAATGCGGCGCGTACGGTGCGGGTAAAACGTGCGAGGTTTCACATCATTACATACAATGAATTCTAAAATGCGGCGCGTGCGTTGCTGATAAATGTGCGATCACCTTTAATGCTCTAAAATGCAGTCATAAAATAAAACGAGACGCCAACTACTAAGTAAACTGTGTCTAACTTAACCTATGTTTGCCCAAATTTAAGATATAAAGATACGACAACCATAATCGAGAGATGATAACTCATTTATTAATTCGATAATAAAACCGTACATAAACGCACAACACTAAAACCGTACGTGATACCGTAGTAAAATATAAAATAGTATCGATATTTCGATAATAATTTATCGAATATCAATATATCGATATTTAATGTGGGCTGTAAATATCAGGGTAATGTCTCGTAGAAATAAAATATTTAAGCACTAGAATATAGAGTACCTAAATATGTTTACCTACCAAACTAAGTACCTATGTAGAAAGTAGAAAGGACCTATTAAGTCTTTGGCGTAGACGGTGGCATCCATCTTGCCATTATGTGATGGAATATTTTCTGTTTATTTAGATCACCTCTATCTAAAAATATATAGGTTTCATCGTCCGACAAGAGATCGAAAAAATCAAGATGGATGGCGCCGACTATGCGAAGGCCCATACATGGATTTAAGATGTCCTTACCACTGACTTTACAAACACAACGGGGCGTTTTATATAGGCGTAGTTTTGGGCGTTGATTTGACTGCTTTTTGGGGTTCCGTATCCAAAGGATAAAAACGGGACCCTTTTACTAAGACTTCGCTGTCCCTCTGACAGTCTGTCACCAGGCTGTATCTCATGAACCGTGATAGCTAGACAGATATTTTTTTTACAGATGATGTATTTCTGTGGCCGTTACAACAAATATCTAACAATTGTGTGTATTATTTACACACAATAAAAGTGATAATTTAAAAAAACACAATGATATTGCAATTATTTTTTTGTAAACATTATTTTTTAGTGTTAATCCACACTTAGGAAATCCCGCCGACTACTAAAGTTTTTGAAAGAATTTTTTCAAAAAGCAGAATTCTTTTTGTAATAAATTATGGCTGATATAGGTTTTATGGCATAAACATATTTTCTCTAATATCCAGGAAGGAAACAGTCTGCTTCGTTTGTAATGTTCGTATTGAGACAAGAATAGGTATTGAAATTAAAGACATTTTTCAGTTTTAATCGCGTGGTGTTTATTACTTTTAGCGTTGTTTCAATGCTCAACGTTTCAAGACTTGTCCATCCTGAAGAAAGGACATGTAAAGGTCTCGAAACGTTGACAGTTGAAACAATGCTAAAAGTAATAAACGCCACGCGATTAAAACCGAAAAAATGTCTTTCATTTCAATACAACATCGCGAAAACAGAAGAAAAATCTAAGAGTGAGTATTCTTCGCCTTAATATGTCAATAAGTAATTTGTATTTATGACCTTTAATACATTCATAAACAATCAATGCAATAAACTATCTACATTAGCATAGGTAGATGTTTTATCTCTACGGGTACAGTAAAACCGTGCAATTTAAATTTGATGACGATTGGAAGAACTCGATTTGTTTTATGCGGTGTTGAAGGAAACGGGAAGGAAATGGTTGTTCAGCGATAGGACATATACCTACCTACCTATGTGAGCAGTGGAACTTTACAGATTTATTGCTTTTATGTTTTCAGGGGATATCATTCCTCACTCAAATGCACACGTAATTTCCTACATTTTTTATACGAGAAATTAACATTCATTAACAGCGACCTGGTGGTTTTCCCACATATTTCCCGGTCCCGTGGGAATTAAAAAAAAACTCTTTTTTAGTGAATACCTAGGTAGGTACTCCTCACAAAAAACACACCCTATACATTTCATGTGTCTGGGACCAGCACAGTGGTTTAGTCTCTGCGTTGAACCCCCTTACTTATAACCGATAACTAACACCTGCATAAACTAGGTACCTATAAAACCTTTTACTCTTATTTTAGTCGGTTAAGAATAGGAATGTGAAGGATATTTTTTTTCCTCCACATTCATATAGGTATAAGTTAATGTCCAAAGGTAGACATGATGCTGTGTTTTATCAAATTTGTCAGGTCCTCGGGGAAAACTGATTTCATTCGATTGAGGGACACTATATTGGATTATAGGACGATTTTCTCGAGAATTTCACTAGTGATTGATATATTTAATCGTAGATATGGATGGATGACTTGAATATTAGTAGATATTTTTATTTAAAAAAAAATGTTTTTTCCATAATTCAATGCTCACTTGGGACTAAGTTGGGACTTGAAGCCATGACTTTTTCTTATGCGTGCGTGCTAATCAATACAAATACAAATACAAATACAAAATTCAAATAAACATTAAGGAGTTGCACTTTAGAATCCTATGTCACGATTTTGGGGGGTAGGGAGGGGTGGGGGGGGGGCAGTGTCGTGACAAAACGCAGCACCAGACACTCACCTTCGCAGCTTTGGCAGCAACTTAGTCTTCGCAGCTTAGTTTTATTTATAAATAGTATTAGGCGCTTTGGCGAGTGAGCGAAGCGAGCGTGCCGCGGCAGCGGTCGCCAGTCGCTGCGTGTGATCATGTTCTAACATTAACCTAACCTATCCAAGTCGGGGTGATTCATATATTTTTCTCGAAGTTCAAGTAAAAATGTATGAAATTTTTTTTTCATTGCTCAACATAAAACTAGCAATAATGGTTAGTCCTCTTTCTCCTCCATCTCCTACAAGTCTTTTTTTATACAAATTCGTGACGTAGGATTCTAAAGTGCACCCCATCATTCTCATCTTCCTATATCCTTCCATTTACTCTACTAAAACTCATAAATATTAAGTTAAACTATAATTATATGTTATTATTATTTAAGTCTTACTAATTATTATGAACCTAGGGATTACTATCCCTAAAATTTTGTACCATCATTCCGGGGGTGGGTCCAGGCGTTCTGTAACACAGGCCTATAGCCTTTCACAGACACCTGCTTCCCACTGTCGTTTTTGCACATTTTCTTTTACTACCTACTGTAACTGATTTATGTACTATGTGGGAAGAAATAAACGTTTTATTATTATTATTATTTTCTTTTTATATTTTCCTTTGCTCGGCTATTCACCGGTTATTTAAAATCTTCTTCACGGGCCTAAGCCAAGTGAATAAGATTGTTTTGTGACTCTACTTGTAAAAATTTTCTGACAATCCTACATGTATTCAAAATTACGGCTTTCTGTAAATTAATTATTGGAAAACTAGGCAAATTAAGTGTATTTAACGATTGGGTCAGCTGCTTAGGTATAACACCGGTAGTTGAGAGAACAATAGGGACTATTGTGACACTGCGAAGTTTCCACATACGCATAATTTCGTCTTTTAGTTCTAAATATTTGGTGAGCTTTTCTGTTATAGTGTTTTGAATGTTATGGGTATTGGGTACAGCTATATCTATGAGTAACGCAGTCTTGTTTGATTTATCTATTAATGTGATATCTGGTCTATTGTAATGTATCGTCCTATCTGTAAGTATTGCTCTGTCATAATATAATTTGTGGGTAGAATTTTCTAAAATGGTGTCAGGGGTGTATTTATAGTAAGGTTTTGCGATATTGTGCGGTAATAACTTATGTTTTAAAGCTAATTGTTGATGTATAATATTGGCTACCTGATCGTGTCTGTATTTGTAATCGGTCTGTACTATTGCCCGGCACGCTCCTGTAATGTGCTGTATTGTCTCTGAAGTGCTATTGCAGCGGCGACATAAATCTGTTGGTAGGTTGCGGTTTTTAATGATATATTTTTGGTAATTTCTGGTCTCTATTACTTGGTCTTGGATCGCGATAAGGAAACCTTCGGTCTCCGGGAAGAGCTCGCCACGAGTTAGCCAGGCGTTCGATGCAACTTTATCGACATTATTTTGGCTTAAATCGTGGCGATGCCTTCCATGCAAAGCCTTAGTCCATTCATTTATTTTTGTTTCTTGTGTTATTTGGTTTTCTAAGTGTTGGGTATTACAGTTGCTAAGGTTTAGAGGTGTGAGCTTTTTATCGTTTTGGGTTATTGCTGTATGTAGAGTTGAAATGTCGGCTTTTTTATGAAAATAGTTTCTGAGATTTGTAAGTTGTTTACTATGTAGATTATGGATGTCAATTATTCCTCGGCCTCCTTCAGATCGGGGTAACGTTTGGCGCTGTACACAAGCCCGAGGGTGGTGTTTTCTGAATTTAGTCATTGTAGTGTTTATTTTACGTTGTAGTTGTTTTAGGTCGTGTTTATTCCATTTAATGATTCCAAAAGAATATGTGAGTATGGGTATTGCGAAAGTATTAATGGCTTTGACAAGGTTTTTTGAAGTTAAATGGGTTTTCAAGATACTATTAAGTCTATGTTGAAATTGTTTTTTAAGTTTGGTTTTGGTTTCTTTTTCTAATATGTACTTCGCTTGATTGTATCCTAAATATTTGTATGTTTCGTTTTCCTCTAATGGTTCTATTGTATTGCCAGATTGTAGTTGGTAGTGCATATTATAATTCTGTCCTGCTTTGATTGCGTTGATTTTGCATTTTTCAATACCAAAGTCCATTTTTATGTCCCGTGAAAACATTTCAGTTAATTCTAATAATTTTTCTAATTCTTTCTCTGTACTTGAATATAATTTAATGTCATCCATAAACAGTAAATGGTTTAGTTTAAACTTATGTAAATCGAGTGAAGTATTATTTTGTGATTCGTTAGAGTTATTGTGCAATATGTAGCCGGAATCCGTTGAATTTAAGATGTTAGATAAGGGGTTCAAAGCAATACAGAACCACAGTGGGCTAAATGTGTCACCTTGAAAAATACCACGTTTAATTTGAATATTATCTGTTTCGATGGTCTTAGCGTTTAGGGTAAGTTTTAATTTTGTGGTCCAAGTTGATATACCTTGTTTGAGAAATGTTATGATTTGAGGATGTATTTTGTAAATTTCAAGAATCTTTATTAACCATGAGTGCGGAACGGAGTCGAAGGCTTTTTTATAATCAATATATGAGGTATACAGGTCTTTTTTCTTTTTTTGTACTTGTTTTAAAATAACAGAATCTATGGTAAGCTGTTCCTTACATCCTTGACTTAACTTTCTAGATCCTTTCTGTTGCTCTTTCAGTATGGAATGTGATTGTAGGTGATTGTATATGGAATGAGATATACAAGCAGTTATGATTTTATAAACGGTTTGCAAACAAGTAATAGGTCTGTATTTGGCAGGGTTGATTGTATCTTTTGGATCTTTTGGCAACATGTAAGTGATACCGGCTGTAATATAGGCAGGCATTTGATTAGGGTTCTGAATGAAATTATTAATATGGTGATATAAATAAGGTTGAATATATGTAAACTTCTTGTACCAATAGTTGTGGATATTGTCTGGGCCGGGCGCTTTCCAGTTATGTAGGTTTTTGAGAACAGACTGAAAAGTTTGCATCGGTATATTTTCAAACTTCATCGGTTCAGTAGCTTCATGAGTTACTTGTTCTTCTCGAATCCACTGTGCTTCTTCGTTGTGAGTGATCGGATGTTCCCAAATTCCAGCCCAAAACTGTTTCAGTTCAGTAGAATTCGGTAATTGGGTGCCCGTGTTGTCCATGTTTCTTTGAGTTTCGTTTGTGGTCTGATGTCTAAGATTTTGATAAAATTTTCTTTCGCTATTACTAAACTGGTTATTTTAAGTTTTTCTAACTGTACAGGCTAAATATCTTTTAAGTCGGCTATTATAGACTGATAGTTTTTGTTTGAGGGTATCTAGAAATTGGGAAAGCTGTGTGTTTGGTTCTTCATGTATTGTGTGCTGTCTGTATTGTTCTAAAATAAAATTTACTTCGTTTGTTAGTGTTCTGCTTCTACTTCCATTTATGTAATGTGTAACTTTGCCTATATACCTTCTTAATTTGCTGATTCTACTTTCAAGTCTCTTTTGCCAATTTGGTTTATGAATTCTATTATGTGGTTCTATATTTGGTGGCGGTGGAGGTATAATTAGTCTGGTACCATTTGATTTTGCCGCTGACCATGCTGCTGTGTATAAAACCATCTGATGTGTTTCAAAAGAAGTGTCGCTATTGATATGTAAGGGAAGAATGTTTTTATTTATGTAATTTATTATTTGCGCTAATTTTCTAGAGGTTTTTTGTTTAGGTATGAAAGGTCTATTCATCGGGTCAGTGCTTTTAAAATAATTTAAGGCTTCATTAAATGTGCTCTCTATATTCAAATTGTCCTGATCTATATTCTCTGGGATTTGTTCTTGTTGAATAGTTTCTGTAATTAGGATATCGGATGGGTGTTCTATATTATTATTTGTGGTGGATGCTGTATCATTTAATGTTAAATTCTGACTATTGATTGTTTCGGCTATTATGGGGTTACTGTTACTAACTTCTAATTTTATTTGTTCTAACCGGTTAGCATCAATTAGTTTATTGTTCATAATTAAACGTCTTTGGTCTGCAATTCTTTGTTCTGTAACGTGGGAAAGATGGGGAAATTTAGTTATGAAATGTTGGTGAAGGAGTTTTCTATATGCGGTTTTGTTGGTTTCAATTGCTGTTATTTTATAATACCCTCTAATAATTTCTTCATTTAATTCTGTACTCCACCGCATTCTCTGTCCTGTATTTAAGATTGTTGGTGTTTGATGCTGCGATGTTTGTGTAAGTGATATATTTGTAACTGTTGTGTTAGGTCTTTCTTTAACTAAACTATTTAAATATTCTTCTGCTTCTTTCTTAATTGTAGCTATTTCTGATGTATTTAGTAATTTACTACGTTCTATGGCTCTACGTTGGTCTCCTATTCGTTGTCTGCTAACATCTACATCTGGGAATCGCTCACAAAATTTGTTATGTAAATCTGCTAAGTAAGAAATGGTGTCTTTTTCTAATGAAGTTAAAATATAGTATGTACGCAGGATAAAGGTATTCATTTCTTTGGTCCATCTTTGACGCGTACGTTTAACCTCAACGGGCGCTGTAAAATCGACAGTTGATGCCGACGACTGCGCAACGTTTTCGGTTAGTGATTTTGTATGGGAGCGAGTTGAAGAAGAAAAGGAAGATGGTTTAGTGACAGGTTTTAGATAAGAAGGTGGAGAAGAAGGAATAGAAGAGAAAAGAGATTTAGTGGATGATGGGGATGAGGGTGATGGTCGGCTGTCACTTTGTTCGGGTGACCCGGTAGGAGCCCGCCGTCTCAACTCTCTACCACCGATGGTTCGTATGCTGGAACGCCCAGCATCGGCTCCAGGCGTGCCCCGGCGATCGCCCCCGGGAAGCGGTCCTAAACGTTTACCTTTACTTCTCGTCTCCATTGTTGATGGGTTACCATTGCCACGTTAGCCATCCAGTAATTATATGTATATGTTGCCCGCCCCCTACGATGATCAGGTGGTCGATCAGGGCGTGTGGTTGGGTTTTAGGGGGCTTATTATTATTATTATTATATTATTATTATTAAGGTACTAGCGTTTTTGGTCTAGTGGTAGATAATCTAGCTTTAATTCCGAAGGTCACGCGTTCGAATCCCGGCCGATCGCACACCAATGTCTTTTAATTTCACCTAACAATGTCTCGGGCAGTACAGCGCCATAAGTACAGCGAATAAAAGTAGCTGGCGCTTATAAATAATCTTAAATCAGATTAGAACGACCAATGATTATAATAGTAAATACTTAGCAGTTTTCTGTAGCAGCTTTAGCAGTTGCGTTAGCACTATGGCAGCAGTCACGATGCACATACCTGGAACAACAAAGCAAGATATTGATTTAAGGGATTTTTAATAAAAGGCGAGTGATATTATGTGAAACGATGATCTTAGATATGATTCAAAACATCTGTTTTAATAAATATATAGATTAAGGTCCCTCGCCCACGGCGACTTTTTGTAGCGATGCTGTCGCGCGTTCGCATCGATACAGTCGCGATGCAATCGCTAGCTGTGTGCCCTCACCCACCACGGGGCGCTCAGATAGTAGCGATGCAAACGCGATACTATCGCGCTTCAGTCGCGATGCAAGCGCAATTCAGTCCCCTCCCTCCGTTTTTTCCCTGAATCGATGGGTTTGCTTCGATTTAGTCGCGATGCAGTAGCGCGTTGGTAGTGCGTTAGGATCGCTACTGTAGCGCGTTACAAATGCGACTACCACGCGTTAGTCGCGCGTATGCTAAACGCGCGACTGCATCGCTACAAAAAGTCGCCGTGGGCGAGGGCCCTAAATGAATATTCATTTTATTCAGAAAATACACAATCATAATAAATTAAATTAAACTAAACTTAAAACACAAATCAAATTTCCCAAAAAACCAAACAGAAAAGACAAATACGAGTGCAAATTCACAAAAAAATATAATAAATAATACAACACAAAAATAAAACATTAAACTAAATAAACAAATTAAATTATATTTGCTTTATATAACCTATATCTGCCATGACCACGCTCCTACATTTTGTTATAAAAATAAAATACAAAAAAATAAAATAGGGAAAAAAAAACACAGTGGCATGGTCATGGTCAATTGGTCATGGCAGATATAGGTTTTATGGCATAAACATATTTGCTCCAACGTCTTTATCCAGGGAGGAAACTGTTGACTACGTTAGTAAAGAAAGTTTGTATGGAGAAAAGAGTAGGTATCCTTTCTAAGGACGGCTTTAGGAAGATAGAAGCAACTTAAGCCTCCAAAATTATAAAATTCCTTTCGAACAGACGCCGAACCGTAAAAGTATAGATAATAGGTACCTACTTCGATTCGATTACGGTTTATGACGTTTTAAAATCGTATATGACCCGTTTTACCGGATAAAACCGTTCGCAATAAAATACAGAATCGGTACTTACTGTGCATTACATATACTTAAATAAGACAAATAGGTAGATACGTATGTTGAAACATTTTTTTATGAGATAGGCTTACTTTTGACCTCATCTTATTTGATGGGAAACGACGATGTTACTTGCATGCCTAGAGGATACCTAGAGCGGGGTTTACTTCTGTCCCTCCTTTTCGCATAAACTTATACGTCATAAACATGAAAGGCATAACGATTATAGCATAAACATTTTAGTAATTACGCATAAAAAACTTTTGGCATAAATATGGCCGCGGTAGTGGTCGCCAAAGCGCCTAATACTATAAATAAAGAAAGCGTGATTTTAGGCTTCATGATTATTATGTCATAAAAATATTGCGCTTTAAATTTTTATGCGTTTTGAGTGTTATGCTAAGCATTTTTATTATTTTTTGAGTAACCGTATTTGCAGATGATGGTCTATTCTAATAACGCACTCGATATTGTCAACCACGTTGACTAAAACCTTTGAAATAAATAGACGAGTAAAAAGAGTTTGGGCAATATCAAAAGTTTAAGTCAAAAAATTTGTGACCTTTAATTTTCACAAAATTAATGACGCTGCAAACGCAAAAAAGATAGGTAGGTTAATATTTTTAATTTAATTTTGCTTAAAATACCTAATTTGAATATTTGCTGAAAAACAAACTTCGATAATATTTAAAATATTCTTGAAGAAGCCTCAGTAATAAAAACTGGCCAAGTATGAATCGGACTCGCGCATGAGGAGTTCCGTACCATTATCCAAAAAAAAATAACGATTTTAATATTTATTTTATTCGGTTACATATTTATGTTTATTATGTGTATATCTCAGAATTTATTTGTTGTATATAGATAGATACAGAAGAGCAGCGCCACCTAACACAAAATTTCATACTTAAAAGGTGGCTTCCTTACGTTACCATTACCACCTACGATTATCTCTGGTCAATGAAATAAATTTTATTTATTAGAATACAGAACAATATAGAGGCAACCAAATTACATCAACTTTCAACTGTCTAACTATCATGGTTCATGAGATGAGCCTGATGGATGACAGACAAAAAGACAGGCGGACAGTGAAGTCTTAGTAATATTATCCCGTTGTTTTACTCTCTCTACGGAACTCTAATAAAAAAGCAACATATTTTCTGAAAGAAAATCTTTGCTTCAACCCCGTTGATGGTCACGTATACTGATCGTGAGGGCAACCCTAAATCGACTTTGTATTAAACCAATTTTACTTAACTAATAATATTATCTACCATATTAACTTACATAACGTGGTAAAGGCACAGATTTCTCGCCACACATAGCAAATTTGTTTCAAGTTAAACTCGGGAAAAGAAAACAACCTTTTTTTTTATTTTTATCCAAAAATTATGCACTCGTTTCTAATGAAAATCGGTGTAGTTTTAGACCTTACGATAATCTCACATTTCTTTCTATAGAATGTGTTTCGATGGGTGTTTAAGAGGACAGTATACCTACTCGTTCTCCATACAAACGTAGTCGACTGCTTCCTTCCTGGATAAAGACATTAGAGTAAATATGTTCATGCTATAAAACCTATATCTGCCATGACCATATCCCTACGTTTTGTTTTTTTTTTTCATTTTTACATTAGACAAGAAATAAAATTCAGAAAATGATTTTTATTTCTTGTCATGGCTGATATAGGATTGACGACATAAACATATTTTTTCTAATATCATCCAGGGAGAAAACAGTCGACTACGTTTGTAAAGTTTGTATGGAGGAGGAAAGTAGGTAGACCGTCTAGGCGACGTTGTTCTACGACTTTTAGAAATCTTGAGTTTAATTAAACCTTCATTTGGCTTATATTCCGTCCCAGAAACACACTGTATATTACAAAGCAAAGTTTCACGAAACTGAAAATTCAGCACCACACTGCAATCTCCTAGAATTACATCATTGAAACATCAAAACGTAGGGCTATGGTCACGGCAGATAATAGGTTTTATGGCATAAACTTATATTTTGCTTTTATGTAGACTACGTTTGTAAAGTTTGTATGGAGAAAAGAGTTGATATTTTTTCCTCTAAAAACTTTTTCAATGATATT
The DNA here is from genome assembly GCA_958496205.1 of Idaea biselata. Taxonomy (NCBI): domain Eukaryota; kingdom Metazoa; phylum Arthropoda; class Insecta; order Lepidoptera; family Geometridae; genus Idaea; species Idaea biselata. The sequence continues at coordinate 28,879,433 of OY292401.1, forward strand.
AATCTAGGAGAATACAACTGACTACGTTTGTATGGAAAACAACAAGGTATCCTTTCCTCTTAAAGCACGTCATGTGTCACAGAGAGCTGTCAAAAATGCAATAAACAAAACGCACGGCGACAATTGATAAAGCCCGCGTTACAGGCGCTCATCGAACCGGAGTTTAATCTCTGAAACGAATAAATTTAATGTTTTTTCATGTACGTAATTCCTGCGGTAACTCCATGTCAGTCGTTTACGAAAAAATACCTTTTTTTTGCCCTTTTTTTTTTCAAAACACACGATCGCCCATAATCACGTGTGTAACTGTCATTAATAAATACTGCGGAGTCAGAGGTTCGGTCGTGTCATGTCGAATGCCTCAAGGGAGAGCCGATTGACAACTTTTCGAATTGTAGGTAATATAAAATTGGATATAAAATGTTCAGGTGCGATTTTCCCTAACAGTACTTACGTAACTACTTACGTGAGGAACATAGATAATATAAAAATCTATACTTACATATAAAATTTAAATTACTGACTGAACTATAAATCAAAGACGACCTCTGTGGCGCGTCGGAGAAGGCCCGACTGCTATGCAGAAGGTTGCGGGTTCCATTCCCTCAGGGTGCAACTATTTATTGTAAAAAAATTAATATTATTTTTTGGTTTGGGTGTTTTCTATGTATCATATGTACCTATATATTTACAAAATACCCTTTGGGTACGGAACCCTAAAAAAGGTACGTATAATATGTAGTTTATCCGTTGTCTAGTACCCATAATACAAGCCTAGGGCTTAGTTTTTTTTTTTATAATAATAATTATAATAATAAGTCTAAATCACTGGACCTAGAGGTATGAAATTTAGAGACTATGTTCTTTGTGGTGTATAGTTGATCCAATAAGAAAGGGTTTTTGGAAAAACACGCGGAATCGGAAATCTGGTGAAACCGCAGGACACTGCTACTACTAAATACGATGTTCAAGTGCGATTTTCCCTGCAAGTACCTACCTACTTACTTGCCACTACTTATGTGTGGAATTATTGAACAGGTACCTATGTTTAAATAGCTTGTAGTTTGGAGATTTGTATTATAGCTCGGGTCCGAGAGACTTAACCCTTAGTTGCCCCACATGTGAGACCTGGGTAACGCTAAGGGATAAATTCGAGTTATAGAGTAAAGAGCAAAGCCGAGGCAGGTAGCTAGTTAAAAATAAAAATCTCAAAATGTTTCAAATTATTTGGTTTGAAATAAAATTGATTTTTGCCGTTTACCAGAGTGTCACTCGATCCATTATTAAAGGCTGAGTAAATCTGAAAGTTTGTTATTTAATTTAGCTTGTGCTAGCGATAAATGGCAAGTCTACGAAGTTCAGACGAAATGTTTCGAATAACAATATTTTAATTTTAAATAGTTGTTATCCAGTTTATTACAGAGGGATGATTGATGATCACTTTGAATATGTTTATTTGGAAATTTACTTAATTTTGGTAAAATTGATTGGTTATAGGACCTCCTTACAATTTTACAACGTATTTTTGTTTGTTATTCTCTTAATCTGTAGGTACCATTGTAGGGCGCGGATATCCTCTTAGGGTTAGGTAGTAAGACGCCAAGGGATCCTACTCCGGAATGTTCCATATCTTCGGACCGTGACATGTCGGTTTTCTTACGACATTTTCCATAACCGTAAGAGCGATGTAAATAGCGCACATAACAATTTCTTAAAGAAAAAGACGCTGGTGCGCGCTCTGGCGGGATTCGAACACACGACCCCCAGAATACTTCTAATCCTCAAACTATTGTGCCTAGACATAAACGTAAAAAAGAAAATAACTTACTATGTAAAAGAATAATGGTTAGTTTTTAGTCCTGACAGATTAGTGCCACAACACAGCGTACAGCGTGCAGTATGCAAAGAGTACCACTACTGCTCCTTGCATGCGCCATGAAAAAGGTTTTTGACAAAATTACTGTGAAATAAAAATTATTAACCTACCTATATATATTGGTAAGTAGGTCAGCTTTAAGTCAAATCTGCTAAAATCGTTCTACGGATTTGTCCTATCCTTTAGTCATGACAAATTTCTTCGCATTATAACTCGTTCACAGTTGCCGGAAGGATTTTTAATAAAATATTATGGGTTTTATCTCTCCGTCCAATTTACAAGCCGTTTTACATGTCGTCGGCGGAGTCGGAGGGTTGCGTGTGTTTCTGTGAGGGATATGTTTTTAGGAGGTACCTACCTACTTTACTTTTCTGGTTGTTTTAAATTGTGCGGGAAATTATAGGTTAAAGTGTTCTCGTTTATGCAGTGTGTGTGTGAATATGATATAACTATCTCTATATATTATATAAGTTACCCAGTGTGCGGAAGAGGTCTCATTTATATACTCTTCCAATCTTTGTCCTTGGCTAAACGTATAGGTATGGCCAGTCTCCAAGAGATAAGGGGCGAATGGTCCTTTTTGAAACTGTGCCCACGTTTTTTAGAATAAAAAAAATCTAATGTTTAGTGGTCAACTGGGCCCACATCCGAAGTGAAAATAAATCGATCGAAACTAAAACAAAAGACGATCGAAACCGTAACAAAAGGCGATCGAAATTAAAACAAAAGATAATCGAAACAGAAACAAAAGGCGATCGCAGCAGAATCAAAAAAGAAATAGGTAGGTACATTATGCAGTATTATGCACCCGTCATTGATTTCGACTCCTGTCTTACGGCAGTTAGTAAATTAATAATGTACCCACCTACCTATTCTATACATTTTAGGTTCAACCTGTTTCTAAATTCCTCTACAGTAACTTACAAAGCAACTTTCAGTTAAATTTTTAAAATCCTAAATTACATTGTAAGTTGTAAGCTCACATCACATATATTCTAGGTACCCAGTCTGGTACGAATGACCTTTACGTCTCAGATCTGTGTTGAAACACTGAGATAAGTCACGAATATACTCTCTTTAGTTATTTCCGTCCATTTTACATCATCCGGTTAAGGCGAAGTTAAATCTCCATTTGTGTCATCTAGTTTCCATCTCCGCTACATCCAGAATACAATGCTCTGATTGGTCAATTGTTGATGAGGCGGCGATTGTTATTCATTTTCATTAATTAGTAAAGGATTTAGTAGTGTTTGATAAAAATCACGGTTTTTTGCATCAAATAACTCAAGATGTAACCGAGTTTATACATAGGTAATAGTTTGTTGAGTTAGTTATAAATTTAAAAATATACGAGTATCTATAGGCCAAAAACTCTTATTTCATGAAAAGTGTATGTAGCGGGGTTGGATTGTAGACGACACATTTGACTGATTTGGTAAGTTTCTGTTTTAGTTGTTTTTTAAATCACTCAATTGGTAGGTACAAGAAGTTTTCTATTTTGTGTTTTGTTGTTTATGTAAAATGCTGACTTGTTTTATTGAATAAATTAAGTGATTCAATGACAGATCTCATACAAATAGAAGTTCTTAGATCCTTCTGATTTAGTCAAAAAAATAATTGATATCGAAATAATTATGATTAAAATAATTTTGATATTAATTTTTACTGAGCAAACTTTCTGGTAAAATACAGCGGATTTGCTCGTTTCTTTATTTTTGAAACTAGTAGGTATATTTTGTTTTATAATTATGTTGTTAGGTACCTAAGTCACTTTCTATATATTTTATATTTTGGGTTTGAATGAATTTTTCGTTTTTATCGTAAAGTAAATTAATCAAAACCGACCGAAGAATCCAAAAAATCGACCGTTATAACTTCATTTCTGGTGACTTTACAATTTCAATCCTATTTTAATGTACTTAAAGTACAATTTTGTGTATCGACAACATCTTCCAGATTGGTCTGCACCTTAACTCTGTAAGTCTGTACCCGTTGTTTTACCATCTAAGTATACATTGCGAGTTTTAAAGCATGTTAGGTAAGAAATAGTACCTACCTAACTGTGTTTATTCACAGATCCGACTACTTTGCGACAAACCGAAGATATATAGATAGATAAACATCATCAATTGAACAAAAACAGTAATCATTATAAAAGAGACACATTTTTTAAAACAAAAAATACTAAATAAAAAGTAGGCGGAATTATCGCTCCAAGCGATTTCATCCAGGCAAAGCAGATAGAGCAATGTGGAAACTGTTTGTCAAGGTCTCCTTTTTAGCCTTTCAGTAATCAAGAAGAGGAGATTCACAAAACAGAAATGGTTAGGTTAGGTTAGGTTACCAAGCACGCGCGTGCGAAACGAGCGCATTACGAAACAGCAGTTCTCCCAAAAACTAAGAACTTAAATGCTATCGATTTAAGTTATTTCGCTATTTGATTGTTTAGCTGAAATACTGGGCTGTTAATTTAAACCGAAAAATTAGTTTAATTTCAATCATAGGTAATTTTAAAGTTATTAAATACGTACTTCAAAGAACACCAAATAACTTGTATCCATATTCGTGCTAACCAGGTAAAATTTCGTCGTAAGCAATTGTACCTACATACGATAAAATCTTCCGCATCCCAACCAAACTGAGTCCCCTCCGTCAGCCCTGTCCCTTCGGCCGGAGTGGGGGTAATGGATCTTTGATCGATTTCGAGACCGTCCATTTAAGACTTATGTCGAATGAACGCCGGCCTACTCGTCGCGGCGCTGACAACCGACATGTTGCGGTCGTGTCCGGTGGCAAATCAAATTGGCGAGAAGTGATGGTGTGATGTAATGTAATGTAAAGCTATCAGAGAGGTCACTTTTTACATATTGATTCGTTATTTGAACAGCGTCCACTCTACATCTCTACGTCTCTCCACGGTTTCACTGTAATTTTCTTTTAGAAATGATTACTGGACTCTCGAGATACAGGACGAGTTTCTAGTTTGAAGTCCGTTGTTTATACCTACTCAATCAATTATACTAATACTATAAGGCTGATAGTTTGTGAGTATGTATGTGTATTTGTTACTCAATCACGTAAAAACCGCTGAACCGATAACCATGAAACTCGTTATGTAGATAGTTGGAGACCTGAAATCGCGGGTCGCAGCTAGTTTGTAATATTTCTTGTTTGATAATCTATAAATATTATGTCTACTCGTAGGTATCTAATAGCGCTTTTGTACGCTTGGTTCTTTTGTCTATTTTATTTGTATATAATTGGACTAGCTTTTGACCGCGACTTGTTCTCAACATAAAATTAACGATGAAAAATGTTTAATTGCTCCTAAAGAATTAAGGTATTTAACCGACTTTGAAACAAAAGAAAGAGGTTATCTATTATGTTGTTTATTCGTGTGTGTATTTTACCGGATTTCTCCGCCTTCCGAGGTCTAATCGTGACGATTATTTTTTGGGAGCAATGTTTTAATTATTATTGTCTTACCTACTGAAATTATTCCGGACTTATTATCCTATAGGTACTAATATAATAAATGTAAAGTAAACGTAAATGTAAACGAGTACATTTGTTACTTCTTCACGCTAAGGTTGGAGATTAACACATAGGTAGACTTCTATGACACAAGCCTTTTTTATAACGATATTCCCACGGTATCGGGACTTACACTGGCGAAACCGCATGGCGATGCATGTTGCAACAATATTATGGTCAAAACACTGCAAAATTTTATCAAAAGAGTCACGTGATGTACGTACATACAAGCACAAAAACATACAAAATTAATAATGTTTCTTAACTTTAACCTTTCTTAAAATATAATTTTGCCTAGGTATGTTATAATTATATTTAGACACACAGGGAGGTTCTATCTAAAACTCACTGATCTCAACAAACAAAACAAATTTTCCAATTGAATAAATAATGACAAAGCCTTTTAACTTGAAAGGGGAAAATTAATTAAACCAGTATTTACTTGAAAAGCCGAAAATGATTACCGATTGCAACGACAAGGAACCATATCGTAAATTACTTTAACAATAAGGCATACGATCTGCAATTCAAAATGATAAACCACTAGAATAATTAATCTTTCGAACAATAAATATTCTTCAAAATCAGTTACATTTTAAATTAACGCATAAGGGATTTAAGTTACAAAGCGATGATAGCCTTATTAATAAACGTGGAGTAAGGTCGGAGTAGTAAAAACATGCTTTGTGTTTTTTGGTGACAAGAACTTTTAAAGTTCATTTACTTCACAATCTTCTCACCTTACTTCACAATCACAAACGCAACAATTTAGCCAAAATATGTGGCTGTGAAAATATCGCTACCTTGCATGGGTTTTCTGTTGAATAATAGTTTTTGCGGCAATACATAAGATACTTTTGATTCCGATAATCCCACGGTATCCAGATTTGCGCATGTGAAACCGCGAGGCGCAGCTAGTTCATAATTTATAAGAAAAGAAAGAAATATTTTAAGGAACAATACCTACTTCTGCAAAACCGCAACGCATGATCGACGGAGAGCGGGATTCGAACTAACAACGCATCTTTACTCTATCCGGGAGCACTGTTTGTTATGTCGAACGATACGGAAGCAAGAATTCAGCGTATGAGTCACCGACGCAGATAGACTAATTGGTCAAGTCAGTGCTCGCTCCCGGACCCCCCCCCCAGACCCCGGTCTCTCCTATACAGATATATATATATACATGCAGGCTTAAAAATAAAATATAATATAGTAGGCTTATTATACTATATAAATTGTAAAGGCTCTTTTCTACGGACTACAAAGCAATCAATCAGGCTTCAAAGCTGCCTACTAAAAGTGGCATTGCGGTTTTCAAACTATTTGAACTCAATTTTCTTCTATTTATCTTTTGGAATTCAAATCCAACACAATCCAACTAATTGGAGGCACTCCCATTGTTATCAGCGAATTGGACACTGTTCGTTAAATAAATTGTCAATTTTTAAATAAAGAATGTTATTGTTCTAAATATTTTCGAAGCTTTACGTTTGAAATACGTGACGTAATATACGAGCTGTCAAACGACAAAAGGATTATCCCTTTTATGTAGGTCCTTGCCTAGGTAAGTACCTATGCCTAGGCATTTTTAGAATTCCGTACTTCAAAAGGTAAAAAAAGGAACCCTTATTAGATCACTTTTTTGTTATAACGAATAGCGGGTGATTGTTCGAGCACTATCTAATTAAATTTATTTTATATAGCTGCGTCCCGCAGTTTGACCCGCGTAAGTCCCGATCCCGTTTATTTTTATTTTTTTATTGAATACTACAAAATATCGCCACTGTCATAGTAGTGGCGTTTTAACCTATTACATTTAAAAATCTAAAACTACACACTAAAAAATTAACAATTATGAACTAAAACTATAAACAAAATAAAAACATTCATAAACAAACCTGTCCCGATCCTGTGGGAATATCGAGATCAAAGCCTATGTTACTCAGGGTGACTCGGTCCAGTAGTTTTGAGTTTATTCATTACAAACATGCACAAAACAATACAAATATTTCCTCTTAATAGTATGAGTATAGATATAGAAATATAACTTTAGTTACGTAGGTAAATATCAAATGACTAATAGAACCCAAAACTGAACTAAACTAAATTCCAATCTCGACACTCCGGCTTCGTTACCAACAGCTGCAGCTAAATGTATCTAACTAAATCGATTTAGTTCGAGTATCGAATGCACCGGCGTGGACGGGAAGTCGGAACGTCTTGCAAGTTACTACCAAATCAAATACTAGATCCGATTATTGACTTCGGTGCCTGCTACCTGCTTCCAATATAGCTTAATTAAATTGTGGTTACTTGATTTATTTGCGTTACCAGCGGCGTTTTGCGGGTTAACTTGTGTTCGGCAACTACTAGATGGCGTTAGTGTGAAGTCCTGAATCGCGCAAGCAACTTTTTTCGTGAGATAAGCTCTTATACAACTCCCTAAGGAAACTACTGTTAGTACCTATTAGCGTTGCGAACTATCGATAGTTTTACAATCGATAGCTAATTTCAAAAATAATCTAAGTTCCTCCTGTACAATCGTTTGTACAGGAACTTAGATATCATAGCTTAGCAACCTGTACAATCAGTTTTCGATACTGTACAATAATAGTATCGAAAACTGCAATACTAGAGCACTACTATACAATACTACTACTACTTCTAGGCGGAGTAAAAAATAAGTCATACTTAAATTAAATAGGTAAATAATAAAATATGATTTTCCAAAATTCAAAATGTTTTAGCGATGGCCGGATATTAGTTGTTCTCATGTTTTTCTAGACATCTACACTCTAGCCTAGTCCTACGCGAAAAATGTTTTCGTTCTATGAAATTTTGAATTAATTGCATTATGGTGCAACTTAGAAATAAAAACTGATTTGTGCTAAAAATAGATACAGCTAAGAATAGACAATAGAGGAAGTTTCTTGCAGAAGCAGTTTAAATGTTTAATAAAATATTTAAACAAAAAGATTGGGCTCGTCCGGGATTTGAACCCGGGACCTCTCGCACCCTAAGCGAAAATCATACCCCTAGACCAACGAGCCAGCTGATTGATTAGACGAAAGTAACAAACACATTACTGTAGCACACACCTACCTATGTACTTATAGCTTATGCATAGCTATTGTGCGTACACAGTATCTGAAACCATCAGAAATCTCTTCTCTACCTCCACCTAATCTTCTCCACGTATAAAAAACTAGCTGCGTCCCGCGGTTTCCAACCCGGTCCCGTGGGAATATCGGAATAAAAAGTAGCCTTAGTTACTCAGGGTGAATGTAGCTTTCTAATGGTGAAGGAATTTTTTAGAAATCGGCACAGTAGTTTTTGAGTTTATTCATTAACAAACATACTTACACACACAGAGAGAGATATGTTTCCTCTTTATTATATTAGTGTAGCAGATAGTTAAGTCCTTTACCTCGTCTGTCTGTCGGCTTGTCAGTAACCGATATGAACTCAAAAACTACTGAACGAATTTTCAAGCAGCTATTGTCACCAATAGATAGACTTCTTCAAGGGGAAGTTTTACGTACACGTATAATAATAATAATATACTTTGTCAAGTTTTTATGTAAATTGGTTAAAATGTGACCAAAATTGTGTTGGAAATGTCGGAAAATATTTTTCTCATACATTTTTAAACCGCTCGCCCACGGCGACTTTTTGTATCAAACGTTTTTTATAAGTCCTCCACACCATTACGGATAACTACTATCGTTTACCTACTTTCCGAGTAACAAACAAAACTGGCCCCTTCGGGTATCGAACCCGCATCCCCAAGTTTGTTAGCTGCACAAGTTGTGTATTGACCCAGTTTACATTGTCTAACCCAAAGGGTAAGGATGAGAATGTACTGAGCTGGAGTTGATAGGGTAACCCGTATTTGGTCCCATGGACCCGCACCTCTATACTCTATATTATATCCATGAGATATTGTAGAGGTGAAGTGTCTTATATATTATATTATAATAAGTCATCATAACCTATCTTACGAATATTATAAACGCGAAAGTTTGCAAGAATGTATGGATTTCTGTATGTGACTTTATTACGCTGCTTCACTCAAAAACTACTGAACCAATTTCGATGAAACTTGGAAATTAGGTAGCTGAAGGCCTAGAATAACACATTAGTATGATAGATAACAGATTAACGTTTTATTGTAGGCACTAAAATAAAGCATTAATATATTCAAAATAAAAAACAAAATTATAAAAGAAACTAGGTACAAATATAGCTAGGTACAAAAAAAAATACAAAAGAGACACAGAAAAATAGAGAAACGAAGAGAGTTTAATTTATAATAAAAATCAACACATTTTGTTCATAAATTATCTAAATTCAAAACTAGTGATATTCCCGCGGGATCGGGACTTCAATTCAATTTAATTATTATCTATCTATACTAGTCTATACTAATATTATATAGAGGTAACGTTGGTCACATGTATGTATGTATATTAGGGGTAATCTCCGAAACTACTGGACCGATTTCAAAAATTCTTTAACCATTAGAAAGCTACATTCACCCTGAGTAACATAGGCTACTTTTGATCCCGATATTCTCACGGGATCGGGACATACGCGGGTGAAACCGCGGGAATCTGCTAGTTCATAATATACTTAGGTTTAGTGTACAGGTGATGGTAGGTCAACAATAAATGTAAGTTCCTCTAATATTTTCAAGTTCGGCATATGAAATTCTGAAAACAAAACGCGGGTTTACTTACGCGGGTAAAACATCGAGCCGCAGCTAGTAAAAAAATCTATATCTATACTAATATTATAAAGAGGTAATGTTGGTAACATGTATGTATGTATGTATTTATGTATGTTTGTATGTATGTATGTATGTATATTGGGGGTAATCTCCGAATCTACTGGACCGATTTCAAAAATTATTTCACCATTAGAAAGCTACATTCACCCTGAGTAACATAAGTTACTTTTGATCCCGATATTCCCACGGGATCGGGACTTACGCGGGTGAAACCGCGGGAATCTGCTATAATATTATACATACAGACGAATGGAGAACCTCCTCCTTTCTTCGAAGTCGGTTAAAAAGGAACTTTCTTACTCAGTGTATCACAATCAGAAGTCAATAAAGGATAACTCTCAACCCTCGCAAATACAACTGGAAGGTAGGTACATCAAGTTTGGATTCTTTCACAATTCACCAACTTTATATTTATGATCACTTGTTGTTGCTTTACCAGTGGCTTCGGAACTTTCTGCGTTCACACGATTTATTCCTTCTTCGGTCATTGAGCGGGTATTCGGTGGTGGATAGTGGAGATTATGGTTTCGTAGGGTTATCAGACTTTAATGATGTTCGGAGAAAAATCCTGAGCTCTATGAAAAATTGAGAGATTTTATCCCAATTTACGCAAAGCGCCGTTTAGTATACCTACCTTTAATTACCTGATAGCTATCAATAAAATTCTTTATAATAATATGTTCTTAAAATAAATTTAAATTCTTTATAATAATATAATATGACTAGCTGCGCCCCGCGGTTTACCCGCGCAATTCCCGATCCCGCGGGAATATCGAGATCAAAAGTAGTCTGTGTCTCGTTCTAAAGTCCCATATTATAATATCTCTATTGAGACAAAGTTACTTTCGCATTTATAATACTAGTGAGGTTTAGGCATCCGATAGGAAATAGTTTATTAAAATTGGGACTTAGGCGGGTGAAACCGCGGAACACAACTAGTATGATTATTTAAATCTTAGAGCATTTTTTTTATTAGTCTACATAATAAGCAGGCAAGATTATTTTTTATTGTGGTACTATGGATTGACAATATCTAGCTCTAACAATAGGTTAGATACTTCAATCTCATTTTTAGGGTTCCGTAGCCAAATGGCAAAAAACGGAAACCTTATAGATTCGTCATGTCTGTCTGTCCGTCTGTCCGTCCGTCCGTATGTCACAGCCACATTTTTCCGAAACTATAAGAGCTATATATATATATACCTACTGTTTAAACTTGTTAAGTAGATGTATTCGGTAAACCGCATTAAGATTTTTACACAAAAAAAAAAAAAAAAACAATAAACTTTTGGGGTTCCCCATACTTATAACTGAAACTAAAAAAAAAAAAATCAAACCTATACGTGTTAGAACAATACAAACCTAAAGTTTGCGCGAGAGAGGGTTCCATAGTCGTAAAATGTGTGTTCCCCCACTTATACAGGGGATGATAAAACTAAAAAAAATATATCATGTACATTACCATGTAAACTTCCACCGAAAATTGGTTTGAACAAGATCTAGTAAGTAGTTTTTTTTTAATACGTCATAAGCCGTAAACCGCAATTTACCTTGCAAAACAAAACCTGTTTATGGATAATGCTACGGAGCCTTTCGTGCGCGAGTCCGACTCGCACTTGGCCGGTTTTTTATGACTTAGGTATGATTTCAAAATATTGATAAAGAAATAACCATAATTTATTATTAGGATTATGGGAGACTGATATTATTTATCACAATCATTACGATATCATTTTACCTATACTGGTATTTAATTCCAAAGTATTTTTTACTTTAATAGCGTTTTGTATCGGCTCGTTGGTCTAGGGGTATGATTTTCGCTTAGGGTGCGAGAGGTCCCGGGTTCAAATCCCGGACGAGCCCAAACTCTTTTTTATACTAGCTAGTTTTGACACCACTAATAGATTAGCCACTAGCGGGAGGTACAGGTTCGAATCCTGCCACGGGAAAAATGTTGAGGATGCATTTCTTCTTGTAAAAATATTTCTATTTTGCATTTCAATAATATTTTCGATGCAGTTCATTTTCAAACACATCTGCGATATAAAATAAATAAATACAGTACGACAGACGAACACGGTATTCGATATAAAAGCAGCGTTCGGTATCTCAAACATTTTGATGTAAGCAAATATTCTCGATATTACAGAAACCGGAGAATGTTAACATTATGCCAATTTATTACTGGATATTGCTGGTGAGTTTGCCTTTAGGGTTTACGTCGACTGTATTTTGTAAAATAATGTCGCATCTGCGGCTCGATTCTCGTAAATAAATACATACCAAATATTTTAAAGAAACAATACTTCTGCTAAAACACAACGCATCATAGACGCAGGGCTGGATTCGAACCCGCATCTTACTCAATCCGGGAGCACGATTTGACCAATTAATCTACCGGGGCGTCGCGTCGGTGACTCACACGCTGTATTTTCGCAAGTATTGCTTCATCTATTACAACTTAGGCATATTTATGCGTTATGTTTTTGCAGAAGTAATGTTTAATTGAATAAAGTAATGAATTTTGTTTTTTCTTAAGGTTTACGTCGACTGTATTTTATAACATAAACAGTCTCATCTAAGTGATGTTTCCGGTTACAGGGAATTCTCTTGGGATCCTTTAAAACTCCAAATTATCCGTGGTGGGTAAGTCAGGCCCTCCTGAGTATATTGCCTGAGCCGTTTAGGCTCTGCGTGATCGATTAATAAATGAATGAGTCAGCCACATTTATGATTTAGAAAATCTATTAGGCACATTATACGAGTACGTACATATATAAAATTCAAAGTCCTGACTAAGGTCCAAGATTAACAGCTACGCTTATGTAATATACATACTAAAACAGCAGTAGATAGAATTCCAACCCGTTCCCGTGATGGCTGCACCGCCCTACATATATTAACACCGACTGAAGTTCCGGCTCACTTGTAACAATATGCGAATTGAATCTAGAAACCATTTACCTTAAACCAACACTCCTCGAGTTGGAATATTTTAAGCTAAGAGCTGGAATCTGCATACAAGCTGCAGTCATGCTGCAGGAGGTATATTTTATGGGTATAATAATTGGTCAAAGCAAACGAGAATCGCTCAGAGTCCGAAACAATTTGACTTGCAAAATGGACGAGCTCAAGACATCGCACCGTCACTTAGTGGACTCGGAATTTGCATGACCTAGTCACTCGCAGATGTTAACTTGAGATCTGCTAGGCTAAATGATAGTTTTAGATACATTTTTAATAAAATAAATATTGCACGATGTTGCACCAGCATATTTAATAGAGTATAGTCTGGTAAGATCGGATAAG